>CM076655.1:7417377-7616468 GCA_038496675.1 Rachycentron canadum
AGAGAGAGAGAGAGAGAGAGAGAGAGAGAGAGAGAGAGAGAGAGAGAGAATTTTTAAAATTTTAAAATTTAAATCAAAAGCATATGCACACAACACAAACAACCATCCCTCTGATTTCACCTCCCCAGGCAAGCATACCAACAAACCCTTGTAAAAGTGTTGCCTCTCCTGCACTGATGCACATATGCAGCATAGCACAGATCTTCTTCCAACCTAGCGTGGCATGTTTTGTGTCTGTCCATCCTCAGGCATTGCAACAGGTTTGTTCCACTGGCTGGAACTGAAGAGAAGGGCAGGTGAGGTTACATGGCTTCCTGACCTTTTAACCTTTGCTGTGTTAACCTCTGGCACCGGCTGTATCTCCTTTAGCTGCTAACAGGATGCAGCGTTCACCCCAAGAGGTGGCTGTTTGCTCTGTCCATCTGTGCTGACGCTTTGACCCTGAACAGACATTCCCAGACCATTCCCTCACCTCTGACCTTGTTGAAAAGCCTCTCATCCTTTCTCTGCTACTCATCCCTCCTCGCCTCTCCACTCACCGGACCTCTCTGTTGGCTACATTCTCCTTAACTGAATTACATAGTCGCTGCAGGGGGGAAAGAAGAGCCAGTCGTGAGGGCGGACAATCAGTGACAGACAGAGGCATCAAACAGAGGGGAACACAGAGTCTTCTTGCTGTTTGTTGTTAACATTTAGTTCTTTAGGGCTGATGATGATGATGATGGTGGTGGTGGTGGTGTTGATAATGATGATGACGTGAACATGAACAAATTTGTGGAGCCAGGAAGAAGCAGGAAGCCCTGTTAGTAAACTCTGTCCTGATGGTGAAAGCCACAATTGTGCTGCAGTAAAATGTTGTGCTGAATGATTTGTCAAAACAAGCTTGTGATCTACAATACAACAGATCTCTAAATGCATTTATTTATTTCTTTTGTTGCATTGTGTGTGTCTGCACATGTCATTGCATAAGAGCACCATGAAACCTGAACCATACGTCTGCAGTCTCTTTGCTCCACATGATCGTCTCTGGTGCTGTTTAGAGTCAAGCAGACAAGATCTGTCTTGTTCTTCTCTCTGGGGATGGCTGAAGACAAAGCCTCCAAAAGTGCAGCCGGTTTGCTCTCTGAGTGCTATCCATCCTTTTCATTATGAACTCTGATTTAATCCATTCAGCTCTTGTTTGTGATGTCCTTTCATACAACACAAGCCTCCACATCCACCACAGGACGGTAAAGCCAGCCACACTCTTCGACAGGGAAGCCATGAGGCCGTTAAACACAACCAGATCAAGAGTCCAAGAGTCCATTCTGGGAATAAAGCGAGAGTTTCTTTATTATTTTCTTTTGTGTTTTTTTTCCTGAAATATGAATGGTTGTGTTTATCTTGTTTGCCGTTAATTTATCTTTGTGTCTGGAGACCTTTGGTCAGGCCCAGTGGCCTCAAATATTCAGAGGGATTGTCAATTTGCCATGTTTGCTTTGTGTCAACTGTCTTTTTGTTGCTGTTTGACGTTCATTATTTTGGTCTGTTTTACTGTTTTGAACTCGTTCAGCATCACTGTGATGCACAGTAACTGACTTCTCTAGTAGCTGAAGTCTGTGTAGAAAAAAAACAGGAGCTTTTTCCATCTTAAACTAGGACTTTGTTTGTTCTTAATTAAACAACACGTATGTGAAGTGGAGTCCCCTCAGTGGTGATTGATGCAGTAAAAGTCCTGCTTCCAAAATGCATCTTAAGTAAAAGCACATAAGTATTGTTGAATTAACTTGAAATATGAAAGCACAGAATTTTTTTATTGATCTATAAAACATCATACATCATTTATCCAGTAAAATGACAGAGAACAGTGGAGAAATATCCATTGCAGTTTCCTACAGCTCCAGACGATGTCTTCATTTTGCTCATGTTGTCCAGAAAACCCTCACATTTGAGAAGCTGGAACCAGATATTATTTGGCAGTGTGTGCTTGATAAATGAGTTAAACGATGGACTGAAATTGCTGATTATTTCCTGTCTCAACAACTAATTCTTTCAGCACCAGTAGAGCTTTTGTTCGCTTATGTATGTGGAAAACGTTAGCAGCAAATTAAGTAATTCCAAAAATGACAAACGAAAACAGGTGAAGACCATCGGGGAATATTTGTGCTGACTTAAACCATGTCTGTTAGTTGGACTCTGCTCAAAGATTCCTCTAGGTGTCTGTGCAGGACTTTAAGGGATAAATTCAATGAGACAAGTTCCTGTTCCTTCCTTGAGGACTAGGGCTGAGCGGAGACATATTGTAAGAGCTGGTGCACTTGGCCAGGTACATCACGGTTCCCCCATCTGTCTGCATGGTTGATTGGGTGAGCAGTACCTGAGGACATTGTCCTGCACCTGAGCTCATTGTCCTGCTTTCCACTGCCTCTGAATGAAGACAAATACTTCTGTTTTGGAGCTTCTCTGCCTCACTGCTCACAACCCCTCCTTTTTCGTGCTTTCCTCCCTACTCTTTTTTTTATATCAGATTCATGTGTAATATCCATTTGTATGTCTGTAGTTTCTCCTTATGTCTGGTTACCATGTACCCTTCTGTGTTATAGTGGAGGCATCTTGCATTTCTCTCTCGAGTCCAAAAACAACAAGTATTACTGGAAAAAGGGTTCCCAAACTTCTACACATGGCTCAAAGATGATGAATCCATGGATAACTACTTTCTACATTAAACTGTTGTTGTAACCACTTATTTAAACATTGGCCAAAAAATGTGTATTGACACCACGCCACAGGAGAAATGCATGATCATCAGGAGGAAACGTCCCTCTTCCTCTTGTTTCTTATCTTTAGTTCTTTCCCATGATTTGCTGTTATCAAGCATTAGTGTTTTGGACAGTAGTTAGGACTTGATGGCCTTGATGGTCACGTTCATCATTCACTGAAAACAGAGCCAAGAGATGCACTAAAGATAATACAGTGCTGGTGACTTTGGCAGCAGGCCTGCAGCAAAGATAATCTAATGCCACCAAGATGTCTGGAATGGCCTTGTGAATTTTCCCAGCAGCACACCTCAGGTCTGCAAAGGCTTTCTTTAATTCACTGGAGAGAATTAAAACTGATATTCCCCATCAAAGGAACATTTATCCCTGCAGGCTATAAACAGACACAACTTCCTCACTTTCTTCATCTGGGTCCAAGGTATTCTGCAGGACTGACATTCATTGGGACAAGGTACACAGTCTGTTCCCTGGAAATCTTTTTTTTTTTTCTTTATTTGAGCTAAATAAGAGCAGAGAGGAGAAAAAAAGAGAGAAAGTATTAGTGTGAAAGAGTATGGTCCTTAAATCTTAGGTTTTACTTTCTTCTTCAAAGTTTCCTGGAAGTGTTTAACCCCTTGCCACTGAGTGACGCAGTTTGGTTCAAAAAATCACACTCACAGTCACAGAGAGTTGTAACTCATTCAGATCTGTACACACAAACATCATGTGCATTCTTTAGATTCACTGTGATTTACAGTCTCAGAGGGAAAAAATAAATATCTATCAAGTCCTTTAGAAATCATAGAAAAAAGATGTTCCTTGTAACTGCAGATTTGTTTTTCTTCAGTGACAATTGTCTGCACATCCATGGTTCATTACAAACAGAAACTATTGATCGCTAATTTGGCTATTTATGACTTTTGATTATGCCAAAATGGCGAATTCCATTAATAGCACAAGTCCAACTAATATATATAGTGACTCTGTGACAATATAAATATAGACAAAAAAAAAACACACACAGTGGAGGGTTTCACTTCCCATGATTCTCATTTGTGAACATGGTGAACATGTTTTTTGTGACATTTGCCTGAAAATGTGGAAGGCTACATTTTAATCCCAGTACCAGAGGCAGCTTCAAGGTTTTGTGTGCTGAAAAGTCCTGTTTATCCAGTTTGCCAGACCTGTGTTCTCCAAACACATCTGACAGCGCTTTGATCCATCAAACCTGCCATATCCTTAAACACTTACATCATCTGATTCCTCTCCAGCCAACCACATGTGGCCTGCTCTACCTCTTCCTGCATCCTCTGCCTCTTAGGCAATCCCAAAGGATTCATAGGTTAAACTCTTAAAAGTTTAAAAGTCACTAAATGTCACGAAATGAGCCGTTTGATCTCTGATTATTATTGTTATTTCCTTAGATGATGTAATATATTTTTGTTCATCTCTTTGATTGATATTGACACTGATGATTAAGTCTTTACTGCTTTACTATGTCAGTACATGTTATAATGATGAGTAAATGCCATTGTCTCATTGAAATATGAGTTTCACCCTGCCCTAGGTTTGTTTTTGGTTTTTTTTTTTGAGAGAGAGAGAGAATGATTTACCTGGCTCAGTGAGAATTTGTGGTAAAATGGTTGTTGGGGCCTTTAGATTCATAACTCATGTTTCTCAACTCTTTAAGAGGGCCTATATTGGAGGGTCAAGGGAAGGAATTGGGGACTGGGAACAACTGGCCACCATCACTTTCTACAGTAATCATGTCCACATTTTGGAGGTTTATGCAGGTGCAAAGAGTCAGCCTCAATATGCTTTGGGCAAACGGTGATAGGCCGAGTTTGTGTAGGGATACTCTCTCCAAATATACAGAGCAAGTCATTTTCAGTTTCCAGCTTACTGGGCGTGGGGCGCCACAGACCTGAGTGGCCCGTCATGCACGTTAGCTGCAGTGGTGATGAGAGGCCAGCTTCCACTCACGCCATCTAAAGCCTGTGCAAATAAACTCAGAGAAAAGGAGGCAGGAGGAAAGACACAAGAGAAATCAAAATGGGAAAACAATAAGTGAAAGGAGGAGCTGAGCAGTGAGGATAAAGAGATGAAGACATGATGGAAGGATGCAACCAAAAAAAGAAGAAAACAATAAAAAGACATCAATAAACAATGGCATCCCAGGCCTGTCTGTGACTGATTATGGACGGGTTTTCTTTTGTTTGTTGATAACCCTTAGAGAAGTACATTGTTTACCCGACTTACCGCATGGCACCGCTTATTCCACATGGCATTTGCTAAAAATGTGCTGGCAAGGACATTTTACACAGAACAAAAGGTACAGGCAAGGTCAGACTGTTTGCCATTATTGGTTTAGCATCTGGTTAACAGAGGCTTCATGTGTTTCTGTGTTTTTGTAATATTCTGCTGAGCTTCCATTCACAGCGTTGGTGTAGTATGAATGCCCAAGTGTTCACCTTGTTGCTGTAGGTCTTCAAGACCTTTAAGAGTCAATGTAATCATTTAATCTGCTCCATGGCTTTCAACTGCCTGATATCTGTGGTGGCCTCAGCTTCTGTGCACAAGCTTCAGAAGACTCCAGTGATGTCATATCTTCTTTATCATTGTTTCCCCTCAAAGGACGGGGCCCTTACAGCTGAACAGTCCATTCTTTATTTCTACAGACTCAATATTACCATCAGACCTCCCTCACTGTATGAGTCTGTGTGTATGTCTACACCCCATCCTGCGCACACATAGAGTCCTGCCTCGCGGCCCTCGTCTCAAGTGGAATAATATTATTTCAGTCAAGTGTCTGACGTTCATACAATCTGCAGCGTGGGACTTTAGTTTAACCATGTCCAGACTGCACCGCTACCTATTGCTCAGACTGTACCACAGGTTATAATTAACCTGAGACAAAGCACTGACCTGTGACAAATAGAATGTAACACTACACCACCTACTTTCCATTCTCAATAAGGCACAGTCCAGCACGGCACAGCACGGCCCACTACAGTGTGATGGAGATGGAGCGATGCAGCAGGTTACTTGGCCTGAAGGCAGAGAGGGAGCGTTCCAGGGAAATATGCAGACACTACAACTGAGGAAAAGTTAAGGAAACCCTGGAACTGTATTACTTCTGAATTACATTAATTGCACTCCCCCGCAGCCAGAGTGAAGTGATCTTGTCCCGTCACATGGTGGTTATTTATATTGAAGCTGGAGGATTGTTGGGATCACCTCAAGGACAGATCTCCGTCTGGTTAACAACCCTGCACAAAACCTACCTTTCTGATAACATTTGGTTAATGATGTATGATTTGAGTCTTGATTTGAACTTTACAATCATTTCAAGGGCAGTAGTGTTTCTCATTAGATAGTATTATATTGAGAAGTTCTAGTCAGGTATCGTATGTAAATATTACAATACCTTCTAACACCTTTCTGTTACTCTACGTTTTTGATCATCCGTTCTCAACTGAATTCAAAATGTTTTTTTTCCCCAAAACTGTTGTATATTATTATGAGTTATTAATATTATGATAGAAAATTGTATCCATCATTTATCCATATCACTCAGCCCTAATATGCATGTTTCTTTGACAGGTTGTCATTAATATCAGTTTGTATTAAGTGCATGTAAATGCTAGTTTATCAAATAGAGTAACAATTCATCAGGTGTGAAAAATAACACAAGGCACAAGCCACTTTTTATTACTTGCAGCAAAGTGAATGACAGCTGAGTGCTTGCAGATTTTTTTTTCAGATGCTAATTACTGCATGTCATTTTCCTGCTGGTCCCATCTTGTTACTGCTGGTGATGTAGTTTGTCTGTGTTTGGCACCAGTGCTAATGATTGTTCAGACTGTTTCCCCAGACCTGCACCTGCTGTTTGGACAAGAAATGATTTCTGTGCTGTTAGTTACTTGCACGTGAAAGACCTTGTCTCTCAGTCAAGAAGTGCTGGCGATTTAGTATTTATTCAAAATGTTTTCACACTAAATTTGTCTAAAATCTCATCCCACTCCTGAGAATACAAAACAAAACTTAATGGTCAGGTGCTGAAATCCACATGAGCATTTGACAGCTCTGCACTTG
This sequence comes from Rachycentron canadum, assembly GCA_038496675.1. NCBI lineage: Eukaryota > Metazoa > Chordata > Actinopteri > Carangiformes > Rachycentridae > Rachycentron > Rachycentron canadum. The sequence goes on from CM076655.1 coordinate 7,424,208, forward strand.
AAGCTGTCATGAGAATATAAGAATCAACAGTAATGTAGCAGAAAAGCAGGAGAACTGCTATTGAAGCAGTTTAAGTCAGTATTAGTCGATCTGTTGTATCCTTAAAGTCTCTCCCTCATAATCCTGTCATTCCTTATTCCCATCCTCAGCTAATTGCTACAGAAAACACATGCAGACGCTCCCCACAGCTTTTAAACATGCAGTTACCACAGGTATGTTAACTGGGCCTGGCTTTGGTCTCCCTGCATTAGCTGCACATTCCAGTGGTGCAGATAATGGGAAGTTCTATTAGGAGAGTATTTGTGGCTGTGCTGTGGCGTGTTTCACCAGATTCCAACATTAGCTGGGGTTTTAACCTCATCGGGTGAAGGATACAAAGGGAGTGAGGGGCTGATGCTTTGTCTCCATTTGTCTTGTTTGTTTCTGTTCTCAGTGTCCCTCCCTGTATATTTGCTCTGTGTCGTTGCAGGCTGCCATGGGAATGTGTGTTTGTTTACTGTCTATGTGCATGTCCTGCACTTTTATATATATCTGTGCTCAGGCCTCTGTTTTACTCTGTTTCCCCTCCTTCGTGTACATGTCTCATGCTTGCATTTTGCAGCTAATTCCCTCTGCGTGCTCTTCGCTCTGTGCATTCATCCACATGTACATACATGCATGTACCCCGTGACTGTGTGTGCGTGTGACTGTTGGAGACCTTGTGGCCGTGGCAGTGAGGGGTGGCCTGTTGACACTGAGCCGTAGCAGGGGAGCTTCCTTCTCTCCAGCTTATAGAAAGCAAACAAGCTAATCAGAGCCAGCTCTGCAGCCTCCTTTCAACTCCGCAGCTATTCAGTCAGCCGGACGGAGGAGAGAGGACCACTGCCGTCCTGCTACGGAGGTTACAGTTACAGTGAAAATGTGTGGGTGTATGTGTGTGTGTGTTTGTGTGTAGGTGGGTAGGAGGAGAGGGGGACATGCAGATGTGCCCCCAACAACCTTAACGCTGCACTAACCTCGTCCTGATTAGGAGCGGTCATTTCTCAGGGATTTGCTTTAAAAAATTTTCTGAAAGGAACATAAGAGCCTAAACCGTCGTTTCACCTGTTGACAAAACAATCACACCTCAAGGTCTATTCATTGGCTCAATTTTAAAAAAGAAACTGATCTTGGAAATGCATTTAGATACAGGGATAGTACTAATATTTAGTGCAACAAGGCATTTTAAATCCAGTTTTAAACATTTTACTTTTTAAAAATCTTTGCTTATATTTTAATATTTAAAATAAGCAAATTAAGTTAATTAATTGTTGGGGTGTCTTTGTGGCCAAGTGGTTAAAACACACACAGCATCCTGGTTCAGTTTTGCTCAGGGATCTTTGTGGCATGTTGTTTCCCCTCCTTGTCTGTGTCACATCTCAGGTGTCCTTCTTTAAAATAAAAACTTTCTTTCTGAAATGAGATGAAATGGATAATAATGATGAATAATGCTTTGTTATTATTTTCCCACTACAGTTTATTCAGGTGTGCTGATATTTTTCAATGATCTCTTTTATCTTCTCACTACCTTTCCCACAGCCTTCATTCATCTGTGTACTTTAAGTGACCTTTCGGCTGGTGTCTGAGGTTTTCTTGTTGTGTACAGGTTGCAGTCAGAGTTGCAAACATACAGAACCTTTAAGACTTAACAGAGTTACGTAGTGTAATCACACACTTTTATCTCCACCTCATCTGCTCAAGTATGTCTTTCCAGATGGGGTCAGTGTGTGTGTGTTTGTGACATCAGGAGCAGGTTTAAACTCTTCCGTAAACCTTTATAAACACACTTTCTCCTCCCTTCTCTGCTTGCTTCAAACACCACAAACAAATAAATCTCAGAAAACTCGTAAATCTCAATCTTCAAATTAGCATCAGTCTATACTTCACAGCATGCAAACCTTGACACAAGATGACCTTTATCTCACCTGATCACCCCCAGAGAGCGGTAAAGAAGCCACTTTTAGACAGGTTTGTAATTACCCATGATCCTCTTCGGCCATCCTTGACCTGCTAAAGGCTAGCAGGAGAGAGCTAGGAATAATTTATGTGGACCTTGTGCTTGTCCCCTGAACCTTTTACTCTGTGTCAAGTTGTGTCCATGAATTTTGGTCCCGGCCATATCTTCTTCTGTCAACACTCTCACGCTCCACATCCTGACTGACCTCCAGGGGAGCAGGGGAGAGGAGAGAGACAGTGAGAGACACAGAAGAGCATTGAGAGGGAGAGATGTCCACAGCAGCTCTCTCTATGTCTCTCTGCTTCATGACAGAGGCCATTTGGCAGCTTTGTTATCTGTCTCTGCTCTTCTTCACTCTTGGTCTGGCCTCCACCCAACACCAGACATTACACGAACATTCGAATATTTAAGAACATTTATCACTTTTTCTCCCAGCTACACTGAAATCACTGGAGTGGACTGGTGAGCATGCAAACTGAAGATGCAGTCTGAGTTTTGTGTGAAGTTCTGTATAATTTGAATAATTTCAGGTTAATGACGTTACTTTTACCAAATTTCTCTAAAAAATGCATTAATCAATTTTTTAAAGCACACAGATTTTTTACCTGGGCACCAAAATGGATTCCCTGCTGCCACAAGAAACGGTTTTCAGTCAATTTAGTTTTCTTGTTATGACCACAGCACCAGAAATCTCAACCAATACAAAGATAAGACAAAAATTGGGAGAAAATGAAAACGAACAAAGAAAAGAAAAAATGTTTTAAGTGCAAGTAAGGAATAATGCCAGGTCATATGATGATTTATTCCAATCATCATTCAAGTAATGTGTATTTCAGGAGCAGTAACTTCAAGTGTGTGTGTGTGTGTGTGTGTGTGTGTGTGTGTGTGTGTGTGTGTGCGCCTCAGCAACACACCATCTAGGCAGCAAGAAAAAGAAAAGGCTGTTATAAATTAGGTCTGTTCCTTAATACTATTGTTAACGTGCTTCTTTACATTATCATTGTTATTGTCAAAACATGAATAGGAAATTATAGGAGCCTGTGTTTTGCTCATTTGGAAAAATAGACTTGGGGCTGTTGGAAATGATTGTGTGCTGAGTTTGGCCTGTATTTTACTCTGTGTCCAGTCAGAATTACAGTCATGTGTATCTAATGCCAAAAAAAAACCAAAAAGGAAGTCAGGAAAAACACAATATTCACACATACATACTCTGTAATAGAGATGGCTATTAAACACAGTCTTAAGTGGAAAAAGGTGACGTTCCCTGTGACATAAATGCTGCTTTTCACTACCGTGAAAATGAAAGTCCTCTCAGATGTCTACACACAGTGAACACGCTAGTTATCAAATCAACGGCTGCCTCTGTTCTTGCCCAGTGTTTATGGCATGGGTAACTTCAGAACACTAGTGAGTAAAGGGAAATAAGCCTTCCACAGTGTGTCAGTGTCAGATGGATTACTGAAGCATATAAAAAACACATCACAACACACATGTGGTCCCTGGACTACCTTCAGGTACTGTTGCACAGTGGCCCAGTGGCTGCTTCAGTCAAACAAACATCAAAGAAATTGGAAGTTTAGACAACTTGATAGTCTGTGTACTGCAGCAGAGGAAACCTCAAATTCTCTTAACCTGAGACGTGCACTTCAGAGCTGCTCTTATTTGCTTTTACATACATACCTTCTTCGTCCCTGCTTCCACTGATACATTGCAGGACTAACACTCCTCAGTAGAATTAGTGTACATGTTGTTGTGGTGTGAGTCTGAACAAGCTTCGTGACTGTGCCTCCACAACTGGGAAATTAGGGCAGATGCATTTGGTGTGTGTCTGGTGTGTGTGATGTGGGTCTGTGTGATAGAGAGCATGTGGCAATATGTCTATCTCAGTGTATCCCATGTGAAGGGTTGTGTGCTTGAAAATAAGCGTACCTTCCAGGCTTGTAGCAGGTACTCGTGTCATTGTGGTGAGTCATAGCCCAAAGTCCTGGGGGATGCTGGAAGCTCTTCAAAGAGAGTTTGTTGCTGTGGTGAAATGAGCTGAGCGGATCTGGACTCAGCACATGAAAGGAGCAGAGTGTGGTGGAACCAGTTCATGACATGGGAGTGGAGCAGATCTTTTCTACAAGAAGTACCACCCGCCTAAGCAATGGTGTGTGTGTTTTGTGAGGCTATTTAAGAGGGTAAACAGGCATTGTAAACCCTGGGTGAACAGCCTGTTCTTCCTCTGACAGCCTATAGCTCTGGCTTATGTTTGGTGCAAGACCTGCACGCAGACAAAGGAGAAAAACTGAGACAAAGACAGAAATAAATTATCCAGACAATTGTGTTAATGTCACAAAAAGACATCACATGTAGAACACATGATTTTATGCCTTTGATGTTTAGAATAACTCACAAACCTACTGAACTGAGTAAAAGACCAAAGATTTATTACATTTTTGTGTATTTTGCCTTATTTAATTCCAACATCAGGAGACGTGTCATATTACAGGCAATTACACTGAGAAAAAACAAGCAAGATTAAAGACAGACTTGTGTATTTATATTCATTTTATTCACACCACCAGGAAATATTTTTGCAGTGAGAAAGAGATCGAAGTGTCAACAGGAGTAACGGAAACCACAACACCGTTCAGTGTTTCTGTGGCACATTAATGAGATCTACACAGATATCCAGCTGTAAATAGGGTATATATTTACTTTAACTTTTATTATGCAGTGTTTACTGTAAATTCAGATATAGACATCCTGAATGCTATAGCGGCCACCTGGCTGACTGTGCAGCTGTGCGACACTGGCCATGAGTGCAACTGCGTGACTGCAAATCCTGCAGAGCTGTAATGAGGGAATCCATCAACAAGGGGCAAAGAATCAGGGCTGGAAGAAGCAGGTGCGACTGTATACTGTGCCATAAAAGGACCATTCTGGAGAATCTGGAAACTTTTGCTTAAGAAAAAAATTTTAAGGGAACAAAAAAAGCAACTTCAAATTATTCTTCAGGGCAAACATTTTTGGTAAAAAAATCCCTGAGACATAAAGTAAATGACTTGTTGACAAATGAGCAGGCTAGATGATGAATAGAAATACCTCCGGCGCAAAGACTAAACCATTTCCTTACTTTTGCACTCCAAATTTCCAGGCACATTTTTTTCTAAGTATGGCAGGAACAAGGATGAATGTGAAAAATTATGGAGTACCCCTCTTTTTCCCCCAACATGGATTCCCTCAATAGTTAGTGAGTCTGGCCTCATATAATGTGTCCTAAATACACTATGTGTGTTTCCTAGCAGCTGGGCTGGTCCCACTGAACCAAAGCACCATGGATGGCTGCTAATAACCCACCCTAATAATCCTTACATTACTTAATGTCTTTCTGTGTTCAGTGCCATTAAATACCCATTCATTATAATGCCAACAGTTAGTGCTATTGTGACCACGGTCCCAAAGGTGGGACCTAACGCCAGACGATGGCTGGTGGACTGTGGTGGTGCAGTGGGCTGGCTCATGCCCTTGGGTGGTGAAGCTTGGTGATTATTCAGGGTCCCATGGAGGTGAAGTCCAGAAACGAGCTCCCTCAGCAGGGCATCTGGTTAATGAGTGCTGGGCGTGCTGCTGGAGCCCCAGACTGGAACGATAGGAAATATGCACACAAGCTGGATACTGTACTGGAAGACAACCACAACCACACACAAACACATACACACACACATTCTCAATGTTCATTTTCTCTGTGCTCCATTTCCTCCTCACAGTAGAGCACAGGGAAAGCCTGCTGAGAACTCACAAGACAAGTAGCTGAACATTAAACACACATTTAATGGTTTACATTAAAGTCAAATTTTCTGAAACTGGCAAATTTGATGCTAACAGCATTCATCTGTAGATGCAGTTATGTAATGTATTATTACAAACCTAAAACTGTGAGTGCACAAGTGTTTCATCCCAGATCAAGTCAGAGTTTTAAGATAGCATGAGGCTTTGCAGTACATGTCTTGATTACACTACTTTGAATGTAGGGCCTAATTGGGAGGAGAAGGACTCTCCCCTGGAGGGTGGCTGGATATTCACTGGGGACTCTGGGAACTCTTAGGGAAGCCATTAAGGAAACAAGACATTTCCGACCGCAGGGAACTAGAAAAACGATTGAAAAATGAAGAGAAATGGAGAAAAAATTAGACCCTTCTGGCCTGAATTGCTAAGAACCTGATTATGGAGTGTATTATTCTATTTTTGTGTATTGTGCATGTCTTTATGTGATCGTGTGCCAAATTACAGGTTGGCACATGCTAACAGCATGACACTGACTTTTCCAGGTTTTCCAGTTTCTTGCACTTCACTGCAATGCAAACACGCAAACAGTGAAACACACACACACACACACACACACACACACACACACACACACTTTAACCTCCTGCTGTTAGCTAACCACCTCTGTCCAGTCAGGTCCCACATACATATCGTCAGTAATCAATCATTTGTTGTCACCAGGTTTTAATTTTAAATCTCAACTTGTTCTCCCCATGGGGCAGTGCCTTCTTCTATCTTCAAAGCTCAGTGTTTTCTATGTGCAGGGGGCACACTGCACTGTCCCCGCAGATTGAACACAATACACAGTTGCATTATTCAGAGGAAGCCAAGAGCACAGATTAAATATGAAACCCACAGTCACTTTCAACTCCTGTTGGACAAACTGATGGAAACTCTTCATTATAATTGAAGCGTTACGTGAAGCGTAACGTCAGGGATAGTTAGCAACAGCGCAGCTGAGCGGTGGTGAAATGTGTAATGGCACCTGGAAGTAATTGTGTTTCCCTCCCTCAAATATTTATATATTAATGAATTATTCTAAGCATGTCCCCAGTGTTTATTTATACAATAATGTTTGGCTGAAAGGCTGAACAGTCATACAGTCAATCTGTCCACTCTGAAGTTGGAGAAATCCAAAAGAAAAAGTAAATATTGCTGCATGTGTGGGTAAAATGTGCATCTATTGTCAGTACAACAGGCACACTCAGTCCAACTGTATCCTTCATTAAAGTAAAGTCAGCCTAGCTCACCTTAGGCCTTCCTTTTTATATGCACCACCCCATATCCAAACATTGTTAAAGACTCATAAAAGCTCAACATAATATTTTGATATATATCATGATATGCTGTTAAAAAGGAGCCAAACGGAGAGGAAGTTGTCTTTCTTTGTGGTATCCATTCCCATCATAACACACAAGCTCCAGTTTCCCATGGTTGTGTTTGTTGTGATGTCTTATGGCACCGGCACAAATAGATACAGTCTGCACGTAACCTAAAGGCCTGGTGGATTTGTTTAGTCTTGGTGGGCAGGACACAGGACAGGATTTTGGTCATCTTTGGATTCATGCCCATTTTCTTCAGAGCAACTATCTGGGGGGCAGCACATTTCAAAAGTGTATTAAGTGATGTGTCCCCTTTGCCTGGCTGCAACATCTGTCTGTTTCTCTTTGTGATTTTTGACAATCAGAAATGATGAAAGATACATTTTTGGTTTATAATTCATTTTCATTTTCAGTCACATCAGCAATGCGACTTTTAGTGAGTCCAACACTTCACATTGGTTCAACTGAAATTGTATAGATATTCATGTCCCTCTGAATGAATTATGACCTTAGTGATCTCTTTTCTTCTACCCCCCCAATGAGATATCAAAATATCTTTTTTACTTTTATGCTTTGGTTGCCTCAGATAGCCTGTCTTATATCATGTGGCCTGAACAAACTCACACACATTGAGGTGCAGACTTGTATGAACTGAGTAAAACTCATTAACTATCTTGCAAACATTTACCCCATGAAGAAGATTGGGCTAAAAGTGAATCATAGTCCACTGTAGACATGTGGTGCAGTGTGTTTTTTAATCTTGACATGAAAATAAAATGAATTATCCTTTAACATATGCTCTCTGATGGATGTTTCCTTCTTTAGTTTAGGGATGAGATATATCCAATAGTAATGAGGGGAGCCTGTTTGTGTGTCAGGGATTGAGGTGGGGATTGAGGGGTGAGGGAGGTGCTGGAGGCACGGGGTGCTGATGGGCGAAAGGTGACACCGTGACAAGTGGTGTTTACGAGAGCAGAGAATACCAAAGGACAACTGTGGCCACCTTGAATATGAGACAGAAGGAGAGAAAAGAGGAGGTTAACTTAGATAGAGATGTAGATGAGTGAAAGTAAGAGGAAGACGGAAGTAGAGTGCCAGGTGGGAAGACGTGACATCGACATGAGGATCCCTCTCAGACTGACACCCTCTCTTAACCCAGAGGTCAGAAGAGGGGGGTGCAGAGAGACTGAGTAGGACAAGATTTGTTATATATAGAATACCAAAACCACAGGGTGATACTGGGAGAAACAACCTATTGCATGTGTTTGCATGTTAATTTCACCATTAAAGTAAGTCTCTTGTCTAACTTTCATTGGTTTTGTGTGCAGGGCGGCTGTGCCTGCAAAGACAATGTAAATGGGTATGTGTGAGGCTCAGATGTGACCTGTGTTGAAGAACAGTGGCAGATTTATGGCCTCCACCAACTTCAAGGCTGTAGGTCACATGCTGACTTTGTTACACGCCTTCACCATCGCACACAGAAAGCAGTAGTACTCACAGAATACCAGGCTGTAGATGCCAGGTCATGTGTGTTGAGCACTGGGTAATAGATAAAACAGGGAATGAGGCTTGACTGACATCCATGTGAGTGTGTGAGTGTGTGAGCTTCCCATCTGGCCTCAGGGGTAACCCAAATAAAGTCTGATTAAGATGGAGGACAGGGTACATTGATCAGTGAGGAAACAAGCTGTTGACCAGGGAATGAAAGTACAAAGTCAGATCATGTTGCTCTATATCATTAATATCAATCAGGAGAATACAGAGCTTGAAACAACCAGACATGGATGGATGTGAGGATGAGAAGCTGTGAAAGTTTCTCAGGGTCGTGCTGTTGCCCTTCTCTTCCTGACTATATTCATTAATAATCTCCCCCAACACTGCTGTCACTTTCTTAGGAGTACTTTTATCTCCTGTGGAGGGGGTTGGTTATGAAATTCAAACCTGCAGGAATTATGTTTACATCATTTCAAAACTTAACAATTCATTCTGATGTAAACCTGTGATGCATGTTTCAGTTGCTTTATCCTCTAATCTTCCCATTGCTCTGTGTTTATTCAAGAAGTTTATCCTATCTGATGGGCTCTAAATATTTGTTTACTTGGAATTGACAGATTAGTCTAAAATCTTTTTCTTTTTCTTACCAAGAGTTAGATGAGAAGATTGGTGCCACTCTCATGATTTTCTACTAAATAAAACCCAGGCAACTTCACTTAGCACAAAGACTTGGAACAGGAAAAACACCAGCTTGACTCCATCAAAAGTAAAGTAAAGTTGCCAACTTAGCAACTCGATTTTACACTGCTTTACTTCATGTTTTGTGATAGCAGCTTGAAAAATTAAAGAGTTAAAGTCACAAAGATGTTCACATTGGTGCACGACATAGCTATAGCTGCTTTTCATCGAACAATAGTTAGTCCAAAAGCAACAAAATCCACCTTACTGCATGTCTAAAGCTCACTAATTAGATCATTTATGTTAAGATAAGCTATAGGCTCCTGGCTATAGCTTCATATTTCTAGTAGAAACGAAACAGTGGAATTGACCTTCTTATTTAACTCTCTGCAATATAGTGAATAAGTCCTGACCACAAAGTATGGAACAATTTTTACAGCACAGTGGGTTAAGTGGGACCGTGTTTCTGAAAATGGAAATGACTGCCAGCAATTCACACTTTAAGCAGGTGTGCAAATGAGTTTTAAATGTCTGGCATGTATCTGCCATCCTCTGTCATAAACCAGCGCTTTAACTTTGCCCTCTTCCTCCTGCACTATAATCTCTGACAGACAGCTCAGTTAATTAGATCCTGTCTTGTTCTTGCATTTGTTAAAACAAACTCAGTGAATTTCAATTTGATATCAAAAACTTTTAGTCCCTTGTTGCAACTTACTTTGCAAGAACAATGGATCTGTTAAAAGTGGGCTTTTAGAAATGGCTTTAACAGAGGGCTGATTGAAAGGGGAGAAGTGCTGTCAGAGCCATTTGACCGCATTTGGTTTTGTTAAAGGCCATCTTGGCTTCACTACATTCAGGTGCCTGTAGACAAAGTCTCCATTGTTGGGAAAAACCCAGATAGTTAGTTTTTACTACAAACCCCTGATCGATTTATGAGGCAGTCCCTATCCTGTGAACAAAAATATGAAACATTTTGAAAGTGCTACCTCTTGGAGTGGATGACTCGGACCCTAAAACACTTTGAAAATGACCGCAAAATTTACTTCTTGTACTGATGTATCAGTTTACCCACAACACCCGTTGATCTGGGACTTTGACTAAGTCCAAAAACCTGTCTCTTGGTCAGAGAGGCGTTACAACCACAAGCGGTTCTCTTCTTCTTGACCCTCCAGGCAAATGCTGAAACCTGAAGCTGTTCTCATACGGCACATCTGGGTGACTCCAAATCTTGATTAGTATTTGGGTTGGGCTGGGGATGGGTCTGTATCAGTGTGCCATTTCTTGGTTTTGGTTCAGTGAGAAGGGTCATTAAATGATGTTCCTTCTGATATCATATCCAAATGAGCCAAATTGAGTTATACAGGACTGTTTTTCTCTTTTCCCCACTCTCCACTCATTTGTTGGCGAGTCGAGAAACGAGTTTGGATTTAAGGCCAGAAGCAGCTGAGGTAATTTGGCAGGAGCCAAATATATCAAGAGAGCAAAAGGCTGGTCATGTTGGGTGTAAGGAATAAATCCCATTACATCCAATAGTAAACATGAGTATGGAGAAAATGTGGCATGTTTGACTCTGGATGGGGCATAGATGAGCGTGTGTTGAGTGAGATGAGCTATATCATGGCTCTTGTGTCGTCCCTGTCTGCAGCTGTAGTCCACTCTCTTTTGCCTACGTGCTCCATCTCGACCCTTGTGCAAGGTCGCTGCGTTATGAACGCTGGTACAAGGATGTGATTGGTCAACAGCAGTGAAGGGGGGGGGGGCACATACCTCTGTCATGTGCTCCCAGCTGTGTTTAACTTTCATTACTGCACCGCAAGGCTATCAGACATATCAGCTGTGTCAGCCATCGCAGCCATCATAGTCGCAGCTGTCGGGTACACAAACATAGCTTCAGACACACACACACACACACACACACACACAGACACACACACACACGCACACAGACAAGGTCCATCTGTTCAGAGCAATGCAAGACTCCAGATACCTTGATGCAGCATTTATTAAAGATGGTGTTATATTTTTTGGTTACATGAATAGTTGAATGTAAACTCACAACAGGCTGAAACATCACACTGATCCCCATCTATCGCCTACTGTGTGAACGCCATCAATAGCCATCCAGGCGCAGCAACCTGAGCAGCTGATTGGACCAAATATGGACGCCACCAATGGGATAAAGTGACGCATGACCCCATCCCATAAAGTTCACACTGGGGCAAGTCTGCACCTGCCACAAGCACAAGATCAACACACCACACAAGCATAGACACACTACACTGTTGCGGCCTTCAAATCACGCAGTAGTAAAAGGGGACGTGGTTCATGTTACATCAGTAACATCCCAGCACAGAGAGCGAGAGACATCCACAAACACTGCAGTGACGATATCATATCGTGTGACACTATGAAATTATATCCTCCTCACACCCACCTGTATGTGTAAGTCTTTCAAATAAACGATGATCATCTTTAAAAGAAGCAGTTGATAAACCTTGTATTGAAATCCCAAAGAGTTCATCACTGATCACACAGGCAGCAGCACTGACGTAAGTGACAGACTGAGTCATGTCCCAACAGGCTGCAGCAGCCGCTGTCATGATACCACAGTGACAAGTAATGAGCTCTTGCTGCAACAGTATGGAGGTGCTGATGTGTGTTGATATCTCTGAGATCTTTTGTGCACCAGTTTGTTCTATGTGTGAACATAGAACAAAATTGCACATCTAACTTTTCTTGCAGTTAGCCTGAAGTGCAGAGAAATCGCTTTAGTCAAAATTCCCCATTTGAGTAATCTGAAAAATATTGGCATACCATATATCTCACAGAATATAATGTAATGTTTTGACTTGTTCACCTCATTTGACACTGCTCCACATACTCAGTCCCATCTTTCCATGACTGGCTGGGGGCAAGTATTTCCACATTAATGTTGATTCTGAGCCATCGATTCTTGATCTACATGCATCAGATGGCGTTGGAGATCATTTGCTGAAGTCAAAGTGTGTTGGCAGAGTAGAGGGCTTGGCGCTAGGATTGTAATGGTAATTACTACCAGACCAGAGACAAAGTACTATTGGCTCATAGTGGACAGGTTAAGCCAGGTTTGTCATGGCTTGTGAAATGGTGGAGATAAGGAAAATAGAGGGAAATTGTGGTGGTGGTAGTGTTGGAGGGCAGTGATGGTGGCAGTGATGTGGAAGTTTAGATTAAGTTAAGATTTTGGCTTCATAAAATTCTTAAAAACTGAATTGAGAGATGTGGCTACATTATACTCATCTATCCCTTCATGTAGCAAGCAAGTCAGTTTAGTGTGTTTTACGACTTGATTCTCCTGCTTCATGACAATGCCAAGTCACAACTGCGTATTCAGCCTCTGGACCACCTGCTCCATGTTGCCAATTACCCATAAACCCCTGAGTGCGTGGCTGGCAGCTCTATGATTGCTTGATCTCACCTTGGTTTCCAAAGAGGCTGTAATTAGCCTGTCTGTTTCAGGTGTTTGAGAAGAAGAGAAAGAAACCAGAACAAGAAGGTAGCTTAAGGTAAGGTCTAAGGGCACGAGAGGTGAGACACCTTTGGAAAAGAGCTAGAAATAATGTTGTAGATTAAATTTGATCTCTTTTGGCAGAAATTGCACAGTAAAGCAAAGCTGGAATTTGATTTGAAGAAAGCCAAAAGAAAGGCAGAGGGTGGAATTTTTTCCAGAGAAGCTGTCGGGGGTTAAAGATGGAGGCTCACTGGAAATAAACCTCCCTTTTGAACATTCACCCCATGTTTCCTCAACCATGGCCCACACATTGCCCAACACACTGTCTTCTCTTACAGCCTCACACACACACACACACACACACACACACACACACACACACACACACACACACACACACACACACACACACATACACACACACACAAATACTTAAGTTTTCGTTTAAAGTCATGGTGATTAGTACACTTTTCTCTTTATTCCTTTACAGTGGAAGACCCACCCCCCGCTCCCTCCATGCCCCGCTCTCCGGTTTTGCTCTAACTTGTTCCAGAACGTCAAACTAGAAACACATTTTATGAATGAATAAAGGATACAAAGATAAAAGAGCATTTTATCCTGTTATGGACCACCATTCGACATAGACCGGCACTGGATGAAACCGACACTTCAAACTATCCTTGTCAAATTACCACTGTGCACAATGATGCTGCTGATGTTCGTCATGTTAAAGAATCTGATACTTCTGTCTTTAAAAACTTTAGCCGAATCCCCTTAAAGGAAGTCTGCTGCTCAAGAGAGACTTGCCATGTAAAGGCCCATACACCTTCAGGTGACCCGTGTATTTTCCTAATCCCCGGTCTACATGTTAGTATGTGTTAAACCTCATGTTTATTCTCCCTGAGGACTGAATTTCACACCTCCAGACTTCCTGGAAGTCCTTGCAGCACTGATGGCCCCAGTAAGATCTGATCTACAAACATAACCCTCATTTTCCCCCGACTTTGGCTGCAGTCACCTGCCTTCAACCACGTCTCACATTCATTATGGGACTCACTGGTCCCCACATCTGAGGGTGGCGATTGGTCTTAGTATGGTTTGTCAATAACCAGTGCTGCTTGTGTCACACATGGCTGAACTATTCCTAAGAGAGCAACACTGAAAATGTGTTGGTATTTCTGCTTCCAACCTGCAGCCATGAAGTGTAGGTGTGTGTAGAGGTGTTAGGATTACTCATTTGCGTGCAACTGTGTTTGTGCACTCGAAATCCTCTTGGTTACAGTTCCTGCTAATGGAAGTACCACCCAGGAGTCGCACCAAAAACCAAGCCTCCCCCTTACACACCACCACGCCCAGCATCAACAAACAGGCTTATGAGTGTGAATATTTGTGTATGTGCATATGTGCACGTGTGATTCACTTGTACCCAATGAGGGTTTGTTTATCTGGAGTCAACTCATTTAAGACAATGTCACGCAATTTCAAAAACTCAAAGTCTCAGCCTTTTTCCACAGTTTGCCCTCTTTAGACACATCAGGGAAAAGGGATTCCCAAATGTTTGACAAGATATTTAAGAAGAAATTACACTTTTTGAACATTGTTATTCACAAGCAATAGAATACACTGTTGCTCACTTCAGTACAATTTGGTATTTCGCTGCTACAGTCTCACTTGGTCTGGTATGATCAGTAGCTTGTGGTTAAAACTTGTTTTAAACTTAAATACATATTTATGTAACATGACAAATTTCTCCGTCGTAATTTTTCTTTATCCATAACGTGGTCACAGTGATCATTATTCAGTAAAAGTGAGCTTTGCTTTATTGGGTGTGTCTGGTGTTTAGGCCATCTACAAAAAAGAATCGTGCACAAGACAAGAGGCAAGATGAGCTGGGTAACCCACTGCCTCAGCTCAACAGCTTGCTGAGGAAAAACCTGCTTTCAATCTTCAGGCTGCCTCTCCTGTCCTGGTCTGAGCCTAAAAATACAGCTGGTCCAGTCTGATGATAAAGCCTTTGTTTCTGACTGCTGAACTTCGGGTGCTCTGGTCCACTTTGCTGTGCTCGACCATGTTTTGCCAGGGCACTCTCATTGTTTTGACTCCATCTGTCTCTCCGTGTGGGGCGGCCCGTCTCTGCCTTCGGCTCTCATTAGCTGTGACACACGATGACTACCCAGGCAGCCTTTCAGCACCAGCCTGCCACTCAACACAAACCACCTGCCGCACATCACAACAGCACACTTGACGCTGGAAGCCAAGCTAGCTACCTCCCAACCTGTGCACAATCGCAAGCAAAATATAAACACATAATCAAAGTTTTCCACAAGTGAAAGCAGCACAAAAAACAATGAACTCTCACCAACACAAATAAACAAAGCCACAAAGGGCTTTTGCTCATTAGGTCCAAATGAATAATGCATGAGACATTAACACCCAAACAGCCCTGCAGCTATAACAGCATGCATGCATACTTTTTCTCACAGACACAGGTTTACAGCAGCGTCGCTCAGCCCTGACGGAGCGTGTCAAGAAAACTATATGTTGATCACACTCGCACGGGCATGAAATAGGCATCCGCTCGCTCACACAGACACCCTCTCACACACGGCTCCAAGACGTCCACACCACAGTCACGCTACACTTGATGCTGAAAGTAAAACAGGAAGGTCGACTTGGTACTGACATGTTCTCAGCTTCTTATTTCCCAATCACAGTTGACCTTTGCGTGAATACCAGAGTGATGTTTGCTGTATAGCATCTCTCTCTAACCATCAGAGAGGTGAAGTACAGTCCAAGCCACAGGCAGACACATTGTAACTCTGCTATATTAACAGTTGCATAATGGGCTGTGGGCTTAGACACATTTAAAGATCATATGAAGAAAATATTAGAAATTAATTCAGAAAATTTTGACAATATCTAATCACTGGTTTGCTACAGGAATTTGTTACTTCTGTTTGGAGACCACAGCAGTAAAACCTGGTTAAATACAAGAGATTTTCAGACACTCTGTATCTATGGTTGGTGAATCACACGTGCGCATATTGTCTTGGTTTTCTGCCACACTAACTCTCCCAAGTCCAAAATGACTCAATTACGATTCTGTTATTGAGGTTGTAGAACAGTTCGTTTATCTCAGGGGTCCAGTTCGCCTCAAACTGCAGCTGGCGGTAAAGAGTATATCAAAATGTAATTGATTTTGCAGTTATTGTTATTATTTATATACTGCTGTTGGTTCTATAAGGAAATAATGCCAATGTCAGCCACTTCTATAAAGTCTGCTGATGATAGTGGCTCCATATTATCCTAAATTAAATCTACACAACTCACAAAGGTGAAAATATTTATATATACAGAAGAAGAATATTATGAAATCTAACACAATAAGTTTTAACCACTTGGAGTTAGGTTTTTGGTTACTTCTTTCCCGTTGTACCCACTGTGAGACTGGATAAATGTGAAACTGGTTTGAGCCACTACAGCCCATCAGACCCAGGGCAAGAGAGATGCAGGGCAGCTGGAGAATGAATCACCACCATGTGAATCACATCCGTTTTCTTTTTCTCTTTCTGTTGCTGTTTATATCCACAGCATGTGTCCCCCATCTTATTGGAACGAAGGTTGGACAAACACTGGGAAATGATGGCAGATCAGGAGACTGTTAGGGAGATGCAGTTTTGCTTTGGGCAAAGACTCTTAACAGCTGTGCAAAGATGAGACAAAGTGAAAGAGGGGGAATCCTCACAAGCAGTAAACAATTTCAATGATAGCAATTGACTTCAATGTCTCATAAATAAATTCTGTTCCTGACATATAGAAAAACAGATCACTTGGAAATTTAAAACAAAATTATGCATATTTATAATCAATCATTTCAAATCACTTTTCATAACTGTCTGAGAAGATTTAGTTTCTTAGCATCTCTGAATAAAATGCAGTTTGTCTCAAGAGCATCGATTTACTATATGAAATTGCAGTAAGAGAAAATCTTTGTGTGCAGACACTTGTAGAGAGATCACACAGATTACAACTCGGATATTTTTAAAAACAGGGAAAAGGAAGTGAGGAGGTGCCATAGAGACACATTGCCTCAAGCAAACGTGGAGGCAAGAAGTTGACCTACGCTACTTACACTCTTCCCCTCCACACCCCTGCCCGACTTTTCTCTTCCTCCTTAGGTAAATTAAATTTTCCCCTGCAGCAGAGGAGGTATGCAGCAGTAGTGGAGAGGAGGGGTGGGGGGTAGATGGATAGATTGATGGATATAAGATTTGTGGTTGTACATACAGAGTATCACATTCTGCTATTTTCATTTGGCTCTTTATTGCTCCCAGTTGTTGGGTTAAACAAACTGAGGCCTAAAAGAAGAGAAGGGGGTGGGCGGGGGGGGGGGGGCATCAACCAATCCTGTGCTTTGTTCCCTGGACGCACCTTTTGCAAGAAATGTCACAGTAGCTAAATCAAGCTGAGCAACAGCTATGAGAAAGAGACTAAGGATGGAGGGGTGTGTGTTTGAGTACGTGTGTTTTTTGTTGAGTGGAGAGCAAAGGTGGTGTGTGATACTGTAGATGCAGGGGGTGATGGATTTGGTAACATTCACTAGAGAAACAGAAAGTAAAAAAAAAAAAAAGGGGGGCGGGGGGCGGCAGGAACAATGTTAAGTGGTATGAGACAATATCATCTTAAAACTTCCCACGTAATGATTGAGAGTGCTGGATCTGGGCTGTGATCCATGTGTTTGTTTCTCACCGACTCTGGTTTTTGACGTTCTCACATACACACATAAACACACTTACAGTGCAAAGAGGAGGGCTGGCCTGATAGCTGGCTTCTAGTAAAACTTTGGACCGTATGCACCACTATAGAGAGGAATCGTTAATTTGAGATTAAGGCAAGTACGTACACACAGTTAGCCACAGTTCAAATGCAGTTCAGTGTGTGTGTGTGTGTGTGTGTGTGGGTGTGCAGTGTGAATCATCACTTTTCATATTCATGACAGCTGATGCATTGTTTGTGCGTCTCACAGAGAGTATCTATGCACAGGATGTAGTTTTCTTTCCTGACATTTGTGGAAGTCCATCTTTCTCTTTTTGGGGGCTTTTCAACACCTGTAACAGTGAAGGACACGCAGCACTTGTCCTCCAATCTCTACACTGTACTGCATCTGTTAACTTTTTTCCTTTCCTTAGCCCATTCTTTCTGCTTGCATGGCATCCTCCCATCTGTTTTACATTATATAAACCAACCAATCATTTGGAAAAATGTTGTGTTTTGTCTTTGAGTTGTATAACTGTTTTTTGATGTCAGTAAAATCTGATCTCTTGAAAGAAAGAAGGGGGAAGAAAATAAGACAAATTATAATTCAGCATGACTGTGTTGGTACACACAATCAGTAAAACACAGGAGCCATAGACTACTTCTTATTAACATATACACTTTTCTATTTTGAAGTGTGACATTTTCATAGCAACACAGGAAGTCAAGACTGACACCCAAGTCACGTCATGTGTCTGCATATTTATGTGTGTGTTTGTTTGTCTGCTTCTCAGTAGGAATGTGTTCACTGCTCTCTCTTAAAATAGGAATCTGAACTACTGCCACTCTTACATGCACTCTGCTCTGCTGAGCGGCTGTTTTTCCCATTAATTCCTCCAGTCAATCCAGTCCTACATCAGCTTGTCATCGCGCACCTCCATGCAGCCTCAGCTCTGCCACTCAGGACCAATCACACTCCCACGTTTCAGTCACTTTGATGCCTGCTCCTCCAGCACTTTTGGCGACTTTGCTGACAGCTGCCTTTTATGTTTCAGGCATTGCCGCTGATGACCCTTATCTTATAATGCATATACCCCCATGAGTCAGCACTTCAAATGTCCAGTGACTATGTTGTACAAGGGTTTTTTTAAAGGATCATCCCTGCAGATTCCCTATGCCTTTTTTTTGTGCCTCTGCCATCTTTCCTCCTCATCTCCTCCCATTACATTTTTCTACCCTAGCTGTCTCTTCTCCCCATCCTACCACTCCCTTACACATTCCTCTCTCCCCCATTCCAACCCATCCTCCCCATATCCCTCCCCTCCAGCCCTAGGGAAATGCTCTGGCTCTCTCTGCAGAGACCTTGGCCCCCAGCAGAACAGCTCCATGTTGCTGTTTATGGCCGGGGGGCGGAAGCAAGGGAGGTAGCCTAGAGCCCACTTCAAAATATGGAGACCATTAATGTAAATGATGTGACTGGCAGAGTGTGCGAGTTGGCTGGCATCTGTGTCTGAGGTTTGAAGGTGTAGAGGTGTTAAATGATTAAAATTGTTGAAACATAAATTTGAAATGAAAGTTAGTCAGTGCACAGCTGTGCTCATTTTTCATTGCTAAATTTCAAATTGCTTCTTTTGTTTGCCAAAAGTCCACTGGGAGCTAAAAAAAAAAGGAAAATTGAATCAGATAAGATTCAAATTCTGATTCAGTAGCACTCTGTAGATAGAGCCAATCTTCAACTGAAGCAATGGCAACAATTAACCTCTTTTAATGCTTTTTATTTTATCCTGTAATTCCAAAACTATTAATGTCTTATTACTGTTGTATAAAGAGGGATGAAAGTGGGAGAGGTAAAAATGAGGAGGAGGTGGAGGAGCAGGATAGAGCTCTTTTTGAAAGGGCTGGCAGAGTCAGGAAGTGATTAGGCCGCTACAATAACTCCAATAATGACAATAGGGAAAACATGTCTGCAGCCACAACCGCTTAGTATCAGAAACAGTTCCCAGTATGGTTCCCATTTCATTACCAGAGCAGGATTGAGCGTGGGAGGATGGGCACGTAGGAGGAAAAAAGTAGTAAGATAATGGTGAGGATCCATGCAGAGGACATGGAAAAAAAAGTATTTGAATTAATAAAATAATTATAATAGCTGAAAGTATTTTCAAAGTGTTTCATTTTTACTTAAAAAAAGAAAAGGAGGACAAGGATTAAATCTGTTCTGGGTAATGATTAGTTTAAAAAAGGTTAAAACACAGTATTGCTTGTACTGCAGCACCATGCACACAGCTTCAGCGTGCGGGGAACTGACAGACCTGCCATACCCTGTTAGAGCTGCTAAGCTAAAGAGGAGGGTGGATGATCTGAGCCTGAACAGACTCTGACACAAATCAGTGGCTGTGTAGAAGTGATTCACAGTCTTAATAGCAGCATGAGGTCTGAGAGTGGGTCTGCCCTCTCTCTGGCCACATCATCATCATTCTCTGGTTCCTCTACAGCCCCTTTGGTATTTTTCAAAACTTTACAAGATTCCTCCATCAGCAGCAGAAATCGTTTTACCGGAAAGGTGCTGGTACCAGCTGCGTCTCTGCAGGATCAGAGGAAGGTGGATGGATGGAGGCCAGGCAGGTGTTCGAAGGTCCAGTACGTTCAGCCTGAACTAAAATCATACAGCACGTTTCAGTTCTTAGTGTGACAAGATCTTTGTTGTCATTTTGTTGATGGTGCTTATAGACTTTTTAGGTCTGAGCCAGCCCACACAGACATAATGCCAAGCAACACATGACCACCAGCAGTGAAACAACAAGTGATGCTTGGTTGTTCTCTACTCATCCCTGCTGTGCTGATTCGGGAGATTTATTGCTGCTTTTTTCTGTGTGTTCTCACAGGACCTCCAGGAAAGCGTGGAAGGATGGGAAGAAGAGGGGAACCTGGTAAGTGACACCCACCACCTGCTTCATTTATTTATTTCTCTGTACTCTCTTTTCCTGGAAGACACACTCTTTCTTCATCTCTTTCTCTCACTCTCTCCCACTTTTCCTGCATGACTGGGTCACTTCGAGGGCTGGTAAAAGCAGTGACCCATGATTCAGGCCAGAAGATGATGGGCTGCAGTTGGCCCTTCTCCCTGTCTCTCCCTATTTGCGGCAGCATAGTGCTAACTTTGGCCATGTGGTTGCACTAACTTTGCCCAGATGTCAGTCGTTCTCACTGAGCAGTAGCAGCTGCAGTAGTGCGGGCCTAATGAGATTCACCCTTGCCAACATCACTACCTACTATTATTGTGTTTTTCCTTCCACCCAGAATGCAATACATCGAGAAACTGTATATAGACATAATTGTCGTTACACAAAAGGTCATCATGACAGATTGCAGTAGGATGTTCTACAAGTTTGAATCATCCTGATTTAACATGTTTTTTATTAATTGTTAAATCATGGCACAACCATCTTAGAAGATTTTATCAAAACCTCCAGGATTGTAGTTGTTCTGCAGGATATGTGTCACATGGGAAAATTTCCTGTCTGGTTGTGATTCATTGTTGTGGAGATTAACTAGATGCAATCTGCTCCTGTGAAAATGTTGACTAAGTGGTAGATCACCAATAAACTTTATTGCTCAGCTTTGCACAGGCCCTTCTGATTTTGAGTAGAAGTGTATGTTTTAAAAAAAAAATTTGTTTTTAAATCTGTTGTGTAACTTTGCTTGGATCAGGCTTGAGATATTTTATATTTTTCTTATTGTCAGCAAATGTCACAAAAAGACAAAAACTAATGATGTTTTAATTTGTTTCTTGAAACTTCCCAACCTAACCAGTCTGTTTGTGTCTCTGAATCTCAATCCCATTTGTTCCTACCGAAGATGAAAATCTTCAAATGCAGGTCACAAATATATGTTTCCATTTTTAAAACGGCTCAGCAAGTTCCTAAACCAACTGGACACTGTACTTTTAAGCAGACTGGAGTTAAAATTGTATTCGTCAGGGACAATTTTCAGCTGCAGATTTGGCGCACTAGTGAGTATTTATGGCAGCATGACCGTGTTTGTGGGATTGACCCAGTGCAATATTGTGGTTCACTAGTGTGTTTTTAATAGTTTTTGGACAACAATACTGGATGGTTTCAGATTCTTTATGGGATTTCTTGACAATAAGAGCACACCTTTTTATTGAAATCCCCATACCCTTCTTACAATCCAACTACCTCTTAAACAGGCGATCATCAGGACAGCTAAATGTTTTTCCTCCTCTTGGAGTTTAGCAGGGGGAATTCTCATGAAGGGAAAGCTGGCTGCTTAGTTTACAGCCAAGATTGGACACTCATTGGCAGAATGGTAAGAGAGTCTGTATTGATGTGGTTCTGTTTAGGTTCTCTCTCTTGTTGTTTAGTTTTGCATCTTGACATTGCAAGGGTATGTGGCACGTACAGACTGTTGCGCCATCCTACAACCCTGGGACAAATTTTTACAAGACCAGAAAAGATTTTCCCTATTCGCTTAGAAAAACAAATGAGAGTGGAGACGAGGAACAGAAACACAAACCTGAATAACAGGAAAGAGGGCAGACAGAGCATTTAAGCATCTTAAAATCAGCTGTCACCTTGTCTACTGCGTCAGCTCTCAGGATTTTTTTGTTGTTTGCTCTTAAACTTGTTTTCCTTTTCTTTTCTTTTGACTTCTATAATTCTCTCTCAGTCCCTCTGCCTCTTTCTTTCTCATTAGTCACCACACACACCTGTCTCAAGTTCAGTGGTTAAAGTTCGTCTTACTGCCAGTTTGTGTGTGTTTGCCTAACTGTCTAGCCCAGGAGGTTCTCGTCGCACCGTCTAGACACAACTAAACTTCATTGACTTGGTCTTCATGCCTCATAAACCCCAGCACCTCTCTCTTCTTCTTTCCCTCACACCTCCTCTCTCCAAGCACCTTCATTTTTTCATCCCTCTTTTGTCCCAAAAATGCCCTTTCCATTGACTTGACAGCAAACTTCAAGGCTCACACAGACCGTGGTCACATTAGCAGGACATTTTGTGTGTTTGAATAGTAACAAAATACCACACATATCCCACATTACCCTAGAGGGAGTCTGTCTTCAATCTTGCTGAGTTTATGAATTTGTTTAGTGTTGCATCCGTGCTGATGAGCTGTGCTGTACCAGAATAGCAGTGGTGGCATCAGGCCCAATCATGCTTAGATATTAACAGTCGTATAAATCAGTGTTGTGATTGGTTTGAAATTTGGATCAGATAAATACAAACCAAATCACTAATGTAACATTTTTTAATAGTAATATTTTTTATTGAATATGTTTGTGGAGTTTTTGGGCGGTTTATTAGTGCCCTCAGCACTGCATATTTAAGAAAATGTTTTTTTTTTTTTTTTAATAAGAATATTACATTAAAACCAAGACCACTAAGAAGTGGTCCTTTGATCATTACTGTTGTTTTTGCTTAGGCTAAGTATTAGAAGCAGAGTGTACTTTTTGCTGCTTAGGCTCAACATCAGAGAATCTCAATCAGATCTGAAAGACTGCCTCAAAGAAACCTTGGAGACATCTTTTTTATGCTTTAAAGGGACACAGTTTTCCAGCACGCACCAAACTTTTTACTCCCCGTCTGTCCTCGATCTAATACACCCGTATCTTCTTAGGAAACAAAGTCTTGACATGACTTCATATCCTAATGCAAAACATGAGACATCCAGAAGTCTGTTTATCATAATGGGTTCACCACAAACTCCACTGGCAGCAGCTCTAATGAGCTTGTTCTGTACCATATTTAGGTGGTTAATTACAGTCATCATCTAACAAACCACATTGCATGTGCAATTTTTTGTTGCATACCACTTTTCTGAGGAATTGATTGCCGTACAAACCAGAGGTTACCATAACTCACACATGCTTTATTTCATGTGTCAGTAGAGATGTACAGAAGTTATTTCCTAATGTTTGATTTCTCTTTTTGTGTTGTAGGACCTCCTGTAAGTACCATTTCATTTCATCCAGGTAGTATCAAACTCAACCAACACATTACAGACACTGTCACCAAACTGTTGCAGTTTTTCTTTTGACATTTAACATGTATACACACACACAGTGTATTATCATCCCTCACAGTGCAGTGTACACTGCTCAACAAACCTCCCACAACAGCCAAACACACAGATGCACAAACTGTCACAGAATCACTCACACATGTGCATCCATGGAAAATGGACCACCTAGTGAAGTGTGTTTGTGTGTATGTGTGTGCGTGTGCATGTGTGTGTGTATGCGATTGTACCTGTTTCGTGGTGATGGTTAAGGCAGCAAGTTATTCTCCTCTAAGGGACTACAACTCCTGCTGACACACACACACACACACACAAACAAACACTATACAGAGACAGCTGTTGCCTCCAGGTATGTGATTTTTTTTTTTTTTATGTAGATTTGAATTGTGAATCTGTCTTGTGAAGAGTGATTTCAGATTTTATTTATATTTCAGGTTTTATTTAAAATTTTTCAGTCACACATTGCACAGATCAGATACACAGATACGGAAGTGAGTTTTTATGGAAACTTCCGATTGAATAGTTAACCTTTTGAAAATGCAGGGAATGGTTTTATTAGAGAAAACTGTCCCTGCAGCTGGTTTACACTAAGTATGCATGAAACGATGTATAATTTCTGTTTCCTGAACTCGTCCTGCCTATAGCCCATAAAGATGATGGGATGGTATGGTAAAACAGAGTCAGCTGCTACTACACAAAGTAACAATGGGTCAGTTCAGTTTGTTTGAGTTAAGACAGGAAGCTGTCAAATATAAACTGCAATTTTCAATGCACAAAATTCACATAAGACTCACTTTTGCAGGTAAAATCTAAATCACAATTGTCTAAAGTTCATTCGTCCTAGCCCCAAACTATTTTTGATAGACTAACTAAAATCACAGCTTTTGTAAAAACTGAACCATCATCCTGTGTCCTGTATCATTATAATCTCCCACATTGTGACCAGACGACTTGATGTAAATACAACCTGTTGTGTGCATCTCTTAGTTTCTGTTCTAACCTGTCTCAATGCTTCATGCTTTAATCTCTAACCTCACCAGGGCAAGGCTGGACGGGATGGATACCCGGTAAATTTGATTTGTTATTTATCCTGTCACTCTTCAATTTACCAAATCATGTCTCTGTTCTCATTCCAATTGTATCACTCCTGCTTTATCCCAACTATTCCCATAGCTTCATTAGGCCTTTGTCAGTGTTTTGTTTCTTCTCTCCTTTTCAAGACATTTCCTGTCATCCAATCACTGCCTGATTCCTTGCCTCTTTCTACGATCTCCTCCACTCGTTCTCTATCCTGCTCCATGACTTAGAAATGACTCAAACACAAAGACAGTTGTATTTAAAGACAAACAGACCGTCCAGAGTGGTAAGATGGGATGAAAGGTTTTTATTTCCCTTTGGCAGTTTGAAATATTACAACTTGCAGACTAAAGGAAGCAAAGAGTGAAATAAAACATATTTGATGCACGTAAGAACATGAGCAAAACATGGAGTGCAATAAACATTCATGCACAACCAAGTTAAGATAACATCAGTAAACATACACCACAGGAGTTTAAACCATAGCAGTGAAAATGTGAAACATTCATCCACAAGCCTTGAGCCTTTGACTGGGGTTTAATAGTTTAATAAAATAACTGTGTACATTCATAACTACTGAACGCAAAGCAGATCACTTATTTCCATCAGTGAGTCAGTTTTTAAGTTACCCAGAGATATAGCGGCCTCTAGTGGCCACTTAGACTTCACTCAGACTTCAAAACAGCTCATGACTGTTGCTGATTTGTGGTTTCACCATCATCAAATTCACATCATCTAATACAGATACACCCTCATCCTTCAGACTACATGATCGCACAGACCACATGAAGCATGAGCGTATGCTCGGTCTGTGTGTGAGCGTGTTATATGTCCTCTGAGACCCACTGTCCTGCCTGGCAGACAGCAGGGACTGGCTGCTAAAGCAGTCGTCCAGTGTTGTGTTCCACAGCATCTTGTTGGTTGTTCCGATATGTTTGTTTTTTCACTGGGAATTTTTGGGAAGTTCATTCCCCATGGGGATCTCTCCCAGTCAGATTCCCAGTCTGCCTGGCAGTGCACAGCCCTCCTGACGGGAAATGCCTCCTGCTAATTACACACAGGTGGACCCAGCACACAGAGAAGTTTGTCTGCATTTGTGCTTGTTTTGCCTGTGACACCACTCACCTCTGTCCCTGTCTTCATTTTGAAGTCCCAAAGGCTTGGCAAACTGTAGCTAATGTTGTTTTTAACTGCAAAACATCTGCTAAATAAAATGGTGTAATTTACATCTTCAGATCTACATAATCTCAATAATCCTTCCTAGCCTAATTAGCATAATAAAATCAATCCTTGTAGCTCTATAATTACATAGATGAAACATAACTGGAGCTTGGCGAGCTCTGTTTTCTAAGTGTAAGAGGCAGCTTCCTGTTATGATGCATCTGTATGGGTATTTTCATTTAGAAAGCTGCGTGTATGAAGTTACAGTGAAAAAACACTAGATTAATCATACTGGCAATTTACATAGACAGGACATTGTTTCATTTAGCAGGAACAAAGTTGATCATGTTTCCAACATTGAAGCTAAAAAAATGCCAAACTTTCTGTTGGGTAGCAGAGTTTGTGTATCTGTGTCCATGTGTGCAGATATGTGTGAACTCCTTCCAACCACCCATAGTTTATATACATCTCTGTAACAAAGCCTGTGGACATGATCAGAGGTGTGTGTGTGTGTGTGTGTGTGTGTGTGTGTGTGTGTGTGTGTGTGCGTGTGTGTGTGTGTTCAACAACTTCTCTCACATGGATAGCTCATATGGAGAGGGTATGTGCACATCAACAGAAATAAGTCAATTCAGCTTCCGGAGAGCACTGCAGCACAAACTGTGTTTTGCCCCTGATTTGAGATTTAGGTCTTTATTTTTCCATTGTTAAAATCACAGCTAGGTTTCTTCACAGCACTTTGTTTTCCTGCCCTCTCTTACCCTCATTATATCTTATTGACTTAAACAGAATTTATGCCTTTAACCATCAACAGGCATGATCCTTAATTCTGTAACTGGACACAAACACATAACATAACAGTATAAACAAATAGCAATATTGTTATAAGCTGTGTTCATATGGCAGTTAGTTAGAAACGTGTCTCACAGATGTTAAAGTCATCAGACTAATACATGCAGCAGCTCACTTCCACTGACGCATCAGTGATATGGTAAACAGTGTTAATGGCGTATGGTTTGTGTGCATTTCCAGCGTAGCACTTTGATAAGTGTGTGTGTGTGTGTTTTGGTGTGTTTTCTCTCCTCATATAACCCCTGTCACTTCTTCCTCTCATAAATCACGGGCAAGAGGTTTCAGTTTCAGAAAGGAGCCTTCCCGCTGTCAAACAATCAGAGTCAAGCAGATTGACAGAACAGTGCAGAGGAGTAAACACACACCCACACACACCAGTTGCCTCTCCTTCATATGCACAATCCCCAGCTTGCCCAGCCACGAGCATGTTTATACGAGAGTGCCAGTCTGTGACAGGCGGTGGACCTTGCTCAGCAGACACAGGCCAAGGCCTCTATTGTTCAGCCTTCTAGGCTGCTGAGCGCAAGATTAAAACCAGACAGTCACCCAAAAACATGTCAGTAATTTTCTGTCCCAAATCACACAGCACTCTGGTATGCTTTATTCTGCTCTTTGGTTCTGGATGCAGCCCCTGTTTTATTTTTTTATTTTTTTCAAAGCAAATGCCATGTATCACAAATTGCGCTCATGCATCCCTGACATGGAGTATAATTTTCTCCCTATGGCAACGTGAAAGTAACAAGAGAGGACGAAGAACCTGTAGATACATAAAGGAGAGTTTAAGGAGCACTGCAAGAGAGGAATGGATGATATCAAAAGGATGCAAAGGAAGGAAGGAAAGTTGAACAAGGAGAGAGGATAGGTCTCAAAAGAGCATCCACTCTGTCCGTTGTCCTCTCTTTTAATGTTACATAATTACACTCATTGAGCCTAATGTGTGTGACACATTAACGTGTGCTTCTAGCTGAGACGTCTGCTCTGATGTGCAGACACCGACTTTTCATGCCGCATCCTCAAGAATTACACCCCGCAGGATAATTACAGGTGGCACCGAAGGGAGTGCAATAAAGACAATAAAGACGCCCTTCTCCCTGTTTCATTGAGATTAAGACACATGCATGTGTCAGCATGCGCATACAAACATATGCAAACACAGACAGAGACATAAGTTATTTTCCAGAAATGTGTTTAAAAGCCATCTAATTGGTGGGAATGCTGAGTCTGTCTTTCTTATTTTTATCTGCTGAGGACAGATCTCAGGACAAGATGGCATTGTAGAGTAGGAATACAGACAAAGACCCACATACACATAAAAAGGCATTATTTCATTTTCCCCCACATTCACTAGAGGTTTTTGTGGTAATGTCACTTTTTCTCATGATTAAAATCACTGTCTCTCTATCCTCTTCCCTTCCTTATATTTAGTGGCCTGATCTATTTGTGGTATGAGATGAAGAGATTTTAGCAGTGACTCATTTATCTTTTTTTTACCCTTCCAATTTCTTTTTTTGCATTCCAGCTTTTTCCTTCCATGTAGTCTGTCTTGTACTATAGGTTTGTACCACAGACGTACAATATGAAAATGTGGCTATACAGTAAAGCATAGAATACATACACCACATATCAAAACTGAATCCCCCTGACTTCTGTGTTTCATATGTTGTTATTCATATAAACCCTATTTGCCCATTTTCCCTGTAGTGTCCATCAAGTTCTGTGTGACCTCTGTTGCTGATTTAAGTCATTCTTGTATATTTTAAATGTCTTATTATCGGTCATAAAAGAGATTCCTGGACTGTGTCATTTGAATTATTGCTAGGTAGCCATAGTAATTCTGTGTTATATTTTATTCCATATTGGATAGCACAAAGTAAGTAAGTAAGGTCACAGAAATTACAGATTATATGGCAACTGTTACATGTGGCCAGATATTAGATTCAGGGTTTTATTGTTGAGGATAAACCTGCCCTCACAGACAGACAGAAAAATTGTAGAACATTCATGCATATCCTCACAAAGGAAGACAAACACACATTCAGTTCACAGGTCACTTTTTGGCTTGTTAGCAGCTATAAATCAATCTCTTTTGCTCCAGTTCAGATTCTCCAGCCACCAATGACCTCACCATGTACACCTCGTATACTCATCCTGACGAGTCTTGAAGGAGCAGAGCTCTGATAAACGCTCCCAGATGCAGAGATATCACCCCACTCATATATTCTCTCTCTCTCACACACACACAAACACACACACACACACAAAATATACTGGTGCATAAATCCAGAGACATGAATACAGACAGCAGGGAAAATTCACTGGGACGTATGGAGGCTCATTTGAATCTCCCACTTGCATGCACATGACATGATAAACACAGAGTGCCACATTTAACAGCAATGAAACTACAACCTACCTACTACTGTATGTAGCCTCCAGTAAAGGAAATGTATTAATCCTCGCTCTTCACTCCTCTTGACTTTGGACAGACATGGTTAAATTATTGCCATCCAATTGGTCCCAGTCATTTGTTCCACCCCAGTCTCAGCCACCTACTGCTGATTTCACAAGAGGCCCTAATCAAAAAGTCATCAGGAGCCTCAAAGGCTGTTTTCTGTATTTTTAGAAATCTCTGTTACACAGACTGACCACTTAAACTTTCATCAAATTTTTTTTTTTTTTGATGAAAGTTTATAGCCATGCCAGCCCATTACAAGACCAAAAAGGGATGGTAAATGATCACATGAGCTATTAACGAAAGCATCTCCACATAACACTCCCTCTCTTCTTTTTCTCCTCTTCCTTTCATCCTCATGTATCTACTGTCCATCCGTCAGGGAAGGCAGTGATGACACTGTGGTAGGTTCTCACCACAGGACCTCAGTTCAGATAGCACCCATGGGTCTGGTAAAGCAGGGAGATGAAGAGAAAAGCCTAGTTATGTAAGCAATTCAAGGCCAGAGATGACGGCTGTTAATGATGGTTTACGGTCTGTAGAGCCACCAGGACTGTGAAGGGCTGAGCAACCCATGACTCAAGAGATCCCATGAAAACTGTTAGCTTAACATCAAGTATGGTCGTTAGGAGGAAGTCAACATTAGCCTTTACCACATACATCACATTTAAGTGTTTTTGGAAAGTTAAATCCACAGCTGACTGGTCCTTTACATTTGAGTAGGGATCTAAAAGGTTGTGTCTTTGAACTGAGTGTTGCTTTGCAGAGGAGGTTCAATGACTGCTTGGCTGTTTTTACTGAGGTAAACAAAGTGGATGACTTGAACTGCTGTTTCAGCACTTGGGTGCAGTTGGATAGGGACATTTAACATATTTAACCGCATGTTGGATTATCTCATCACCACAAAGATTGTGTGGCAGATTAATACAGCTGGATCAAGTCCACCCACAGACTATCATGTTGGACACCACGCTCTAAATCTGAGTAATTACAAACCACAACCACCTGGAAACATCTCAGTATGATGAGCCCTGTGTGCGCACCACACACACGCACACACACACACACACACACACACACACAGTTATATGGGGCAGGATATACTTAGAACAAATTTCTTCCTTTTTTATCCTCTACTACTTTCCAATAATTGCAGCTGTTTCTTCTCTGGTGTTTACAAGCAAGATTTTTACTGTCCTCTCTTTTTTTTGTTTTTCCAAATCCACTCAACCTCTGATCATTTACGTAGTCTTTAGAGAGATAAAGAATCAGGCTTAAATATTATGAGTTCCTAATAAACAGCTGTTTATGACATTTTGCAATATTTAAAATGGTGTCGTCACAGTGTCTTAGTAATTGTCTTTATTCACAACAGACCATATTCTGAAGTCAGTCATTAAAGGAAATTTTTTGGAAAAACATTCACTTTACCGACTTTCTTGCTGAGAGTTAGATGAGAGGATTGATACCACACAGAGAAATGAGAGTGGTAATTGGTCTACTCATCTCTCTTGCCAAGAAAATGAATAAGGATATTTCCCAAAATGGCAAACTATTCATTTAATGGTTTTGTGTCAACATGGCTTGTGAAACTTTGTGCTTTGTCTTTTTATAATTTCTCTTTATCTGGTTTCTAACAGGGTCCACTTGGCTTGGATGGCAAACCTGTAAGTACATTTTTGTAACACATGCTTTAAGTGACTGATTTTAGTCAGTTTGAGTTTAATTTTACTTCTGTTTTGTCTTCTCTCAGGGTTTACCAGGTCTAAAAGGAAGCCAGGTACCCATGACACACCTGTTGACTTCTTGTTCTGGTTTTCCACTAACACATATCTATTACACTGAAATATTTCATACCCAAAGATTGTCTATCTGTGAATCCATGGGGATATTTGGTCTGTAAGACAGGTGACGGTTTGCTATACCTCATCAATCATTTTTACTGTTCCTACGGGACTATTGCAAGTAAGTAAAACGCCCAAGTTAGCCATCTTGTTTCTTGTTCCACCTCTTAAGTCATCCTAGAGCTCAAGGCCATGGGGGAGTCATGGCTCAACTGAACCAAGTGCTGAAATCCCTTTCGTACTTCAACTCTGAGTCTCATCCGTCAACCTTCCCCTGCTGCCCCACCGCACTTCCAGACACACCCAGGTGTAGCATGGAAACGGGCGATGCAGAGCAAATGGGTTACACACCAGTGAGAATAGAGTTTATAACCTTCAATAGAGGCTCTTTAAAAATTCATTATAGTACCTCCCCCTTCCTTCAGCCCTTATTTTTGGTTGTTTTCCCTGATGAGAGAGCAACTAATCATCTGCTGAGACATAAACCCCTCACAGCATATAAGAGCTGTCCTTTAAGAGGACTCTGCCCCTCACCAGGGGTGTGCAGTAAAAACCACAGCAGGTGTGACACAGACCTCATGACTAGAGGCATCTCAGCACTCAAGGGATGTAGGGGACGATAACAGCAGAATTTAAATTGTTTAACCACTTTAAACTGAATTTAAATGGTTAAACAATAAGTCTAAATTTTTGAAAAAAAATAAGTTTGAAGGAATGCTGAAGGCAAACTTATCCTCAACCACAACCAAAAATACTGCAGCTGAAAATAAACCTGATGTGGGCTTTAGAAAGTAAAAATAAATTTTTATAGTGATGGCTTCTAGGTGAAAGAAAGACTTGAGACAAAATGATTCTAATATGGCACTGAATTATTAATAGAAAACTAAAAATAAAAAAAGAGAGATCCATGAGGATAATTGCATAACTACCAGAGTAGTCATCACTTAAATGAAATCTTTCTCCTCCTCCTTCTTCTTCTGCTGCTTCAGTTCAGGGAGAAGTTCAGGAGATAAATTACAGATTACAGTCACATTAACAAACTGCTTAACCACTCCACCAGCAGAAAGCATGGTGTATTTAGAAACAGGGGATCTGAATAAAAGCAGGAGGAGGGAACAAGTGTGCTAAATATGGTGAAATAATAGTCAGTTTAGAGAATAGAGACACAAAGAAGATCAACATAAACCATTTCTTGGCTGTAAGAGGTAAGATCTGCCCACTGTTGTCAGTTTTAGTCTGTGGCTGAGATCATAGACGGCTTGTGGCAGGTTTCCACATAGTCCTCTCTTTCTGTCTCTGTCACAGTCACAGTGGGCCTGTAGCCAGTCTGCGGCTTGTGGTGCCGCCACATTTGGCGTCCTTTTGCCACTTGTCAGCAGTGGACAGACTAAGATGGGCAGGCGCAGAGATGGACGAGGGCACAGCAAAGCCAAACTGGCAGGGATTAGCTCATCTGTTGGTCTGGTGTTCATAAGACGATGTCAAACCCTCCAACACAAAATGTGACTGTTTGGCAGTATCTTAGTATAAGTGAGCGCACAGGCCTGTTTTGAGGCCCTGTGTTTTTAGTTAGTGTTTCCACTTCTAAAGTATCTTAAGCGATCCCCTCTGAGAGACAGACTGGTGGAGGAACAAAGGAACATTTTGCCCTTTTCGGTTTTATCTTTTGGCAAAATAGTTTTTATCGTTCAAAGAGAAATCTTAAAAGGGATTCTCACTGCAAGCTCATGTCATAGGTCTTCTTATTGTGGAACATGCTCAGACAAAACTAGCTTGTGATTTAACAGTCTCGATCACACAACTGCATTAAGTGTTATTACTGTTTGACCGAATTCTCCCTGCTCAAGGTCAGCAGGAGATGTATTGTACTGTGTGTATGTTACTTTCACATTAACCAATTCATCTTGAACAACTGTCTCCGATTATCTCACCCCTCCTACAGGGACCAGTTGGACCCAAGGGAGAAAAGGTATGCATACATTAATATGAATGTGTAGATGTATTTTTACAGGTAGAGAGATTCAAAAAGACACAAATGCAAGTGCACACACAAAACCTCACAGGTGTTCACTCCATCGCCCTCCCCCACCCATCCACATTTTCACTGCACGCCCATCAAACGAGCCATAGATTACATGTAGTTATGTAGGAGCTCATATGTCACCGCACATTCTCACGTCAAGGCACTAAACAGGTTTACAGGCCTTCCGCAGACCTCGATGATAGCCAGATGTTTTCCCGCTCTGTGAACCTTCGCCCAGCCAAAGATGTTAGCAACCAAAAGGGCTGCAAGAACTGGAAGAGGATGCTAGTGCATGTGGTCATTTGTGTACACACTGATGAGTAACAAGTGTGCATGTGCGTGTGCGTGTGTGTGTGTGTGTGTATGTTTTTGCACTCAAGCGAAAATTGTCCAGATAAGCAGAGCCACAAGCACAACACAACTGCAGTAAACAGCATCTGTCAAAGTAGGACTCAGTCTGATGAGTGGGAACTGCAAATGGCTGATGATGCTGAGGTTTGGAAAATTGGCTCCCTTCATGTAATCATGCTGGTAGAGCTACGATGACAACTTGAACTCCAAATGCTCATCAGACAACAATCCCCAGCACGTGCGTTCCCACTTTCACTTAACCAATCACAATCTGGCAGATGAGTCCAATTGTGGCCTATCAAATGATTTAGTAAATGTCGACATCTTGAGCTGGAGCAGATGACCTTTGAGGCATTTCCCTCCCATTAGTTTTTAAGGCTATATGTCATAGCTGCTCTACAGTAGCAATATTCTATTATATGACTGCTCCTGTGTGCATATACATTGCTAATAACTGCTGACAACTGTTATTTTTCTGTTTTTCTCCCAGGGTGACCAAGGAGACATTGGGCCACGGGTAAGTTAGGTTTTCTGACTTTGTTTGGGAAAGTTAAATGAGATGTTTTGGATGTTAAATGTACATTTTAGACATTACATTTTCACTACATCTGACCTGGCTAAAAAGACATTTCCTTTAATTGTGTTTTTCTTCCCCAGCAGAGCTTTACAATTTAAAAATAAGCTTCAATTTAAAACTTTCTTCCATTTTTTTCTCCTGTTTTGTCTTTTTTTCCATCAGTTTCTTTTTTTTTTTAAATATTACTCAGTCGTGTTAAGAAGTGCTTCTTTTTAATATGAAAAAACGTGTGCTTTAGTTGAGAAATTTGTATTCTATCTTTGCAGTTTACCCTCAAACTTCTTATTGACAGAGTGAAAAGTTAAAGGACATATTTGTGTGTTTTCCTATTGCTCCATAGCTAGTGTTAACATCAACCAGTCCTGCCAAGAGCCTCAAGCATCAGTGCATTTTAAACACAAAAGGTTATAATCAGCCCTCTGGGAGGTATGACTGGACAATCACATATCAGAACTGACAAGATGGTGCAGACGCACTGGTGCAAACTGGTTAGCATGTGAGCTTCAATAGAAAAAAGAAATGATAGAAACAGAAGCAAAACAATAATCAATATTGGTATTTATTTCCACTGCTGGAGGCAGAGCATGGTGAGTAGAGGAATGAAGATTGAAGCTGAACTCGCCATGTTTTCTTCTAGATTGTACCTGAATTGAAAAGTGTCTATTGATGCCAACACATCAAGTATATGCCAATTTACAGAGAGAAAACAGGCAGAGATTCAAATCCAGTCCAGACAAAGTAACAGACCATCACAAATTACAAATTACAAAGTCCAGGAAGACGGAAATTTTCATTCTCAGGAGTTTTTATAACATCAAAAAACTACTCATCATTTCCTTGGTATCACACTGAGGGATGCGGTGGACGTGCAGGGAGAAAAACATGTGCAAAAACACTGATCACAAGTTTTGGTCTTTGCACATAACTTTCAAAACTCAAGGCAAGCCTTTTAATAATTCACAAGAAAAGTGTGTTTACCCTGTGTGTCTTCCCCAGCAACTGCACCAACAACACAGTCCTGCTCTTAAGATGAGGTCTGAGTTGCCCACATCTCCAAAGCCAAAGATGAGAAATGATGATATTAAAGAACGATGGAAATACTTAAATCTCACCATCAAAACCCAATTGTTGGGGCAGTGCCAAAACTGCCATCTCGTCTCAACCAAACTATGTTTTTTTAACATTTTAGGGTAACCTCATTCTGCATCTGGTCCATGTTGCCAGTGTTGTCTTTTCATGTGATATCATTCCAGCCACCATGAGATCTATGTAATTATCTCCTGCTTCATTCACTGTGGTTCGAAAATAAGCCCCCTGTGCTTTACATGGTCAATGGATTGGATTCTTTGAAGAAGTCATGTATCCCATGAATCCTGAATGTTTTTCTAGTTTTATTATGTTTAGACTCTAACATGAGGTTATGCACTATTGAGAACTGAGGAACTTCCAAGGTGATATATCCATTGTTTGAGATTAAAACCCAAAGGTCTTATTATCATGTATTTGCCTCCATTTAATTGAATAAGGCAAATTATTGAAATATTAAATCAGAAATGTGTATAAATTGACCATTACACAGACAAACGAATATTCAAATGTTTGACAACTCATTTGCAAATTACATCTTAAGTAATATGTCAAATTGTATGTATAATAGTTAATTAGTTTTTGTAGACCAAAACAGCAATCAGCTAAGAATAAGTAATATAATTAACGAAGAAAGAATAGTATCAATCAAGTCATTCCATAAATAAAAGAATCTTTACATACCTTCCTGAAACAGTATAAATTCATGTGAGGGTAAAGCCAAAATATAGTCTAAATTATGCATTTTCCCCAGTTGTATTTTTGCTTGATGTTGGATTTGCATTTAACTAAAAATTCACATATATATTAAAATACATTTTCTCAATTATTTTTTGGCAAAACTGATCATATTGTATTTCATAATCACTCATTGAATTGAATTGAATTGATCTATTGATAAAATTACTAATTTATAGTCAACACAATGGTCCTATAACTGTCTATACCAGCCAGCAAGTATTAGCCAGAAATTTCCATATTGGCAGCCACCTTTTACTTGAGGTTCAAAACTCTGACTGTGAACCACTTTCAAATACTAACAAGTAAAATATTTATAAAATCTGCAAATGTTCCTCTGGGCTTAAAACCGCATGTGCTGCTTGTCTTTTATTGCTAACATTCTTTCGCAAGTATCCATCAAAACACATGATTTTGAATAATAATTAGAAATAGAAATGTTATGTCATAAATCTTCTTAGAGTTGGAGCCCAGAAATATTGGCATAACAGAGTGTGTGAGTGTACAGGAATGAAACTGAGTGGCTATTGTTTTATAGCAGAGCACAAATGGAGTGTAAATTTGACAGGGCTGCACAGCAGAACAATATTTATGGTGCAGTTCAGAAACATTACAGAAATTCCTGATTCCAATCAAGGCGTGAGGCAGTTGATTTCCATTCCTGTCTTTCTAGATTTTGAGGTAATAGTTTGTGCAAGAATTAAATATTCTTGGCATTCTTCATTACATAGTTCTTCCAAATGGTAAATATTGCACTTGGACAAGGCTTCGACAGCTTTGATGTTTTTGGATTAGTCGTCAGCCCAAAAACCTCAGCGTATCGCTTAGAGACATAGGCTTGGTTCAAAACAAACCTTGCAGCTCCTAAAACTACTGTAATTGTGAATCATGCCTGGCACAAGGATATATTTGATAGATGGCTAGATAGATTAGCAAATAAGAGAGTTTTGGTTTCTGAGTGTGTTTTCACTGAGGTGGCGGTTCACTTGAGGCTGAGCAGATAAAAGACGGTGCAGTGGGAGTTGGGATGTATCATCCCAGTTCATAAGATTAACACCTTGCCTTGGTTTCAACATTGTACGCTGTTTCACCTCTGAACTCTACAAGAAGATAACAGAATACATGTGAAAACAGGAAGCAGCCATGAATCTCTGTCAATTTATGACTTCCTGTCAATCCATCATTTTCACTGCCTTTTGTCAGACTAAATATGGCCCCACAGCAGATTACAAACACAGGATAACAGGGACATTAAAACACTATCAGATGTTTTAGAGCTACTAAAAACCTCAAACAAAGTGTTGCATCTTTCTCTTTAAACAAATTTTATTGAAAAATGAAGTGGGTCTCCATAACATAAAATTCATACAGAGGAGATTGTCAACGCATGTTAAGATTCGCCAGGAAGCTGTGTTGAAAGGCAAGTAATGATGGGCGTTTCAACCCCAGCTAAAGCCTTCCATTGCTTGCCCTGGAGCTATACAGAAAGGCCATGGTTTGACAGGCCTCCTAGGATGAATAGCTGTTTGTCTTAGTATTAGCCTAAGGTCTGATGAGAGTGAGGTACAGCAAAATCCCACTGTGAAACAGCCGTCTCTTTTGGGATGTTTAAGGAGCATATGTTTATGTGGTTTCTATGGCAGGAACAGTGCAAATGAGTGAATGTGACAATGGGGAAAGAGTATTGTATAGGCAGAAAGAGGAGGAGGAGGCATTTGCACTGTTGGAAAAACCTCAGCTATTCAGCAGTCACCGCAGCCTGTTAACGGAAACCTCATGAGCAGGCTAGCATCTCTCCTTCTCTCTGTCCCTACTGTTTTTCTACTGCCTCTTCCCTCCTCTGCCCCTCCCTTCTCTCCATCCTTGTTCTCCATCTTTGCTTCCATGTGTTTTTGGAGGGAACTCAACCAGAGAAGCAGCACAGTGCTCTGAGCTCTCTGGCGACAGACAAACTCTGCTCCTTTCAGCTTGACAGACAATCATCACACTTACTGTCTGTCAGCTGGAAAGAGCCAAGCCACCTCTGTTTGGTTCAGTCACAAAGGGTAGGATGGGAAGACATTAAATGGAACACACACACAGTTAATTACAGGTTTGAATGAGAGACAGATTATAATTAGGTATTTGAGGCTTATGTCACACTATTTGCAGATGATGTGTTTTTGTTCTGTACCTTAAACTACAGAATTTGCAAAATCCTTTTTAGACTACAGGTTACTGGTACACTAACCTGTTCACCTTTCCCTTTGTCACTATTCTCTCCAGGGTCCCCCTAACTACAGTACACATGCAGGTCTGCACAGTAATCAGATTCTCACTGTCAAGGTTTGTCCCTCCCAGCCAACTCTTCCTTATTCCTCCCAGCAGCCACCACTCTCTCTCAGGTTGCTGATCTGTCACTGTTCCTCCATAGAGCTTTCTTTTTTGGCCTTATAGCTTTAGAGGCTACTGAAGTCTCACCTATTTATTTCCCACAGAGGTTGTTTCTCTCCCTTCTGGACCCTCAGTTGAAAGTGGATTTCTGATTTCTTTTCCTAAACTCTCCTCCTCCTCTCCCTTTTATTTTAATCTATTCTTTGTGCATCCCTCTTTCCTTCTCTTTCTGCTCTTGGCTTCCTCTCTGTCTTTTTGTCTTTGCTGCCCCTCTTCTACCTCAGATGGTATTTCCCCGATATGACCATGGCTTTCTCTCTGGAGATCAGTCCGGCAGCTTTCAGAGACGCTTTCTGAAGGTAGACCACAATTAAGGCATGTGTGCATTTTTAACACCTTAATCAACCTCATTTGTTCACATTCTGATCAGCCATGTATCTACCTCCTTTCTCACCTTTTCACCTTTCTCAGTCAAACTGCATTGAACTGATGTTTGATCATTTTTTAAATAATTTTAATTTGGACTGACTTCTTTAATTGGATTAGACTAGACTAAAGAACAATGTGCTTCTCATCACTGGGAGAACAGAAGACCTTTGTTGGTGACAGTTAAGTTCGGGGCCTCAATAGTAGAGACATAATAATTATCTGTGTAAGGAAATTAGGTTTTAGTGTGCTATACAACCTTGGTGATATCATTTTCATGAAAGGGTTTGTTGTACCATGTTTCTAGCCACAACAAAACAAGGCATATTGCACCACATGTCTGTAAATGGTGCAGAGGAAGTGTCATCATGTGACTACAAAGAAACACTGGTCCTCCAACCCCTTCAGTGATGAGCAAGACTTTGAGGGCACTAATGGTTTCTGTCTGGCATAAACATGAGGTAAATCTAGTGATGAAAGGTTTTTTAATATGAGGAGACAGTTCAGTAAGAGAGAAAAGAAACTCCTCATTTTAGCAGATGAGGTCATTATCAATTAGTGATTTCTACAAAGAGTGAATTTGCCAGCATGGCTGTGTTTGTGACTAAACATCAGTCTGGTTCATCGCTGCTGCTGCTGCTGCTGCTATTGGCCAATTGCACTCATCCTGCCAGTCTCCCTGTGTTGTTATTTTTAAGTCTTCATCTATTATATGAGTAGGAGAAAAAGTGACTGTTAAAGATTTTAGAAGTGATGTCTACATGGTTCATTATGTGGAATTTGTTATATATTTAAAACTGCTATGATAATTGTTTTTGTTTCATGTGTAGGGGTTCATAGTGTTGTACCCACAGATAATTATCACAGGCTCTGAAGTTCCTTTTAGTTCTGTGGTGCTTCTTTGCAACTTTGAGATCATATTTTTGGTTTTCTAGCCAGTAAAATTTACTGTTTTGTTCACTCTCATGAAGCCATGTTTGGCCACAGCTGCTTTCAGTGAAAAACTTGCTTAAAAGAAGTAAAAAACGCTACCTACACAGGGCAAAATAGCAGAGATTAGCAATTAGCTGATCAATAATTAGTTGCTAGAGAGCAGATTTCCCATGGGACTTATTGAAGACCAAAAACAGCTAAAAGGAGAATGAGTATTGGACTTAGGTAGATGTAACCATAATTCTAACTGAACGCCGACGTTGCTGCCTATCAGCTCGATGTGTAAATAGTAACTGTTGGCTTAAGAAATAGCCTAAAAGGTGATAATATTAAAGTGTTGTGTTTACAGCTAGTTTCTGCTTCCCTCAAGTGGCCAAAAAGTTGATTACTGCAGGTTTAAGAATTATGTCAAAGTAAAGATGCGGTGAACTTAAGGCTCTAGGCTGTTTAAGAACTGCAAACAAACTACAACTACAAACATCTCCTCTTTTTCATCTATTATAAGAGGGTAGAGGTTTCTGGCTGCTCTTCTGTCTGTGCTATTATAATAACACAATAATAACCTAGGAAAATCATCTTTTATAGCATATTTATTCTTGTATTTATTGTCTTCATTCTTCTGATTTTTTTTATCTTTCATAAGGGTGACCAAGGCCAAGCTGGACCCGCTGGTCCTCCCGGTCCACCAGGTCCTCCTGGCCCCCGTGGCCCTCCTGGAAACACGGGCAAGGACGGGCCCCGTGGCCCTGCTGGAGAATCAGTAAGAGCTTCTTTTCATTCATTAAATTGCCAATGTATATAATATACGAAACAATACAGTCACACTCACCCACACATTCCTTCATCACTCACCCCCTTTTCCTCACCCTCCAACCAAGGGAGCACCACAGAGAATACAGTCACTTAACACACCCAGTCGTTAGGGGCTGTGTTACATCAACTGTATTGACCTGGTAGGGTTCACACACAGGATATGACAAATCGCAAATTGTGTTTCTATGTGTGTTTGCTGAGAGTGTATGCACATTTATACATGTGTATTAAGGGGGAAAAGGGTCCACACAGTAAATTGCAGTGAACCCATATTGTCATTTTTCCAGGTTTGCCAGTGAGCTGTGGCTTACCTAAAAACTCCCAGAATAGCAACTCTACTCGTAGCCTCATCTGTTTTGTGTAAGACAGTGGCCACAAAGTTCTCCAACACGCCCCCATTCTCCCACCCTCCCACCGAGACTGTGTCACTGTGCACCCCTGAAACCGATATGGCACTGTGGTGAGTTCATGGGCAGTTTGCCGACATCACCAAACAATAGTTGTGCTCCTTGCCTGAGGCAGTTTATGTTTCTCAAAATTTACTTAGCTTCCCAGAGGTTAGTTCATATGCAATGGCAGCTTAAAGCTGTGGTTATATGATGGAAGAGGGGGAAGGAGACTGCGAAGGTAATTTTTGTTTATCCAAGTGAAAGAATGAATGCTCAGTTACCCTCAACTGGCACAGGACAGCAAAGAGATTCAAGTGAAAAATGTTGGTTTTAGCGTGGGTGAGTTGAGCTCTTATGCAGGACCGAGATGAGAGAAAGCCTGCACAGCTCAAAAAATGACTAAAAACAGGCGGGTGAAAAGAGGGGGCCTATCCTCTAACCTAGTCAATTTCAAATGTACGCTCCAAGTTGATTAAAGGCATTGCAAAACACAAAACAGCAAAATAAGTCAGAGTGGTGCTAAGAGCTGCTCCATGTTGTGGGCAGATGTCTGAATGTAGCAAAGGCTGAGCAGGAGAAAGTGAGCAAGCCTTGCCAGCAAGGGTGTCCTCGAACCCTTGTCGTTTATGTCTGTGAAGTGGATGGAAGAAAAGGAATGACAGCTTGTTCCTGTCTGATATGTGGCCACATGAATCTGGTGTACTGGATGTTTGCGTAAATCCTAAATATTTGCTTCATTTCAACACATGTAAATTCTAGAGAATATAATAAGTTAATTTAGCAGTGTTTGTGATTGGAAATGTGAATCCGAAAACAGATGGCAAATTAAAGAAAAAACTGTTGGGCTACTAGAATTTTTCAAGTCTATAGGAGGGTTGAACATGAACATGATGGTGGTGAACAGTGCTGTCCAACTAATCACTCATAGTTCTACTATGTTGACTTGGGCTGAATGCAAAAGGCCATATCGTGTGATTCCTATCATTTTCATACTCATCAAATCATTCGACAAGCTTTAAAACCCTGTTTGGAAGCATTTGCCTCCAGTTTCTTCACCATCTTCAGCATCTGTTTGTATGCACCCTTGTTCTAAATGGCCACTTTATGAACACAAGTGCATGGACTGGTCATTCCTTGCTGATCACTGACATCTAGTGGCTCTTTGGTGGAAATTGGGTACGTGACCATAACAAAGTTTCTCTTCTGTCCTCCTCAGGGTTTTCCAGGTCGTGATGGCGTTGAGGTGAATGCAATCTCATTTTTGCATCTTTTTTATTATTTGTTTATCTTTTTTTTTTTTTACATTTCAAGCTATTTAATTTTTGCTATTGTTGTTATTGTTATTATGCTGTAAATCTGTGGTGGTGATTTGTCTTTCTCAAGATAATAATTATAACCAAATTTGTTTCTGCTTCAGGGCCCACAGGGATTGCCTGGGAAGCCGGTAAGTTCATGTGTGGATGATCAGCCTTGTTTCAACATTAATGCCAATATTTTTCAATTAATTCCAATTTTCTTGTCAAACTCTACTGTCTACCAGAGAAGTAGCACATATTCAAACATTTTTTGAGCTTTGATTTTTTTTTTCTTTTGACAATTGTGAACCGACAGGGAGAAGATGGTGAGCCTGGCTATCCGGGGCCACAGGGTCCTCCAGGGGCAAAGGTACAGATAAGCTTTACCAATAAGTTACAGGATCATGTCTCAGACACCAGTTCAAATCTACATGCATTGACCTTGAATGTTTATTGTGTGTTGAAAAAGGGTGAGCCAGGTACAGGGGAGAAAGGAGAGAGAGGCATGGATGGACTCCCAGGATTAAAGGTAAGAGACAAATCTGAATAATATCAACATTTGGATCAAGAATAACATCCTTTTTATTCTATATCAAAGATGTTAAATATATCTGCAAAAGTTTAATAACACATTTGCATTATTGCATCACACAGGGTGACAAAGGGGAACTAGGAGAGCAAGGACCACAGGGACCCATAGTAAGTGTATTATCTTGTGGGTTAGCCCCCTTTAACCAGTCAGTCATGTAATATGATTATATTAAGTTGTGTATATACACTTCATTCCTCTTTCCCTTCTCCGACTCAGGGTTATCCTGGTGAAAAAGGCACTGCAGGTTCCTCAGACATCATCGACTTCAATGGGAAGCTTCTAGATGCTTTCCAGGTGAGTAATGCTAATTTATGTGTTAATGATTCCAGACTTGCATGAATTTCATTAGCAATATATCTCAAGTAAAGTATCAGGCCTAAACAGCTGTGTAGTTAGTACCACGTCTATTTTTTTTTTTTTCAAATCGACAAAACTGAACATATTAACATTTCTTCTTGACAGGCTATCAACACCATCAGTGTTTCGGTAATCTGTTATTTCTGCATGGCTTTGTTCGTGTGATCAGTAACTAACACATACAATGATGTATAAAAATGCTCAGAGTTGCATATGCAGACAAATCATGTATTTCCACGCCTTATCCTACTTGCTTCAGTGGATCTGTGTGTTTTTGTAGATGCCTTCTATCCAGAGCTACAGCCTTCAGATGTACTGGACATGTTACATCTCAAGAGTGTTACTAACTGTGCTAGTTACCAGTCTACCAGGCTCTCTGCATTCTTTTGGGATAACTACAGCCCCAGCAAATATAGTCCAGCTGTTCTGTTCTATCAGATAACATTAGCCTAAAGAAGCATGCTTAATCATGTGGAAAAATCAGCAGCCTTTGTCACATTGTGGTGAGTGTGTTTCCATGCTGTGTATCCAGTGTTGCCTCACAAGATATGTGATTGTAACCTGCTAAAATTCGGCATGGTGTATTTTGTTTTTTATATTTGTGCTGTTCCACATTTCTCATTTGTTGCATAAGGGAAATGTATTGACGAGGACTGTAGAGTAATTGCCACTGTCTCACTTTCACATCCTTTTCTTTATACACAAGACCCCTTGATTCTACTGTGTACCGTGCTACATGGTAATAACAGATGGCTATCTCTGCAGTGAAGTGTGCATTTGATTAAAAACTACTATGAACCAGGTCCCCTTGGACCTGATCTGAAATGGACTCCTGCATACTACGCTGTAGACAGCAGCATGAAATAGT
The DNA here is from genome assembly GCA_038496675.1 of Rachycentron canadum. NCBI lineage: Eukaryota > Metazoa > Chordata > Actinopteri > Carangiformes > Rachycentridae > Rachycentron > Rachycentron canadum. The sequence continues at coordinate 7,467,978 of CM076655.1, forward strand.
TACAAGGGAGTCGGTGAAAACATGAACCTAAGATCTTATCTGAAACCTTTTGCCAATGTGGATCAGTTGGCAGCAAATCACATCCAAGGTATCTGCAAAGTTATAATCATGGAGCATGGATTGCGCATTGGCCACCCAGCTTTTGTTATGATCCATTCACTTGTTTGTGTGAAAAGCTGTAATTTTTCCATCTGTGGTGAAACCTTAGGTGATTATGAATTTGGTTTAAAACTGTGCTGAAATTGGTTTTTTATTATCATAAATTTTATGGTTTTTGGCGTAATTATTTGCATGAGTAGACTCCACTTTCCAATGATGAGTATCCCAGATGAAATTGTTTTTTTTTTTTTTTTTTTTGCAAACATCTCTTGATTTCCATGGCTTTAATGGAGAACAAACAAAAAGTCTGTAAAAAGGAGAGAATCAGCATGTACACCTCTGGGAGATAACATGGTCTCCCTTTTTATTACTTCAAGATGGCTGAAGACTACAGAGGCAGAAGTAACATTGTGGATGTAGATCTTAAGGAGCGTGATTTAAGGGACCTGTCACACGTTTGACAGCCGAGAAGACAGCATGAGATGAATATGACATGCATGTGAAACTGTTCTTCATCCATTGTTATGTTTTGTTTCTGCTCTTGTCCAACTCATCCTGCATCAAAACAATCAACAGAATGGAAAATGATGCCAGGCTATTGTGTAGCACTAACCACAGTCAGCGCTGTTTTACAATCGCTGTTAGATAAAATTGCTTCAAGTTGGTTGTGATCAGCAGCGTTTGTTTACTGTCAGGCTCACATTGTGAAATCCATGAGCCTTGTAGTATTGTTTTGTGTTGGCCCGAGTTCAGGCCTTATGGTAAAATTCTGTGTTTCCAGATTTGTACCATTGTGATAAACAGTGAAAGTAAACAGTTACATACTGTGTAAACAATATGCCTGTGTAACAATATGTATGACTTTCCTGAAAGACAGATTGTGTTTATAAGTGTTTATAATATAATAATAAGTGTCTATAATATATCAGTGGATATATTTTTGTATCAATTAATTAACTGAATACATGTACTAATACTTGAAAACTCAAAGTGATGAACCCACAAAGGATTATCACTAACTCTTCCCCTCAGCTCTATAGAGCTTTATATCTGTTTTAAGGTCCTTGTTTTTGTTTTAAAACCCAAAACCTTCTCAGCTCTCATCAGCAGCAACATAACAACTGTTCACAAAGTTATAGATTTACTGGTGCACAAAGAGCATTAAAAGTATCAGCTTAAAAGGTGATGAGGTTTCAACTGTCCCCTAGTGGCCAAAATCAGTTTTTGCACGTTTAAAAATAAATTGATTTGTAATTTGTAAAAAGACACACAAAGTTAATCTGAATATATGTAAATTTCTGCTTCCGTCTGTCTTTCTCCAGGGGCCACCTGGACCACCTGGACCTCCAGGCCATCCAGGCGAAAAGGTGAGGCAGTCCACCAATACACTGTAGAGTCATTAACTAATAGTGTTGTCTGGTGAAAACAAATGATGCAATACTTGATTTTGTACAATGTTAAAAGTCAGTCATATTCATCACATGTGTGCAGCTTTCATCTCTTTGTCTTCCATTAGGGTGAGCTTGGTTTGCCTGGCCCAGCAGGAGTTGATGGAACAAAGGTATGGTTGCAAAAAAGCAGAAATTACATGTAGGATGATCAAATGCCTTGTATTCACATTTATATTAGCATTTCTATTTTTCTATGGTTAGATGTGTTGCTTTGAGCACATGATTCCTTTTTTACCACTCCACATTATGCTTCCCTCACCTCCAGGGACCCAAAGGTGACATGGGTGAGACTGGACCACCTGGCGAGAGGGGGGAGAAGGGAGAGATGGGGCTCTCTGGGCCTGCTGTAAGTTACTACAAACATGTTTGAATGTTCGAATATATAAACAGCAAAGCAACAAAGTACATAAACAGCTGGATGCCTTGCTGTTTGTGGGTCAGGGTATGGACGGACAGAAAGGAGAGAAAGGCGACTGCAGACTGGACGACAACCTGGTCAGTGAAACAAAACTAAGTAAATCATAGATGTGTGTGGCCACAGCAGTCATCATCTGAAAGGACATTGTCAGTGACAATGTTATACTTAACTCAGGGATGTTTTGAGGGTATGTTAATTGATTTTCATTGTGGATGAATGGATGAAAACAATGGAAACACATACAAGAAGAGCTAAACTTGCAAAAACACCATTATGATCCTTGAAGCAGTGAATCATCTTTTGTCATGATTTGAGTTAAGCATTGCCTAAATGAGTTTCCTGTTCTTGCTTACCTCATGTAAATTCAATGTGCTCAGGTTCAGATGATTTCCCAACCAGGCCCACCTGGCCCACCTGGCCCACCAGGAGTTCCTGGGTCCCCTGGATCCATGGTGAGTACTTGCAATATATCACTATCTCAGTCCTGGAAGAAACTAGTCACATTTGTTATTTGCACCTATTGCTATCACACTCACAGTACACAATGCTTTTCAGGGGCTGCATGGCATGCCTGGTCCTAAGGTAAGTCTGCAAGACCACATGTCCATTACAGTCTGTATGTGATGGAGGCTATGACAAGTGTGTTACTGAGTCTTCCTGTGTTCTAATGTAGGGGGAGCCTGGAGTCGGGATAAAAGGAGAAAAGGGGGAGATTGGTGCACCTGGATCAAGGGTGAGTGATACTGGGCCTTTATTATCACACTGTAATAAAACCCAAGATGTGCAATGTATAACAATGTACTTTGACTGCAGGGAGTAGATGGCCCCCAGGGTCTACCTGGATCTGCAGGGTTAGTCGGTCTCCCGGGTGCAAAGGGAGAAAAAGTAAGAACACGTTCACCTCTCATAATGTGTTAAATACTTTTTTTTTTTTTTTTTGATAAAGAATAGATGAATGAGCTGTTTGTGTGAATGTGTGTTTGTAGGGCAGACCAGGGGAGCCTGGACTAGATGTAAGTTTTCTCAATGAAATCATTTTCATTTCATTCATTCCTTTTTACTTTTTTCAGTTTTAATTTACCTTTAACTCATATTTCATGATAAGCTATGTTTGTGAATCATTTCTGCTTCAATGTCTAGGGGTTCCCAGGTCTGATGGGGGAGAAAGGCGACCGAGGGGAAAGAGGCGAAAAGGTTGGTACATAAGACAAAACAAAACTATACACTGCTCAAAAAAAATCAAGGGAGCATTTAAATCACACATCAGATCTTGATCATTCAATTTGAAAATCTTTACTGATGTACATTGTATAATTTGTCAAACAAAATGACATAACAATCAATGGAAACCAAAATCATCAACCCACCGAGAACTGGATTCAAAAATCACACTGAAAAAAAAAGTAAAAAATTTAATCCCAAGCTGATCCAACTTTAATGAATTTTAGCACAGCAACTCATAATGTGACTGAGTATTGGGTATGGCCACCGCCTGACTGTATGCTCTCCCAACAACATCTGGGCATGCTTCTGATGAGTCAGCCAATGTTGTCCTGGGGGATCACCTCCCAGACCTGGAACAGGGCTTTAGTGAGCTCCTGGACAGTCTGTGACTGTACTTGGTGGCGTAAGATGCACTGATTAAAAATATGTCCCATAGGGACCATGCTCATTTGGATTTAGGTCAGGGGAACGTGAGGGCCTGTTAATGGCATCAATGCCTTCATCATCCAGGAATTGCCAACACACTGGCCACATGAAGCCAGGTATTGTCCTGCAGCAGGAGGAACCCAGGGCCCACTGCATCTGCGTAAAGTCTGACAATCACTCTGAAGATTTCATCCCAGTAACTAACAGCAGTCATTGTACTGGCTATGAGGGTCACACAGACCCCGTGTCTGTCATATCCTTGGAGGGTCACACAGACACGGGGTCTGTGTGACCCTCCAAGGATATGACATCGGGCCCTCATGGAAACTGTTTCTGACAGTTTGGTCAGAAACATCACAACAGTTGGTCTGAGACTGTGCTGGGAGACACAGCAAACCTTGCAAGCACATGTATGTATGTGCGACCCTGGAGGAGCTGTGTAACCTGATTGGAGTGCAGGTAATGTATGCTACCACTAGTGACAAAGTCACTAGCAAATCACAAAACAAGTGAAGAATCAGGAAGGAAGAGAAAGCAATTGTTTGTGGCCACCACCTGGACCTCTGTGGTGGTTGTCTTGCTTTTCCGTCTCTATTGCATCTGTTGTTGTCAGTTTCATTTGCACCAAAGCAGGTGACTTTGATTCGCAATCACTTGTGCTTCCTAAATGAACAGATTGATATCCCTGAAGAAGACCTGTGTTATACTGTGATGATTAAGTGTTCGCTTAATTTTCTTTGAGCAGTGTATATTACCTTTCTTAAAGCACAAATAATTATATGATGTGTTCCTCCAGTTTATTGCAACTTGTACTGTATGCATAGACACACACAAAATTGAATAGAGACATTGTGTCACTAACTGCTGCCTTCTTCATGTCCAGGGTGACAGAGGAGCAGTGGGAAAGAGAGGTCTAAAGGGCCAGAAGGGAGAACAGGGTCCTCCAGGTTTGGACCAGCCTTGTCCTGTGGTATGTCTCTCTCTCTCTCTCTCTCTCTCTCTCTCTCTCTCTCTCTCTCACACACACGCACGCACGCACACACACACGCACACACACATATTAACTTATTCCCACTTTCCTTTCACCTTTTCTGTGCATTTCTCTGAGCTTCTTCTTTTGCTGCTGTGAATGTGTAACTGGCTCTTGCTGACAGGGTTGTGATGAGACTAAAGGTCTGTCTGGAGAGGCAGGACTTTCACCTCCAGCTCCTCCTCTTCCTCCTTCTGGCCCTGAGGCCCCCTGTCCTGTGGTACAGTATCTCTACTTCTTTTCATCCTTTCAGTCACTATTTATGCACCTTCTGCTGCTGTTTTCCAGTTAACCACTTTTGTTTCCTTTTTTCATTTCTTTTAAACTGTTATGCATGTGCTGTCAGTCACTAATCCTTACATGATGTATTCACTACATGTATTCACTGTATTCACTGTGTTCACATTTTCTAGCTTTTTCACTTTCCACTGCTCTTCTCTCCCTGCAGGGACAAGATGGGCTGCCCATACCAGGCTGTTGGCACAAGGTGAGTTGTCATACATTTTTAAAAAAAAAAGCATAGTGTGACCTAATATAAAACATTAACTTTTGATTAAGAGACAGGAAAAGGCATGGCTGTAGGGGATATCTAACAGTCAAAGCATACACTGAGATCATTACTTGTGGTTTGTCAGCATTAAATTCATTGCTTGACTCTGATTTGACACAGGGGCATTTTGTAAGTATTTTACAGTGTGTGAGCTTGTAATTGTGACGTGTGAGAATCTGAAAGCAGCATTTTTTTTGTATTGATATACAACTAATAACCAATTCCTACTATTTTTCTGTTGCAGTGATGACTAACCAGCAGCATGGAATCTGTAAATATTGATCTGGTATATATTGCAACTGAATACTACAACAAACAATCCACTCCCTTTTTTATAAAAACGTTTATATAATATATTGAGATTTTTTTTTTTTTTTAACACAGACATTTTTGCGTCTTCAGTATTATGAAAACATTTTTAAACTAGAGGTCCACTGTTGTTGAGAATGCAGATGGCTTTTGAAGACAAGAAACTGAATTGGCAGCGGGACTCTTACTTTGAAGGACAGTCCAGATGACAGTTTTGGAGTGGGGGATTGCCTTACTAACAAAGTCTGACACCTGATTGTAATCATGAACTCTGTTTGAGATTGACAGTGTGTGCACTCACCCAGTCTCACGGATGCTGAGCTTGGATAAATGGACAGATCTCTTGGCAGATAGGGGAGTGTGGGTCAGTGCTCTCTTCTCCTCTTTTTTTCTGAAAGGAGGAGATGGCGAGGCAAAAGCTCAAACGCAAGCGTCTCTCTCAGCCCTGAAGGGATGCGGGGCCTGGTGGAGAAAGGACACATTGACAGGCAGAGAGAGCGTGAGGTCCACATTGGCCTCTATGAAGCAGAGAGAGCCATGTTATGCTTCAGTTTCATACTGAACACTCAGATCCTCTGTGGTGGAAACTCTCCAGGGGGCAACAGAGAACACTGCATTTCCACATTCACCTGGGTTGAGAAGACACATGTGGCTGATGTTGTTAGGTAATAGCTTGATAACCAGTTGAATTAGTTTGTGAGGCAGTGATGTCACTGGCACATAAGGAAGGATACATTGAACATGTTTTGGTGATCTCTTGTATGGCTCTTTTGCAAAGGTTTCCACTAATCCAGTGCATGATGATAACAAGGCACAGTGTTGTTTAGTATCCTGACAGCTTGTATGACTTTATTGAAACATCAAATGTTAAAATGTTAATTCATTCTAATTTTCAACAAGCAGTCTTTAATAGTCTTTCCATTTGAACAAGCCACTCAGAAAAGTCAGTAAGTCAACCTTTTTTTTGAGACTTACACTTGCAGCAGTGGTGACTTGTGTGTTGTTTTGTTTTATTCCGTTATATACTTATATAATTTTGTCCAGTTACATTTTGCATTCCTGTGCATCAACATGTTTGTGAAATATATAAATAGTGAAACTTCAAGACCAGATCTGAAGGAACCATTCACAGTATTCATGTCCAGTCAGTGTTTCAGTGTTTCAACCAGGGAGACGATCAGCTCTAATATTAGACTGGTTCTGTCTTAGTCGCCTTAACAAATGATTGTCAATCAGATTACTTTCTTAAATGTTTTCAGCGTGACTGATAAATAACTTTTAATCACAGATGAAGACATTGCTTAATTACTGTTGCCATTTTTACTGTTCTAAGTTTTTGCTGCTGACTTATGTGTTATTGTTTGTTTGGTATTTTTGATCCAATAATGTCATTTGGACTGAAGGACTAACAGTATGAAAGTATGAAAACAGAGACAAGTGTATACACAGCCATAGAATTGTTTTGTTTGGGGTTATTTTTTGTTTGTTTTTGTTTTGTTTTTTTTTGTTTGTTTGTTTGTTTTTCATTTTTGGTAAATTTTCATTTCAATTCAACAATACACCTTAGCACAGTGGTTTATATATATTTATCTTTTATGATGCATATGTTTGTGTGGTCTTTTAAGTTCAAATAGTTTTTATAATAGATTTTTCTCAGATGGAATAATCTTTTGGTGCTTAAAAACTCTGGTATATCTGTTTAAAGCTCCATTCTGCGTACATGTGCAAACTATGGTTAGCATTTTGGAAAATTTACACAGACACACACACAACAGAAATTACTGGGTATCCTTATTTGGTTGTGTGTACATGTGTAGCAATAATTTTACAAGAATGAGAAATTGTAACTGACTTGATGTCATTTATAATATTTTCATTGTTGACCTGAATATGAACCATCAATTTTTTTTATTGGTTGAATACATTCGAATGCCATCAGCATTCAGGCTGAACACATCTAATTCCAGTTCTGGGCCACAACCAAATGGATGAGTGATGCATGAGAAGGTGAAAATAGATTTCTATTCCAATAGTGCAATTTAGGAGTGGTTGGTTCTGTACTGAATCCAGAAAACTGGCTCATGTCATGATTCAGGCCCTTTCCCTGCTCTGGACACTTCCTGATTAGAGCTGAAATAACTCTAACATCTCTAATGTGTTTTGCAAAGATAATTTTCCATTATATCCGCGAAGTGTCAAAGTTGTATTACTCCCATCACACAAAACAATCTACCTACCCATGGGATAAACCTGATGTGAAGTCCTACTCATTTTTTATTTTTTAGAAGGATTTTGAAGGAAAAACGGTGCACCACTTATTAAACCTATACAGTACATCTTGTTTATGAAGTTAAAGTTACTCTTGAAGTTGCATATCATTAAGCCAAGAGAATGACTGACATACAGAACAATAGGCCAAACCACATTCTGTTGAACACAGAATGGTTTAACTGCAAATCATGCAGGCTTTGGCATCTTTTACTGAAGGCTGATAATTATCTGTCACTTAACATTATTATATGTGTTTATTTCTTTTGCAGATTCTATCAGTTTAAGTTTTATGGCTTAATGAAGTCAATAAATGGCACAATATCTGAATAGGGTTTGGTATTTTAGCAAATCATATATCACAGTATTAGCTTGACTTTGTGAGAACGTTTTTCGGTTGTGTATTTGGCTGTAAAAGAATTAAGCTATTTTTGTAATTACTTGTCTAAATATGTATAACTTGAAATCTGCTTAACTAAACATGTAGACTGAAATAAACTCTATGGGTTATGGTTTCTTGTCCATTAAATCACATGTAATCATGTAAAATAATTTTTTGTTTCATTTATTTAATATCAATGTCAATATAATAAGTTTCAGGCGGCAAGGTGAAATGGTGGTTAGCACTGTTGACTTATGGCAAGATGGTTCTGGGTTTGATTTCTGGGCCTTGAGCGTTTCTGTCTGGAGTTTGCATGTTTTCCCTGTGCCTGTGTGGGTTCTCTCCAGGTGATTCCTCCCACAGTCCAAAGACATGCACATTTAGGTTAATTGGAGACTCTAAATTGGCTGTAGGCGTGAGTGTGAATGGTTGTTTGTCTCTATATGTCGGCCCGGTGATTGATTGGCGACCTGTCCAGGGTATACCCCGCCCTCGCTCTATGTCAATTGGGATTGGCTCTAGCCTCCCCACAACCCAGACAGATAAGTGGTACAGATAATGGATGGATGGATAATGAATTTCAGATGTTCTTTCAACTTCTTTTTATTCATGTTCACAAATAATATAATGGCATAGATGTGCAATTATTTAAAAACATAGCTTCAAGTAATAAATTAAACTTTGTTATTGTAAGGAAATTTATTTGGTCAGGTATAAAAAAAGCAAAAGCTGTGAAAAACTCTAACAAAAGCTATACAGTAAAGTAAAGTAAAGTAAATGGTAGAAGCAAACCATAACCATAACCATGCATCCTATAGTGCATGATACACAAAAGAGCAAGAAAGTACAACCACTGGCTTATACACCACCATTGAAGGGACCACAGGACATATTGTCTTGCACTTTATGAAACATGTTATTGGAAACGGAAGCTTCCTCAAAGCCTGAGGCTCTTGTGAGGCTGATAGCAATTAGTCATATAATTGACAGCGAGTGAGGGAAAAAATAGACCTTGACTAGACTCCTTCTGGGCAGTGTCCTCAAATGATATCTCTTACTTGGACAGAAAACTGTGACATGCAGCTGTGGTGACTGGTGCTTTGTACCATATGTTAACATCAGCATGCTAATGTGCTGATGATTACCAGGTTCACCATCTTAGTCTTGCATGTTAACATGCTAACCTTTGCTAATTAGCACAATACGCAAAGTATATCTGAGGCTAATAAGTCACTAGTGTTATAGATCAGCTATCTGAGCTACAAACACAGTACTTGGCAGATTAAACTTTCAAAGTGACCATGATGCTGCAGGGAAAGTTGGGGAGAATCAGCGTCAGAAAGTCTGCACAAAATTTACAACATTTCATTCTCCAGTTGTGATATTTCAGCCTGGAGGAAAGTGGTGGACCAATTGACTGACATACTGACATTGCCATCTACAGAGCTAAGTAAATAGCATAACTAAATTGGCGTTAATAAACACACTTTAAAGGAATGGTGCCACACTGCTGCTGAATTTTTTCTACCAACTCCAGGTTACTGTAGACCTCTGACCTTTCTGTAGAAAGCCCCAAATCGAAAGAGGATGTGGCTCTACTAAACTAACCACAGAATGCAGGCAGAAAGTTTCTTATCCATGTGGCACATCAGTGTGTTCAGTGAGGCTAAGAATAAAAAAGTTTTAGAGTGAATGATTCAGATATTTCTAAAAGAAAGACAGATATTACTGTATTATCCATGAAGCCGAAAAATGTGCTTTTAATTTTTTAAATTTTAGCAAACATTTATCCAATCATTTGCATATGTACTCCATTGCATTGGCTGAATGAGCTCATTGTTTCTAAGACTAAACAACAGGTTACACAATTGTTTGCAGTTGATGTGGCACTAAAGCACAGGCACACAGCATGAACTGCTTGAATTGTTTACAGCAGCTCTAGATGTTATGTTGTAAATTTAAATAATTACCAGTTTTGACAAATGACCTTTAGGCTATTTGTGGTTTAGTGTTTGTAACTATTAGATTGATGCAACATTTGTTATACTCATTGGCCATGGAATTGTCACACATGTAAATTGCCTGCATCTCAATTAGATGTAAATTCATAGGTTTCTAGTCAATAAAATGAAATGCTATCGTGATTATTATGTTGTACATAATACTTAATATTTCTACATAAAAATCTCACCTATGTTCTCAAATATAGTGTTTTAGAAGTTTTGATGTTTTCTCATCATTAATGTGTCTCAAGGACTTTATTTTATATTTAAACTATATTTTACCAGACAAATCATACTACTTACAAGATATTACTTACACCTTTTAAAGATTACAAAAACAATATAACTATATTGAAAAATTGGTTTTCCGGCACAACCATTGCTGTTGGTCAAGTAGAGATTGATCCAAAAATTGGTCTAAAAACCTATATTTAAAAGGTGTTCTAAATATTAAATTGTAGAATAAAAAAATCTACAGATTTCAATATTAAAATTTAATATAAAACATCAATAAATGTATTACATATTGCATACATCATTGCCAGGTGAGAAAAGTGTAGAAAGCAATGAGTAAATTCTAATCAGCCACTTTGCAGCCTAATAATAATACTATCAGTATCAATATCAATACACTCTGTAGGCAGTTTAGGAACATCTAGCAGAAAGCAATGTAGTCTAATACAACAGTCCTGGAATAAATCTTCTTTCGTGAAGGTGTAATATCAAAATTGTTTGAGAAAAGTGTTGATTTAACTGTATAATCATTTTGGAGGATGTAGTGAGTGGAGTTGTTGAGCTATATTAAATTACACAATGAGGGGTTCCTGTGTTTTAGCTGACCCTCAATGCTATAAACAGTGTGGACAAAGTAATAGAGTAAATAATAGAAACACCTGAACACCATGGTCCATGGGACTTTATGTAGCAACATTAAGATACATAAATCAAATTCTCTTTCTCTAAACACTCATTGTAGATGGATAAACAAAAGAAAAGACCTAAAAATGCAGTATTTTAACTGCAAATATTGGTTCGAAATATTGATCATTTTCACATTTTCAAATTTATTTTATTTACATGACACCAAATCATAACAAAGTTACCTCAAGGCACGTTACATATAGAGCAGGTCTAGACCAAACTCTTTATAATCAGTCCTTGATTACTTATAATTAGTATTGGTCCTTTAAACAAAACATAGTGATTGACCCCAGACAGATATTATCAGCACATTATGAAGTTGACTCGTTTGGATACATCCAATGCAAAATTCATGCAACAAATAACACATTTATCACCAGTTAACCCTGTTTTATGAAAGTACAAAAGTTCTCATTAGGGGAAGACTTTTATCTCCTATGATATTTCTAATTGTATATATTTTATTGTTTTAAATTCTCCAATTAATATATATTTTGTCAGTCGATTAAAGAAAGCGTTTGAAACGACTGTGTATAAGCAGTAAAGTCTATTCATGCTCGGTTGAAAGTATCAAGTCCACATTTCCCAGAGTCCTCCGCGGCCCGCTCCCCTCCTCATAGCTTTTGCATCCGGGTCTGTACTTCCTTTTCCTCTGTGCCTAGATGCGATGAGGACTTAGGTTTCCCCGGACCTCTGAAAAATCCGAATCCATCCTTGTAAAAGGCACCACCGAACCTCGCCAAAATGACCGAGCAGATGACAGTGAGGGGGACCCTGAAGGGACACAGCGGATGGGTCACCCAGATCGCCACTACGCCCCAGTATCCCGACATGATTCTGTCGGCGTCCCGAGGTGAGGTTCCCCCTCCGCCGGCTCCGCCAGTATGGCTCCGATAGCACTCGGCAGCTAGCTGGTTTGCTGGTGTAACGGAAAGAGATACGATACAGACGCTAGTGGCACATTAAATATACATATAACCACTCACGAAGACATGTATTGTACTTGCGCGTTTGTAAGACGTAACATAATCTGTGGAAGATGGATAGAAAGACACTGGTTAGCCTAGCTAGCTAACACTCAGGCGTCATCAGCAGTTTAGCTCTGCATTGTATCTGTGACACGTGTAATAATAAGTCTTAATACTGGTGTAATAACATTACAGTGTATGTGTGACAACACACACGGGTGCCACTGTGTAGTTAGATGTATGTGGCCCTAACTTCAGCCCACTCCTAATCTTTGTATATTGAGCCTGCTAACTGTTGATTAAATGTTTGACAGCTTTCCATGAAAACGTACTCGCCCTGTGCTAAATAGTACATGCCAATGTTCAAAAGTGGTCTTTCCTGTTAAGTATGCTAAACATAGATTTTACTTAAGAACTGTTTTTTTGCTTGTTTTCCAGACAAGTCTATCATCATGTGGAAGCTGACCCGTGATGAGACCAACTATGGCATCCCCCAGCGCTCCTTGAAAGGCCACTCTCACTTTGTAAGTGATGTTGTCATCTCCTCAGATGGACAGTTTGCCTTGTCTGGTGCCTGGGATGGGACCCTCCGCTTGTGGGATCTCACCACGTAAGTGCAAGGAGGACATCTTTTGAGTTACTGGTCAAATATCCTCTGCAGGGTTACAGTAGATGATTTCTATGAGTTCATACTGAAAACTGCTGGAACTCAACCAATGTGATTTTATGTGGACACATAAAACACATTGTTTGGCTCTAACCATACTAAAGGACATTGCACAATATGAGCAGCTTGATCAGACCTGTGTCAGGGTTGGTTGGGTTTGTTTTAGAACATTATTATCCCTAAATTCAGCATAGCACATTGAAATAGCAGCTGTTACTCACAATGTGTATTAACAGGTGCTGTATAAAATAGCCTTTGTTGGAAGATCATTGGGGACATTTTTTAAATAATCCCTAGTATTACTTATTGTGTAAATGAGTGGAAATTTCTAATGGCTCTTGGTCGCGATTCTTGGGTAACAATTTAGTGTCATAGTGTTACTTAAACTAAATGTTTTGGTAGGATGCAAGCTAATTTCTTCAGTGACCAGAGTGTGCTGTCACACCAATTTTGCCAGTATATAACAAATATCACTCATATCTTTCATCCATTTAATTGAAGGACAAGTCGTAGTGACTCTTGAATGTATTTTGTAGACTTTGGAATAGTTCTTGACCACAGATGATTACTTCTACAAGCCTAAAAATGTGCAACAGTTGGGATCATTTAAATTGTTTTTTGTTTGTTTCTGCAGTGGCGCTACCACCCGTCAATTTGTTGGACACACCAAGGATGTTTTGAGTGTGGCCTTCTCTGCTGATAACCGCCAGATTGTGTCTGGCTCCCGGGACAAGACCATCAAGCTATGGAACACTCTTGGAGTCTGCAAGTACACCATCCAGGTGAGCTGCCAGCTGACCTTTCTGTCAGTGGGATCTAAAATTTAGTGGTTTTGAATCCAAGGTTGTGTCTTTGAACTACTTGAATGAGAATTTGAACCAGGGCAATCCCTATTATTATTATTATTATTATTATTAATAAAAAAAATTTTTTTAATTGAAAACTGAGCTTAAATTCTTTCAAATTACAGTTCAAATTGATATCAAAAGGAACAACTACAAGTGCTAATCTTGGTTTTCCAAGCAGTCAACCAAACGCTCTACACTGTAGACTCTACCTTGCTTACCTCATCTGATGAGGTAATGTTTTCAACTGGCGATTGAAAACGCCAATGCTAATCTTTCATTTTGCTTCTTATATACAGGATGAGGGCCATTCTGAGTGGGTGTCCTGCGTGCGCTTCTCCCCCAACAGCAGCAACCCCATCATTGTCTCCTGCGGCTGGGACAAGATGGTCAAGGTATGATGTTGTTTTTTAAAATTTCCTTGAGCTTTTGGCTTTCATTTTCCTTACTTTACTTGATTGTGACTTATTAATCCTAAATTTGTTTGCCAAGTGATTTGGAAAAGTTAGCATGTATTATCTGACCTCCTCACTGATGAAAACATTTAAGGGCTCTAAACAGACAGCTTCGTATGTACGTTCTGGGTGTGATGTAGTCTTTTGTTCTTAGGTATGGAACCTGGCCAACTGCAAGCTGAAGACCAACCACATTGGCCACACTGGCTTCTTGAACACAGTGACTGTCTCTCCTGATGGCTCTCTGTGTGCATCTGGTGGAAAGGTATGATTAGATATATGTATGTATATAAACATATTATTGTAGACAGTCACAATGGTTTTTGATCTTTCCAAACTCATTTGAAACACAAGGTTGCAGGTTTCAACAGTGATGACAACTTTAGATGCATCTGTTTAGCAGTGATGATAAAGAGGCTGTTTCTGAGTGATGCCTGCAATTGAAAAGGTTGTTGTTAGTGCAAAAAAATTTGTAATGTTTATGCAACAAATGCCTAGTTGTTAGCTCTCAACTACAATGTGCATCTTCTAGAAGTTGGCTACATGTGAGTTCGAAATATGTTCATTTGAGATTTTCTTCCATTCAGGATGGACAGGCCATGCTGTGGGACCTGAATGAGGGCAAACACCTCTATACCCTTGATAGTGGGGACACTATCAATGCCCTCTGCTTCAGCCCCAACCGCTACTGGCTATGTGCCGCCACTGGGCCCAGCATCAAGATTTGGGTAAAAGACTTGACACATGTGTATATAGTACTAACTCACCATATACTCTGTAGCATAAGCTATAGTTTAAAAGTCAGTGATGAAACTTTGAATGCCAACTGTATTCTATGATGATAAAGAGGCTGTTTCTGAGCTTTAACAGACTATTTTGTGAATTGTGTAATTGTGGATGCACTAACCTGTTATTGATCCATTGCTACCCTTGTGTCTGGTGTTTTTCCTTTTCTCCATGTAGGATCTGGAGGGCAAGATCATTGTGGATGAGCTGAGACAGGAAGTGATCAGCACAAACAGCAAGGCTGAACCCCCACAGTGTACTTCCCTGGCTTGGTCTGCTGATGGACAGGTACAACACATTCAGCTATGTAGGACCTGTCGGGACAGGTGTCTGTCCGATTACTCAGTGGTTTTAGTGTTTATCCCCAGTGATTATACCCATTCACTTATAACTCTGATGTCCACTGGTGACAGTCCTGCAAATATGAGGGGCACAAGAAACACACTTATTTGAGTATTGTTGGACAAAACTATAGGACTATAAAAATTATGGGATTTGAGTACTTCATGTTAATGTCTATCCCTGTTTCTTTACAGACCCTGTTTGCCGGCTACACTGACAACCTGATCAGAGTGTGGCAGGTCACCATTGGAACTCGATAAGAACTTTTCATTGATGAAACTTTGAATAAAAGACTGTTTAAAAGGAACATGCGTTTTATTTTTTGGTTTCAACCCTGTATGATTTCAGTGATTACACATGTGAACATATTGTTTAAAGGTATGATTACAGTTAAAGATGGATTTGGACATTATGATTTTGGTCACACATGTCAATGCCACTATATTGTTTCAGAGACTACATTATATTTTTTCTTCCAAACACTTGAATAGTCTAAACACTAAAATGAAGTACTGAAGTCAGGATAGCATCTCTAAGAAAATTTTGCTGAATTTTCTTAGAGAATTAAACACCTTTAAGTTTAGGGGAGGCTACTTTAAATATCAAATCGCGATTTTGTAACTTGTATGGGTTGTCCCGCTCGGCTTCCCGTAGAAGGGTGATTGTATCTTAGCAACCCAAACAGACTTCAGGCCCGCGGCGACGTGGTTAAAAGAAACAAGAAACCGCTCCTGGATATATAATATATTTACTAATCCATTACTTAATTTCAAGAGTTTCTTATACTTAGCATTTAACGGGAAGTTCTAGATGCGGTGTGACTAGGAACGATGGACCAAAACCCGTATCCTCGCATTTATGTGGAGAGGACTCTGGCCATCATCAAACCAGATGCCATTCACAAAAGTGAGGAGATTGAAAACATCATCCTCCAGTCCGGGCTCACTGTTTTGCAGGTCGGTTTAGCATTTGTTGTTTAAAAATACAGAGGATAAAACCCAACATTCAACCAATTCTAATGAGACACTGACGGTTTCAATCTCCTGGATTTGCTCTATTGTGTCGAGGAGTTAGTCCAAGTGATATCCGATTTAGATTTTTGAGGCAATGGTTTGTATATGAGCTTTTTTATTGGTAAGATGTTCCTATAAATGTAGATAAAGCATTTCTCCAATTTTGTGTAGCTCCTTGTGGTTATATTATTGATTCATCGCACACAGGTTCCTGCTGTGAAGAAACATACAGAAAAAAAAGAAATAATGGTTTCACCATTATATGGTTTGTCCACCAGAGAGCGCTGATAATGCGAAGCACATATGGTCACAAATTTAAGCAATCCTCATCAGCAATGTTTACCTGTTTAAAAAAACAGTATCAGTGGGGAAAGTACTAAATGTAGTTGATTTTTGTTTTCAAGTCGAGATGAAATGAGGAAATAGATTTGTATTTTTGATGCAGCATTCTCCAAAAAGTTGAATCATAAAATGAATGAATGCATTATATACTTTTCAATGCCTGCTAATAAACTGAATGCTGATGTGCAGTCTCAAATGTCTGCCTGACAAACATTAACTCCCTTAAGTCTGTGAAAATTACTAACTCATTTGAGTAATGATACATTAATACATTAAAGTAATTGGTACATTTTAGTTGCCTAAATTTGATACACATTGCTGTAGTCATCTCTCTGAAGTGTCATACTTCATCCCCGTCTCAGAAGCGGAAGCTGCAGCTCAGTCCAGAGCAATGCAGTGACTTCTATGCGGACCAGTATGGAAAATTCTTCTTTCCCAGTTTGACTGCCTTCATGAGCTCTGGCCCCATCATTGCCCTGACTCTGGCCAGAAACAATGCTATTGCCCACTGGAAGTCCATCATAGGGCCTGTCAACAGCACCAAGGCTAGAGAAACCCATCCAGAATGGTATTGTATATTTGTTACTTGTAACTTGTTCTTAAGTTGTTAATTCAGACATTTGTTCTGGTTATTTTTTTAAACATAAAATTGCAATTATAATAATTTTGATTGATTCACTACTTGTCAATCAAACTACTTGTGAGTCAATCAAAACTGGCTGATAATGGAAAGTGGGGTATACATCCAAACCAGACTTGTGATCGATCACATAATGTCATCCAAGATATTTAAGTTCCTGCCAATACATTCTGTGTTTGCCTAGAATCAGAAACAGAGCCTGGCACAAACAAAAGAAAAAATGGGGCAATGCTGTGGTTTGCACTGCCACCCCTGGGTTCGCAGCCCAGGATAGACTGTGGAATCTGCATGTTCTCCCTGAGCCTGCATGTGTTCCCTCTAGGTACTCTGGCTTCCTCCCACAGTCCAAAGACATGCATATGTTAGTTGGTGAGAATAAATTGTCTCTAATATTATTGTCTCTGTTGAATACAATGTTTGGTTACATATATATATATAATCCATTGTGATTCTGAGCTCTAGCCTCTGACTATCAAGTCATAAAAATGACTCAGAATTACAGTACATAGTTCGCTGTGCGCCATGAATGCAGGTCATCCTATGAATCGGATACTTTTTGATTTTATCTAAATTAGAGGGGTAAAGTACAGTCATGACAACACACACAGGAGTATTTATTTGAATGTGCTGTGTTTTTCCCCAGCCTTAGAGCAAAATATGGGACTTCTGACCTGAAAAACGCACTTCATGGCAGTGAGTCATTTCATGCAGCTGAGAGAGAGATCAAATTTATGTTCCCAAACTGTAAGTAATATACGCACTCACATACTGTTGACCATATAGAAATGTAGCATTGAACACTTAGGATTCTGTATTTGACATGTTTTCTCTTTTCAGCTGTAATCGAGCCCTTTCCCTCAAGAGAAGCAACTGAAGAATACCTGAGCAGGTATGTAAACCCAACTCTGCTACGTGGACTCACTGAGCTCTGCAAGCACAAGCCACACAACCCCTGTGTAAGTGTTCCGTGCTCAATATTTTAAGATATACTAATGAACTGATTTATTGATAAGCCAGTAGTTATTGCTGTTAATATTACTGTTACCATGTTGTTTGCTGGTCTTGCACTTGGAGTCCCTGAAACACTGTGGTTCATTTTCATGTACTTTTGTTTAAATAATAGGTTTGGCTTGCTGACTGGCTGATGAAAAACAGTCCAAACAAGCCTCAAATATGTGATGGAGTCATTGTGGAAGAAGCAGAATGACAACGGGGGAAAAAAGGGAAGAATATAGATCAGCAATTGTGTTCAGTACTATGACAAAAATAAAATGTATTTTCATCACCAATCATCTGTGATGTTTGCACTTATTTATAGATCATTTCTTTTTTTAACACTTCTCTAAGAAGTGTGTCTTTACTTGAATCAACCTGAATTAAAATGCAGCAGGATTACATCTGCACGCTAACTGTTACCAATCATTCAATAAATCAAATATCTCAGATTTCTTTATCTTTAAATAAAGCATAGTCTTGAACTGCCTAATAAATCAGCCAGGGAGTTAAATAGGTTCACCTTAATTTATTGAGTAAACTGGATTGATAATATTAACTAATTTAAACCAAATTCTCAATAACACGTTTTGGTTTACATACTTTGACCAGCTTCATCTTTGGTTGTTCCTCTGTAAATGGCTTACAAAACACAAAGTCAATTATTATATACTTATACTTCAATTACAAATGCTACTGAGTGTGTAAAGGAGATGAATTCAGTTAGTCAAAGTAGCATTACAGTGCTTTATTCAGAAATTCATTTGTGTGGCAGCTAACAGACCAGTCCTCAAAATCAGTGGTAGTATTTTGAATTTTTGAGTTTTTCAGCAATGAAAGGAAAAGAAAAACTGCACAATGAGAAATGACTGTAATTATTGAAACTTGGCTGAATGTTTAAGTCAGTCTTTAAAGGTCATCTGAGTCTAGGTTATTTGGTCTGCAGTGTGTAACTGTGATTGCTGTTTTATGACTCATTGTCTGGACAGGGGTTTGTAAAAGCCTGAACACTGATCTCTGAAGAGGCTCTGCTCCCTTGGGCCAACACAGAAGACGATATAAAAATCTGATAAATAGGTGAATGGTCAAACAGCCTGATTTATGACAGTTAATGTCCTGTCTATCCCATAATATCTACAAGATTTTGAATTTTTTAAAAAATGAATTAATTAATATCAGGAACAACTTGCAATATTGCAGTACAACACAGTAAACTGTGACCTTACTTATTGAATTAGCAAATCATTGACAACCCCATTAAAAACAACTGCATTTAAACTCAACAACCTGCGCTGTACTGTACTTTATTATACAGAATAATATTTATGGTTTCTGTTATTTTGTCCAGCCCACGCTCAGTATTTCTCTTAAGCCTCTACAGGACTAACTGAACTAAATGTCCACATACATATAAAAGGCCTGAGTAGCTTTAAGTACATTAGTCGTCAATAATATGATAATAACCTGACGTTTTCCAGACTGTCCGTTAATTTTCACACGCACATGCATCTGCTACAGTTGAACAATTTTTTTTTCTGTCAGATTCTGAGGGAATTGCGATAAAAGGCAGAGCTCGATTAGTAAAGAATAGCGACGGCAAACATTATTCAACGCGCCGCACGAAATTGACGAGCAGGGTACAGACCGTTTTCTACAGAGGCAGAAAAGGTACTCCGAGTTCCTTCCTGTGTGTTAGGGGCGTCGACGTCTTCGGTGAAGAGAAAGCAACGCGTATGCAATTGGCCGAAGACGTGATTGGCAGCAGCTGTCGGCCAATCAGACTCCGTCTCCTCAGAACTGTGTTTTTTTTTCTGCCGGTTCTAGAAAACCAACCACGAGTTGTCGTCGTGTGGGAGAATCCATCTTGAAGAGAGCTCTCCGGTTGTGTGACCAGTAAGCAGATTTCCCTACTACTTTAGCCTTGGTTTTTTTTTTTTCAGTATATCGTCACGTAAGTACTCTGATTGTTGAAGCGCCCTCGTTGTTTGTTCTTGTAGCGGTAGATTAAATGTGACTGATTAGTAGAAAATATAAACCGAGATGGAGTGCGGTTAGCACGGCCTCTGCATTACGTAACTGCGAATTTAGAGTAGTACAATGTTGGCTGGGCTTATCAGTGTGATACAGATGGGTTCACTTATTCCAATCTCTGGCTGTAGCAGACATTAACTTAAAGATGTTGGGTGGTTACTGTGCTGTGTACGTAAACAGTACCCTGTTGCTGGGCACTGGGCAAGAAATGAGCCTCTCTGGGAATGTATGGAGCCCAATTGTGCCGGCCAAAATGGTGGGAAATGCCATGTATTGCCACCATGTAAATGGCGAAGCATTTACGGCATGATGGGTTATATAATTACCATGGTTTTTGTAGGTTATTGATTTAAAAAAACAAACAAACATTTTTTTCCTTTGGGTTTAGGTATAATAGTGCAAAATGTCTGAGACAGAGCAGCAGTATATGGAAACATCAGAAAACGGCCATGAAGTCGACGATGACTTCAATGGAGCCGGCCTCACCGAAGAGGGGAACGACGGCAGCAGCGCGAATGACTGCGGAGAGGGCGCGGGGCCCGACGCAGACGGGAATTCACAGAACGGCGGCACCGAGGGCGGACAGATCGACGCCAGTAAAGGCGAGGAGGATGCGGGGTGAGTCAAAAAAAAATGGCATGGTGTGATTCTTTGGACCAGACGGGTTTAATAGTACCCGAGGTATGCCATGTTTCTTTGTTCAACCGGCCTTTGTTGGCGCCATGTGCAGAGTGGAGGGGGGATGGGCATCGAGCCGGGATCAAATCTAACATGTATTGGCTCACGAGAAGCTGTAATTACGCGGTGTCTGCTGCGGTCTCGCCGCATTTTTTTAAACTATTGGATTAATGTCGTTTAATAGCCCGAAGCTACCGTAACTGTAGCCTGCCTCCCTACGTCATTGGGTCAACAGATGTTGTGGAACAGTGTGTACATTTACCCCCCCCCCCCACACACACACACACACACTGCCATATAAAGTTGGAGTAATGGTTCTGCCTGTAATGCTAAAGTCTCTCTCTCCCTCTTTCTGTGTTTAGGAAAATGTTTGTTGGTGGTCTCAGCTGGGACACAAGCAAGAAGGATCTTAAAGATTACTTCTCTAAATTTGGTGAGGTGACAGACTGCACCATCAAGATGGACCAGCAGACAGGCCGGTCAAGAGGCTTTGGCTTCATCCTCTTTAAAGATGCTGCCAGTGTAGACAAGGTGAGTTGGAAAATAACTGATGGAGGTTAATGAACTCACACGTTTATGTGGGGAGGGCACATAACAATGGTTTTCTTTTTTCATTAGGTTCTTGAACAGAAGGAGCACAGGTTAGATGGTCGACAGATTGACCCCAAGAAGGCAATGGCCATGAAGAAGGACCCAGTCAAAAAAATCTTTGTGGGTGGCCTTAACCCTGACACTTCAAAGGAAGTCATTCAGGAGTACTTCGGGACCTTTGGCGAGGTAAGCCCCAAGCTGGGTTTTGCCTACATGTTAATTCACCAAATGGCTTGGATGATGCTGACAGCATCAAATGTTTGTGTTGTTTAGATCGAGACCATTGAGCTTCCCCAAGATCCAAAGACAGAAAAGAGGCGGGGATTTGTATTTATCACATATAAAGAAGAGGCTCCTGTCAAGAAAGTTATGGAGAAGAAATACCACAATGTTGGTGGAAGCAAGGTAATGGCAAATCACTCTTTCTACATTCAGATGAAATTGGGTATGATGTATTTTTGCACTATAAACAATATCACTCTAATGTCATGTGTTCTTGTTCTGGTGTTCCAGTGTGAAATTAAAATAGCGCAGCCCAAAGAGGTCTACCAGCAGCAGCAGTATGGTGCTCGTGGATATGGAGGACGTGGGAGGGGCCGTGGAGGTACACACCTTTTTATGTGCATACTAGTAAAGTCTACTTTAAGTTGTAGAGTTATTTGTGTGTGGATTAACTGTTGGTCCTGTGTGCTGGAGAGTTGTGACAAGGCCTTCACCTGTTGTTTGTAGGCCAGGGCCAGAACTGGAATCAAGGCTACAATAACTACTGGAACCAGGGATACAACCAGAACTATGGCTACGGACAGCAAGGCTACGGATATGGCGGCTATGGCAACTATGACTACTCTGCTGGTTATTACGGCTATGGGGGTGGCTACGATTACAGTAAGCGATAAGTGCCCCCAGGGAAAGAAAAAGAAACTTTATTTTCTTGGTCCTCCTTGTTGTACAGAAGAACTCAGTCCCTTTTTCTCTTGTCCTCCAGACCAGGGCAATACAAGCTATGGGAAAACTCCAAGACGTGGAGGCCACCAGAGTAGCTACAAGCCATACTGATCACACGTAGTGCAGGTATGCATTTTTGCATCATCCGTGGTAGTATGAGAACATAGCTGTAACCATTGGTGCCTTTTTGACCCCAAAGATCTCCATCTACTCTAAATCCATTCAAGCATTGTGGTGGGGTTAGGGTAGGTCGTGTTGTGGGGTCTGTGATCATTAAAGATGGATTCATTCCACCTGTCAGCCATCTTAAGATGCATCTCTACAAACACTACTTGATCAATAAGGGTTGAGTTGGTGGTGGTTGAGAACAGGAATAAGGACCGTTCCACCTTTCACCAGGGTGCTTCGTGTAATAGCTAGCGGTCGTGTATCCCCCCCTCCCCCCAAAGTCTGTCTGTCCATTCACTGACCTGTCAAACTCATTCATGCACCTGTCTGTCTTTGTGTAACTGCATGCCATATTTGGTTTATTCTCAGTAACGTTAAGCACCGTGTTTTTCTCTTAAGGTCTAAAGTAAATAAGAAAAAGAGATCCATGGTCTGACCACAGCGAACATGGGCTCTGGCTTTTCCTTTGGAGTTGGCAGAAATTTGGACTCATGCTCCATTTGTACAGATCAAGTGAGGAACTGGGGAAGCAAATGTCACTTTTCCACTTTTTATTTTATATTGTTTTGTGTCCATTTACATTTCCAGTGATGGAAGTGTTATTTTTACTGTACTTTTTGGTACCTTTTTGAATCTAATGTATTGTATGGTTGTATTTTTACATGTCTACTGGATTTACAGATGAGCAGGAGCAAGAGCTTTTAAAGCTCACAAATAAAACAATTTTGCTTTTTTCTTTTTTTTTTTTTCTTTTGGTGTTTCTAGATCTTTAGTTATTTTCTCCCGTGCTGAGTGTTGGATGCAAGTTGCATGGCTTCAGATGTGGGGTGAGGTAAAAAAAAAAAGGGATTTAAACTAATCAAAGGGTTCATTGTACGCGTATCAATGAATGTTTGCAGATGGTAAAGTAGACGAAGACAACCAGCATCTTTTTTTTTTTTTTTTTTTTTTTCTTTTGGCTTTTAAGGAGATTCTTCCCCCATCATGTCTGCAATTTTAAGTGGCTTTACTAGTGTTATTCAACTGAACGCAAGCCTGTTAATGTAAGAGGGTACTCCCTCTCTCACTGGAAACTCATTCCTCTAGTGTCTTGGGCAAATTGGTAGAAATAAACTTTTGGTTTATATTACACATGGATCTTTTTGTTATTATTTGTAAAGTTAATGTTAAATGTTTTGTACTGTTAAATGGCTTGCTTGTTTTGTCTTGGGTAATGTTAACATTTCTACGGATGCCTCTTTGGGAAGCTGTGGGAGAGGGCTTCACTACCTGCAGGAGTGTTAATACCCACCCCACTAGAAGTGAAACTGCGATACTTGAGAATTTTTGTGAAATGTGTCCAGGAGTTAAAGATAGTGGTCTGGTAAGTGCTAATCTTAACCATAATGTGTATTGAGAACATGTTGCTGATCAGTGTTATAAGCTGGGGACTACTCATTTTAAATAATGCTACTGTGGGTAAAAAAAGTCATGAGTATGAAAAAGTCAGAATAGGCAGAATGAGGAACAACAAACTCTTTTATTTAAAAAAAAAAAAAAAAAAATTATGGAAGTTCATTAATCCAGCGGTAGTGTCTTGTATATCGATCATCTCCCAGGTGGTAAAAATTTGCTACAGTTGGCATCACTTACAACATGATTGCCTCAATTTGGCTTGGTTTCACCAGAGAACTGATTAAACCATACCATAAATTGGTGCTGAACACCTGGGGAAAGAGATTTTAGTTTTAGGTTGTACAGCTCCAAACAATTCATAGTGCCATCTACTGTTGCAACTTTTCTAGACCCTAAATTTAAGCTTCGATATAAGAATTACTTCTAGAGACAGTTGTACACTAGACAATGCATTTTAAAAACAAAGTGGCCTACTCCCCACAGTGGTCAGTGTTGAGTGCAAGGCGGCAACATGTTCTGCCAGGTGAAATGACTGAACTTGTTTGATCTACTGGAACCTCGAGTATAGACATTCATATCTCTACCTCTGAACTTTATGAATGTGACCATCTGACAATGTCTGATGCAATTAAAAGTTTTTCTACAGGTTTAACAAACCTTAGATGTCTTCCTTTTCCAGTTCAACCTCCTTGGCTTCCAGGTCTGTGAGAACAAGAAAATGTTATTCTGCACTTCAGTTAAGAATGTGTCTTTAACAGTTAAGTTGATAACACAATTTTCTGGTACTAGCTGCAGTGTCATGGTGGTTATTCATGTGATTAACCTGTGAGAATGCGGGCAATACATTGTACCACCAGTTCTGCATCCTCCATACTGAAGCACATAGGAGGTTTAAACTTCAAGACACTTTCCCAGGGACCATCTGAACTGACACAGATTCGATCTTCCTCTTTCAACCTGATGTAAAGGAGACAGTGAACTTAGATTCCAGGGGCAACAGATGGCAGAAATTAGTATACATGAGAAACATAAGCAATGTGCAGGCAAAATCTGCAATTACGTGACTACAGTGTGTGTATGGCATCGTCCCATGATCCCATACCTCTTGACCACTAATGCTGCAGTTTCTGTGGCAGGAGTCCTCTGCTCTCTGTCTTTAACCAACTCAAGTCCCACAAACAGACCCACACCTCTGTAAATATAGAGAGATTTGTTTGAATCTGGACAGTTTAGGAGATAAAGGTAAATAAGTCTGGAACATGAAAAATGTATATGTCCTGTCCAATGGCTACCAGTGACACTACACTAAAAGTGTAAGTGGCAGTGGTATGCATTCACAGCACCAAGCTGTATCTTTAAATTAGCATTAACATAGCTTCATTTATGGAACCAGTGAGCTTCAATTTTTCACATTATTGAGGGAAGGGTGATCACTACAGTTGAAATTACAATTTGTATCAGATGTATTCAGATCAGATGTTTTGACCCAGAAATTGTTTTGTATAAATTGCTTCTAATTGTAGTGGCTTGAAATTGGGTTTATGTATTTTTGCTCCTTAATTTTTTCTGGGTATTTCAGTGAAAACTGTCAAACTGAAGTGCTTTACCCAGACTGTTTTCACATCATTCATTTTGAAAAGTCACAGTAGGAATAGTGATGTTGTAAATATTTAAATGAATGATGGCTAAATTGTATTGCTGCCACAGGTTCAGGGTGGCTTCACTGTCATGACTTACTAGGCATGTGGTTAGCAGGATCTATTGCTAGTGATATTCCTAACACCTGTAATGACAAGTGAACATATCTATTTCAATGCAAGGCACTAAAAAAAAAAATAAAAAAAGATTGAATAAAGTTTTGTTTCGGAGATAAGGGCTCACTTCTTACCCTGGGGATATTGCAGGCTTAAAAGCTCCTCACATATTATTTATTTTGAATCCAATCTATTGTGTAAAGTCACAACGTTAGTAACAAGCTGTGTCATGTTCTCTCAGGCACTGCTCATTCACACCACAAGGGTCGAGCACTGTACATGCTCACACTGTGAGTTTTGGCTCTGAGAATAGAATAGCATTGACCTTTATGAGTTTTGAAGAGCCGGAGTGTACTAGTCACTGCATCCTTACCTGACATCACCAATTATTTGATGTCTTGTTTGTAGCTTTGTGAGTAAATCTTTAAGATGTGCTCCCACTCTGGTGGCATTTCCTCTGAGGTCCTCCTCTTCTATTACATCAAGGACTGCCAGGCCAATAGCACATGACACTGGGTTCCCGCCGAACTACATTAAGTCAGACAGAAAACTTTCATCTTGATATGTGCAGCAACAGGTACACTATTTTTGCATTTCTGTCCTAAAGCAGCCTATTTTACTATTTATTATTAATTTGTACATTTTATTATTAATGTTGTGATTTATGCCAAACTATTAAAATCATCAAGTTATTGATTACTAAAAGCTAGGAAAAAGATGCCAACTTTGATATTTCATTGAGGTTACTGTATAGTTACCGTATTAAAGTACTCCACTCCATTGGCTGTGAAAACTCCAGCTATTTCCACGGTGGTTGCCACACATGCCAAGGGATGGCCGTTGCCCATTGGTTTGCCTAATGTCACTATGTCAGGACAGAACCCCTCTCCCTGGAGCTGAAAAGCCCAAAAGTGACTTCCCACACGTCCAAAACCGGTCTGCACTTCATCTGCCACATACACACCACCAGCTGAGCGCACATATCTGTTGAGCATATGAGGGAGATGTACCAAGTCACTATAACTGTACATGTGGCTAAGCAAAAAAACTATCTCAAAACACTCACTCTGCTACTTTATTTGAATATCCTTGAGGAAAGACGATTTGTCCTCCAACACTTGGCAATGATTCAGCAAAGAAGGCACAGATCTATGGGAAAAATGTAATACATAAATAGTGTAAATGTTATGTTTGTGTTTGTTACAGGATTATTCTAAATGTCTGAATATTACTTGTTTTATTCAGGCTGCATGGAATATGTGTTAAAGTGTACCTTACGCCCTTTCTTGTGCACCTCCTCAATGAGGTCTTTCACCGTATCAGCGTATGCTTGGCCTGGGTTGGCATGATTCTCTCTATATATGCCTCTGTAGGTGTCTGGTAAGGGTGCCTCGGTAGATTAAAAAAAAAAAAAAAAAAAATTTCAGCCAGACCGGAGTCCACTGTTGGTCAGCAGTTAGTGTAATGATAGTCATAAAAATTTACACACCACATGAACCCATTCTTTCTGTCCTGCCAGTTTCCGGAACTTGTAAGGACTGATGTCGATGAGGGACATTAGATGCCCATGGTAAGCACTAGTATAGAAGAAGAGTTAATTGCAATTTAAAAACAAATGTATTGTCAGTGGGTGACAATGTGTTGC
Source organism: Rachycentron canadum (assembly GCA_038496675.1). Classification (NCBI taxonomy): domain Eukaryota; kingdom Metazoa; phylum Chordata; class Actinopteri; order Carangiformes; family Rachycentridae; genus Rachycentron; species Rachycentron canadum. Next base: position 7,495,317 of record CM076655.1, read on the forward strand.
ACAACACAACACTTACTGGTCTAGCACAATAACATCCTCATGTTGGGTATACTGCTTTGCTAAGCGTAGGGCAAGATCATTGGCCTCTGAACTGTTGGAAGAACAGATGTGAAGTCAATGGGATTATACTTCAGGAATACACTTTTGCAGGGGCTGTGGATGTGTCAAACAGTATTACTTACCCAGAGTTAACAAAGTAGAAAACACACAGCTTCTCGGGTAGGGTGGCAGCCAGACGGTCTGCATACAGGACTATGTTGTCGTGCAGGAATCGTGAATTTGTGTTCAGGAGGTCCATTTGGGCTGCAGCAGCTTTTGTAATCTTTGGGTGACAATGCCCCACTACCTCAGAAAAACATAATGCATGTTTGCCAATTAGAGACAAGCGTGTAATGAACTTCCAAATGAATACGAACTATGCACCGGATGCTAAATATATTACCATGATGTACATTGCTGATGCAGTCCAGATAGCGCTGGTGATTTTCATCGAATAGATACTGTCCCCTTGCTCTTACTATTTTAACAGGGTCATCTGAATAAAAGAGTCTGCATGACTGTCTGTAATTGAGGGAATTAATACGTGTCAGTGTCATTCATGCACGCAAAATGGCTTAAAAAAAGAAACAATGCTGCTCAAGATTCATTTGAACATACCCGATTAATCTCTTTCTCATTGCAAGAGTTTCTTCTTTTCTGAGTTTTTGAAGTGCCATGACCTCTTTGGTTTCTCTGTGTATGTCGTATCTTGAAGACTGAGGAAGAAGCAACAAAAGTCAGTCCCCTTTCAAAGCCCTCTTTCTGTTAGAGCTGGGTCCCGTGACTCTCCCTCCGTGCTTGAGGTTTGGGCTGGGTTAGGTTATGGTCGAGCATAGCAGAGACAACTGGTTTAATCAGGTTCGACTAAAAGGAAACAATATAGGATTATATTGCTGTTTGTTCCTAGCCCCCAGCACGCATGCGTCAATGGTAGATTCGCTTTCTACAAGTTTTTTTTTGTGTGTGTAAATGACGTGTGAATTGTGTTTCTCTCTCTCGCTCTCTCTTTATATATATATATATATATATATGTGTGTGTGTGTGTGTGTGTGTGTGCGTGTGTGTATCAGAAAAAACCTTTACATTTCGCTCAGACTTTGTTTAGTCAGTTGTTGAGTTGAGTGGTGCTGTCACTTTATTTCAGAAGGGTCTAACTGTCGGGTTCCTCGTGAGACATGAGACGTACGAAATAACCTAAACGTAGGTTTCTTAAGAATTTTTTTCCAGTTAAAAAAACACGTGAATAAATGTCATACATGAAATGTTTGTGCAACATAAAAATTTTGAGCTTTCTTCCGAGTACAATTTGTGAGTGAGCGCATGTAAATGACCTCCGTTGGTATCGTCCAAAGGCTATAAATACCCCGCTTAACTGCACTCCGTCCGGTGCGCTGTGTGCAGCTTCGGTTGCTAAGGAACCACTGAACGCAGGTAATACATCAGGACAGCTGTAGCATGCTAGCGTGCAAATAGGCTGCGTAACCAAGCTAACGCTAACTAATTTAGATTGACATTTTCGCAACAGCCTACATATGTATCATCAGTCATTTTCATATACCCAGTCCAACGAATCGTGTCTACAACTGGGTACAATGACAAGCTATTACCTTGAAGCAAACATACCGAATGTAAGCAAACTAATGCTAGTAACGGTACTTAGGGCACTTGTTATCCCCTCAGCTAGCTAACAGAACAGGCTAATAACTTGGTGCTCCGTGGGCAGCATCGTGTCGCTGAGCTAGCTTACTATATACTTTAACCACTAGCTAAAACGCCTTGTGGTTTAGCTAGTAAATCTGGCGTCATGTTAATAAGTCCTACATGGCCAATGACAAAATTGTCCTGCAGCTAACATTAGCGATAGCGGTATACACTCTCAATCTTAATTGTCTAATACAACGCTGTGCTTTTGGAGGAGGGCAAGCTGCGCAACACTGACTTTAACTTGTGTTGGTCTGGACGTTAGGCAAGACGAGAGTATCCCCAACTAAAGTCAGAACCACATAACCTAACTAATAGCCTTAATCAGTAGTGTTTTGTGCAAGATGTGTCTCGCTTGTCGTTTTGAGAATATCATGCCATTAAATTATAGTAACGTCAACAGTAAAGTTTCTAGGTCGGATTTAAAAGTGACGTTAAAGTTCTAAATCATCTGGTGGTTGACAGGACGGCTCTTGGCTGTTTCTGAGCAAATGAAGTAGTTTAGTTGTTAGTCATTGTATTAGTGGTTTTTGCCACAGGATGAAATTCAACATGTGTTCCTGTGCCGGTGAAGTAGCTTGTCCTCTGGCATGTGGAACTAGGCTAACAGTGTAGCACCATATTCGCCACAACAAGCAAGGCCCTGGAAGCCTTGTCTGACTGCCAACAGCAAGTGCTGAAACAATTTCTCATTAGTCTGCAGGACTGTAAAACAAGGGTTTCAATTAAGACACTATTTGCAGTTGATGCACTTTATACGTCAATATATGATTTGTCAGCATTAAATGTGGTCTGGAGTTTTGGTACTCTGCACTTGTCAAGATCAGTGCAAAGGTTAGAAGGCCATGTTAAACATGAAATAAACCGACTAGAGATAACATGTCTTTCTGTTTTAGTTTCTATCTTATTAGATCTTAAAAGCTAACTGTGCTTTTGGCATACAATGAAAATGTCCAAGTAGGCTATCTTGTGGTCCTCAATTCTTGAAGCACATCATACCATTTTGGGTTTGCCTTGGTAATATAAGCCCTTGAGACCTGGTCACTTTTCTTTTGTCCCCCTTGCAAAGATACTATGGCATGCTTCCAACTCCTATCCCCATTCATTTTTCACACACTTCCCCCATCCTTTCCCTTTTTGTCTCTCCCTCCCCCTTCCATTCTCTTCACAGCTCACAACTCTTGTCATTTGTGTTTATTGGACCCCACTGACTTTGATTGCCATGGTAATGCCCCAGAGGTTTTCATTTGGGGGTGTACTCAGCATTTTCTATAAAATTACACTTGCTCATGTTTGTGATCAGGTTCAATGTGCATGATGGAATGTGGTGTTTTTGTTCTGGATCTCTTGACATCCATGTGTGTTCTCCCTGCCTTTTGTAAAAATGAACTTCTGCCTCTGCCTTTCATGTGTGAATGAGGCAGCATGTATATGGCCAATACTTGTAGAACTTGTATTCAGTCATGCTATTCCTCTTTTTGTGGGATTTTCCACAGAATAGCATTTATACCACACTTAAGGAACGCCCCCACTAGCAGCATTAACACTTGTCTGGCAAATTTGTAAATTTTCTGTTCACTGAGGTGCTTTCTCAGCATGCGTGTGTTTGAGACCAGTCTGTCAATCTTGGACATTGCTTCTTATGGATCCCTTGTCTTCTGTCCCTGTAGGTGATGATGGTGGAATAGTGAGCAAGCAGGTCAGTCTGGCTGGTTGAGGTGTGGAGGGGACACCACAAACCACGCCAGGATTCTGACGAATAAAATTTCCACTGCCCTCAGCAAATCTCCTCATCATCCATGTCTGTCCCTGGATTGTAGCTACAATTATGGTCACGCTTATCACGGAGCAGCTCCGTAAGCAGAGTCTGGAAGAGCCTTATCATAAGGCTTTCTCATTCAATGTAAATGTGGTAAGTTGGAAGCAAAACAATTATATCCCCTTTTTAAAATGCTCTTTTTCCCCTTGATTTGTGTGATTTGGATTTAAGATACTATGTTTGTGTTTCAGTCATTACCTGCAGTGGGCTCAAGTCCCACTGTCTCATGGAGTGCTTCTCGATCAAGACAAGGCAAGTTCATTGAATGAAGTGATGCATTTGCAACCTATTGGTGGGGGAAACCGTCTCATGTCTGTCTTTTGGCATTTTCAGAGACCAGCTCAGCTAAGAACTCTTCACCCAAAGCTAATCTTCTGGATGATTCCTGTGGACTTGATTCCCTATGGCCTCCTTCCCACTCTGGAGAACGTCTCCAGAGAACAGAAGTTTCCTTTATAGACAAGGCTTTCCAAAGCTCACCTCCGCCACCACCTCCAAAACGCCACTGTCGGTCCCTTTCTGTTCCAGAAGACTTGTCTCGGTGCCGCTCCACTTGGCATCCTAGTGCATCCAAGGTTTGGACCCCAGTCAAACGTGGCTGCCAAAGCGGAGAAGCATCTAGTTCAGGTTCTGGAGCCAGCTCTTTGCCACTTTGTGGTCCCAGTTCCTCTTTCACCTCTTCCTCCTTACACTCATCTTCTAGCCCTACCTTCTTTAGCTTAGCCCTGTCCTCTGATTCCCCGCTACCATGGAGCTTCCCATGGGACCCCTGTGACACACTGAAAGGAGCCTGCTCTGCCTCCTTTGCTGCCCCTTCCTCGTGCTCCTCTTCGCCGGCCCCCTTGATTTCTCACTCAATGCTGCAGCGTCGCTTCTCTCTCTCACCTGTGCACATTCAGGACACCTCTGTTGTGCTCCTGCCCCCCAAGCCCTCTCCTGCTTCTGCTCTGACATATGGCTCTGCTGGCATTGAGCACCCAGCTCTCTCTCCATCTCCTACTTCAGCCTGCAGTACCCCATCCTCCTCTAGGCGCGATCTGCATCCGGCACTGCCACGATGTCACTCACAGCCCTGTGACATGCGCAAACCTCGCTTGAAGAGGCGCCATGACCCAGATGTTCTCCCATACCCCAGGCCAGGCCTTGATTTCAGCAAGATGACACAGGTGAGTTAGTTAGGTCTTTTAGTTTTGCTTTATTAAGCAACCACTTTGCCTTGATAAAAGAAGTTCAACAATTCTGTCCAGGCATATTTAAGTTTTACCCCTCGGTAGTTTTGTGCAAATATGTCACCATGATAAAACCCTGTACATTCTGAGTTTGGTAATAAAATTGTAATGGTATGTGGTTTGCGGGCACTCATGATGCTTGCCAACTCTTTCAAATATGTGTCAAATAGTCAGGTTACACAGACTAGACACGTAACATTTTATGTCATTCATGCAAACTACATAATTAAGAGTTTCTTCATTGCAGAGTTTAATGTTTAAGCTGAGCCTTTCTTGTTTTTGTCAGATCACACACAGCAGCCAAGCTTATTAACTTTATCAATTAATCTATACTTGACCAAAGAAATAGGCACTGCCATCCACACAGAATTATTGGATGTTATTCATGTCATTATTGCCAATGATGTCGCCACTGGACTACCTTTATTTATTACCTCTGGCGTGGAACCAGATGTCTGGTTCCAGTATGAAGCTGATAATTCAGCTGCATCGGTGAAGAGACTGGGCCCCATTTTAGTGTTTTGCCATGTGTTTAATAGTACAATTACCACATGATGCTAATGATGCTTCTGTCTACTGTCTAGATCAGTAATCGTGAGAGCCTAGTGTGTGGAACAGGTGGCTACATAGTTCCGGTGTCTTCGCAGACAGAACAGCACCCAGCCTTCTCCCCTGCTGAGTTCCTGGGACGAGCCAGCATTGGGCCACTAAGTGAAAGTGAAGAAGAAGATGACAAGGAAGAAGATAAAAGAAAAAGAACTGTTGTAGATGCAGCACAAAAGACTGTTTTTGAGAGAGACTGCACAGAACTGGACTTGAACCTTATAGAAGAAAACTGACCACTCCTTGGGTGCTCCAAGTGTGATTACTGCATTCATAACCATGTTAAGCACACCTGTAGGCTTTGTGTGCTCTTCTGGCAGAGTACTTGGGAACCCGCTACCCTCCTAAGGCATATGACCAGAGTTCATAATCAAGAACTGAGTTATTAGGAGCTAATATCAAATTACAATGTTATGATTGTAACACTTGAGCTAGTTCACTGTTCAACATTTCACAAAAATGTCAGTGCCTGCCTATTCACTTCATAGGAAACTGTGCATGATCAAATAAGCAAGTTTTCATGCACATAGACTTTTGGCAAATATTTCATATTGATACAAGTCTTAATTAGTGTTAATCATCAGTATGCATCTTGATATCCATACATATCCTTGTCAGAACACTATATACTGCAGTAAGGTTAATATTTCCTCATAAGTGATTTAAATACACACTAAGGGCAATAGTTGAATGGGACAGAGGTAAGCATTCCTCAGTGCCCCATGAGATACTGGTCTGTAGTCAGTCTACTTTAATATTTGTGTCACTGAATTTGGATATAAGTGTATGAGCTGGAAAAAGGTGGACATAATGTTGCCATGTGTAATATGAGAGTATATGAAAAATGCTCTTCTAATGGCTGAACAGGATACATTCCAAGTTTTCACTGCAGATATTCAAATCCCTCACAAACCCTTAAAACAAAACAAACAAAAAAAAACTTTTACTGCTGTTTTGTCATTGATTTTTAGCCTGTCCTTTTGGAGCAATTCTACACCATCAAAGGGAAACTTGGGATAGAAGAAAACATAGCTTGCCCTTTGAGTTCATATGTACTTTTCTTTTTGGAGTTTACTCAATTTCTTGAACATAAACACCTTTTCAGCAGTCATACTGATGATATTGTAAATGGACCATGCCTTAAGCTTAAAGTACAGAGTTCTTGGTGCTCTGGTCTTCTTTTCACAGCCAGACATTTTTGCAATCTCCATTTGCGCTGATTCAGATATTTTTGAACAGGTGGCACATGCACTATAATAGTCAGTTGAATAACTGAGTTGATGCTGCAGCTGGACTTAATAGGGCACAATGAAATGTACTGTACAGTGGTTAGAGTGAGTACACATGTCGAGCCAATTCATTGAGTGTATATGACAAAGGTGGTGGTGATGCAAATGATTTGGTGGCCTTTCAGAAATGATTTTTCATGTGTTTTCAGATGGAAATATTACTGTTGCACAATTTATGTACAAATAAAATTTAATAGAGAATGATATTTTTTTCCCAAAAAGTGTCTTGTCTTCCATTGAACATTTTTTTTCCTCTTGTCAAATGTAATAGCAAATTATTAGTAGATTATTGTGTGACCTCTAGCGGCTGATTTTTGTATTATTCTGAAGTTGCTTCGAAAAGTAAGACATTAAATTCATTCTGACTTTACCAGTAGGTTCTTATGCATAAACTAAATTTTCTTTTAGAGAAAAAAAAAAAAACATTTCACACCAACTTAACTAACCTGCTTTCTACCCGACACAAAGGCAGATGAATGAATGGATCGATATGTGAAATCATCCAGTGGATGAAGTTAAAGTAAACTAGAAAAGTTTAGATAATTACATGAGCTAACTTGTAACTTACTGAGGAGTCTTACATGTCTTGGTCAGCCGTGGAAGGTGAGGGCGCTCCTTCCAGGCCAACGATGATTTTTCACAGACCGTCTGACCCCCCCACCAGCAAGCCACTTCCTCTTTTGTCTAATTTCATGGCGATCGGGAGAGAGGGAACACTACCGACGCACGCACACTGTCTCAGCACTCTTGAAAGAGTTTATTCTGGGTAAATAATTGACAATTTTTGCAAGATTTGGTCACTGGGTTTCAAAGTAGTCTTGCTTGAATTCAGTCATGTGGGCGATTCACTCTTCCATGTAGAATTAGTTCATTTTTTTCAGCTTCTGGATCAGATATTTCACATTGTAGCGCCACTCGCTGATAACAAATCGGACGAAATGGGCTCCCCCTCCGCCTGCATCTTTCCCACACACTCAGCGGCACGCTAGTTAACGGCTCAGGCTAGCTAACGCTAGCAACGCTGCAAACGCCTGATATGTGTTGCAATGGAGATTGGCTATTTTGACACGAGCGAGCTAGTGGCAGACAGTTAGCGCAAAAATACTCCGTATGAGCGGGAATTGCCAATGATTTGCAGTTACATTAAAACGTTAGCCTCTAAAAGTCCTCAAATGTTTGTTTGGGTTAGCTAGCCAACATCGGCTAGCTAGCTGCTATGCTATGTATTAGTTAGCATTAGCCCTGACCGCAAATCAGAATTTAATGTTTTCTGGACTACATCAGAACCGCCTGACTAACTGTGGTAGGTTTGTCACCAAACATGAATTAAATAGTTGATGTATTTGCATTGTACGGATAAATGTCCACCATTCATTGCACGAGTCCCGGTTATTCTCGATAGCCGAGAAAGGGGTTAGCTAGCACCTCCGGCTAGTTAGTTAACGGTATCTTGGCAGCTAACGAGAGGCTCTGTGATGTAGCACCGTGAAGTTGCTGTTAAAGTTAGACAGTTAACGTTAACTGTGTGTGTTAGTGGTGGTAGTGGTTTTTGCACGCTAAAGTTAAGTTGACGATAAAGTTGGAAACCACGATCAGCAACACCAACAGGTTGAAAAAGATTAAAAAAACAAAAACAACTGTAACAGTGAAGCGACCGAGTGTTAAGATACATTTGACTGTTCAAAACACGTTTATCATCGGGAGGTGCATTTAAGGTTGTTTTGTTGAAAATTGAGTCTGAAATCTTTGCCAGTATTGTTAGCATTGAGTGGTTTTAACAACCCACTTGCAGTAATACAAATTAAATGACACGATATCTGACGACAGCTTACTCTTTCTTTGTTTTCCAGTGTAAACTAAGTTGTCGATCTGATTGGCACAACAAGCGTTATTCTCCAGGTGAGTGTCTATCTTTTTGCTACTATAGAAATAACTTTGTCTGCATTTACTATAATTTAACAAAGTCTTTTAACAGTGGTTACTGCTCAGTCTGATCAATTTTCCCCTTTAATTCCTTGTCATCTTATCCCTTTTCAGTGTTTGATTGCCACACATGAATGTACTACATTTTAATGCTAAGTAAGCTGTGGGGACCAAATTACTCAACGCTGTTTTTATTGGTAGATTTAATACATTCACCCAAATTTGCATATTTCTTTCTACAGTTCTTCACAACATGGAGTCATTCAGGTAGTTAGATAAGGAAATGGAAACAAGTGTAGTGATCATTTTTTAATTTACTGTCTTTTCCCATTTGTGTCCAGGTGAATCTACGTGGACATCACTAAAGGGGCTCCACAGCACTTGGATCTGTTCTTCTCTGTCCCAGGTTCAGACTGCTTGGTCTATGGCGCTGATGGACAAACACAAACAGGTCAAGCGGCAGAGACTTGACCGCATCTGTGAGGGTGAGAGTTCATAAATATTTAAGTAAATATGTAGGTTTGTTTTGCTACTTTGATGTAAGGTATTAAAAACATATTATACACAGGCCATCATACCCACCTGTATGAATGTATAGTGTATAAATGAAAGATTATTTTTTGTACCTGACTGCAAAAGACATTAGGCTTTTTGTATTGTCTGCAGACACTTATTTAAACTGGAAAACTTGACTTGTCTAAACTGGAAAAATAACGATCAAACATTGATCAGACTTTGTGAATTCTGAGACAAGTTGTTTCTTGGGTCATCTCATGCCAAACCACCTAGAATCCAGAGTTTGTCATTGATTTTTCTAGCAAAAAAGGGTATTTAAAAATTCATAAATTCATGGGACCTTGATGCTGTAGGTCTTCTCTAAATGCATTTTAGTCATGAGCTAAAAATAATAATTTTTGCAATTCTTTGTTTGTAGGTCTTACCACTTACTTTTTTTGTCAAATTTTTACTGACTATTCAAGAAACCCAAGGATAATTTGCAACATGTATTATATTTGTAAATGGTTATTACTGAATGTTTTACATTAGTAAACGTAGTAAACAAAAAATATATCTCCACCAGTTTTCTTTCTCCTTGATCCAAACCTTAGATTCTGTGTATTATTAATATAGGTCTATCACTTCTAGAAATTTGGTCTTGCATTAATCTTGATCTTGTTAAACATATTGCAAGAGATTTAAAAAAAAAAAACAAGGTATGTGTACTTAATACTAAAGTAGGATTATTTTTATTTTATTTTTCTTGTGGAAGAGGGCTAATATTAATTGCAGCTATATTAAAATGTAGAGATGATGTCATATTATAGCATATTTATCGGGATAAAATACTAGTTTTTTTCCCTAAGCTCAGTACACAAATATTATTTCACAGTTTTAGACTTTTGTGAACTAATTTCTGACATGATCCACATTAGAAAACAATAAAGCAAGTCTGGGCTAATCCCACCTCAAACAGGTTTGGACTGATTTACACAAAATGGATTGCAACTACTAAAGTATATAAACAAGTGGAATTATAATTGATTCCACAATTAAGTAGTTTGATGTGATAGTGGAGCGCCGCTCTGTTGGAAGAAGTAAACTCTCACAGGACAACCTAGACTAATTTAACTGATTTGGAAAGAAACATAACTGAAGTTGAGAAGTGGGTGTTGTGATTCGGCAGATGATGCCAGTTTGTTTGCATCTGAAGTATTGTTTGCTTAAATATAGTTTGATAGTGTTGTGATCCTTTCAGTTTGCATCTGAATAGCTAACAGAGTTGCTCACTGAGGATCATAAATGCAGGGAATGCAAGGGAGCTTTCAACATGTACAGGAAAGTTTGAGTTTACCTTGGACAAAAATAGTGCTGACCGAATACAACAAGTACCCACAACCATTTGCAGCTAGTGGAGATCAAATCCAAGCTAAGTCCTCAGTACATATAAAGAAAGTGGACGTCATGAATTAAGTGCAGGAGTTTCTCTTCTGAAGTCTGTAGTGTCAGCAAAAAAGCACAAAGTCAGCTTTGGGGAATGCATGATAGTTATACAACATCTTTACATTTTTGTATTTATGCGATGAATCTGATTGGAATATTCCCATGAAAAGGGAATTTTAAAAATCCCTGCAAAAATATGAAATATCTTTACAAGTTAGATTTTAATCTCTTAAACTGTAGGGCACTGAATTTAGAACCAAATAGTCTCTTGTGATAGAACTATATTCGTACCACACAGGCTGCAAGAAAGTCAAAACTAGGAACGCAACAGCCATTTGCATAAAAATGTATTGCAAACAATCCTTAGGATTTTTTGGAAGTTCTGTAAAAATTTCAATACAATCCAGTGGGAAGAATAAGTAGCACATGAGGCTTAGAATACAAATTTTTGTAAAAAGACCAAACTACACCTGAAGTATATAAGTATACTTGATTGGTAAAAAGCAGACTGTGAATTTATCTTTTAACTCCCTCTCAGTCATTACTGTTTTTTTTTTAAAATTTATTTCTTATTTTTAGTTTAAAATGGTACGCGGCAATTGAAATTTTTGCAGAGTTTCATATTGGAGATAGCAAGTTAACTTTTTATGTTGCTACAAGCATATGCGGTCATGGCCAGTACACTGCAGATTTCTAGAAAAGACAGTATGTTGAGGTGTAGTGTAGACGATGGAGATCACACATAATGGTGCACTAAAATGGAGGGAACAGTCTGGGAGCGTCTCAGGAGACGGGTGAAAGGGAGAGGACAAGGTGAAGGGTCGTGGGGCAGGGAAACAGGCCAGCTGTCTCTTTAAAAAACGACAACAGTCCAAACCGCCCTCGGCCTCAGCCTCAGCTATGCTAATGAGGTTAGTGCTGGTTGGCTGGCCCTCAATGGAGCTGCATATGATTGGAGGCTGCTCATGGGGGAGGGACTGGGCGTGGATGACAGCTGGGATCCAGCCAGCCAAGAGCAGCCTGACAGAGAGAGAGAGGGAGAAAAAAAGAGCGATATAGAGAGAGAGAGAGAGAGGAAGACAGGCTGACAGACTTCATAATGCAAGGTTAGGCCTGGTGCTCATGTGTTTTCTATTTTGGCATGTGTTTTTTAAATTTGTGAACTATGGTGGGGGGAGGGAAGTCTAAGGATTTGATGTGGTGCAGCTATGTGTGTGCAATTTCCCCTTTTATCTTTAGCGCGTATTTGTGTTGTCGCAGCCGTTGAGAAGGAACTGAATAACCAAGTGTGTGTGCGCCTAGCTGTGTCTGGGTGGAGTACGGCTGCTGCTTGCTGCATTATCATCGTTTGCTGCCCCTCCCCCCTCACCTCTTACTCCTCCAACTGCGCCAGAGGGAGAGAGGAGAGGAGGAGGGAGTGAGGGGAAAGAAAGGGAGACGGGGTGGGGGGAATGAATGAATCACTGAATGAATTGTATTGTGTGTGCGGCCATGCTTATGCTTCGTAGGCCTCGGGTATGCCAGTGTCCTTTACTCAGATTACCCCGTATGTAGGCCCAGTGTGTATTTCTAGAGCTAGTTTTTCAGTGAGCGTCTTTGTGATGAACCCAGTTTGATTTTTCTACATAGTAAGAGTCTCTTTGTGCTTTCAGCGTGTTGCAGTAGGCCTGTTAGCATTCTTGAGCTATTTGTAATGAATTTGAATCACACTGCTTAACCGAGCTCAGTAGCTTGTACATTTTATCAGGCAGCATGTTTTTCCTTTCTGATTATGCCTGTGTGCATTTAATGCATGCATTGGGAAATGCTCAGACGTCAGAGGAAGTGTTCACAAATATTTGTTTTCCACCCTTAGCTTCTAGCTCCTTTCCCACCTCTGCAATCTCACCATTACCTCCTGCCCTCTGTCCAAGTAAATGTTCCAGCTAGACACACTCCCCCACCCCGGGAGAGACACACACACACACACACACACCTGTCACATAGCAGGGACAAGATAGTGTATACTGGTGCATGTGTGAGGTTAATACAAGCTAAGAACTGCTTGAATTAAAGAATGAGCGAGGTGTAAAAAGCTCATGTAACCATTAGTGTTATTTAATTTTCCCTAATTACACAATAGCGCATTGACGGATATGTGGAAATCATTTCTGGCACTTCCTTTCTGATGATTTCTATTGTTGTCAGAATGGTAAATGGCCATGGTGCCACATGGGCCAAATGCACAGATTGTGTGTGTGTGTGTGTGTGTCGAACCTGAGAAATAGGAAGCAGGGACACTTCCAGACAGGAGAATTTAGGTCATGACTCAGACCCCCTCATGAACCCCCACCACCTCCTTTCCGAGACCCCTCAGTTTTCTCCACCCCTCCCCCAGCCGCTACCCTCCATCACCTCTCCCCCTCCCCTCAGTGTGGTTGCTCTGCTCATACAGTAGGCAGGTCAAGTTCCCCAAGTTAACACTTCATCAAAAGTGCTTTGCTTCATTAGCCAGAATCTAACCTTTGCCATATGAGGAGTCTAAGGATCTAAGTGTAACATAGATGGATTGATGAAGACTTGATGGTTTATTCGTAAACAGAGCTGGGATTCAATACCAAATAGGCCAGGATGCTGGACACTTTCCATGCTCTATTACAGATTTAGTTACACATTACATTTGTAACCAAAGAACACATCGCTTCTGTAGGACATTCACCACACAGTTTCCTTGGCATCCTGAAGGAAAAAAGACAGTCATGAAAGTCTGAGTTATTATTGTCTAAGCAGTGTGGCAGTTATCCCTGTTAACTTGAATCATGTATGGAGGGGGATTTTGTGTGATGTTATGATGACTTGTCAGGTAATCCAGAGATAGAAAATGCAGACTGTCGAGTCACTAACCCTCCAGTTTATCCTCTTGATTCAGAAATACAAGTGGCCGGTAGTTGTGTGTATACCAAGTCCTCAGTCAGTGCATCAAGAATGAGATGAGAACCTGTAACAGAAAGTGTTGATTTTCTTTGTTCTGGGACCTTTATTATTGAGAGAATTTTTGTCTTGGATTTATAATGGTAATTAATATTTTACTGCTTTTATTTACTGCTCACATGTCACACTATGTTCTCCCTTCTCATCTCAGGTATCCGACCCCCCATCCTGAACGGGCCAATGCACCCACGGCCCCTGGTAGCCCTGCTGGACGGGCGTGACTGCACTGTGGAAATGCCCATCCTCAAAGATGTGGCCACAGTTGCATTCTGTGATGCCCAGTCCACACAAGAGATACATGAGAAGGTAGAGTTGACACACTCAAGTGCATAACTACAGTATAATCACAATCAATGACAGCAAAACACACAAAATATGTTGCTTTTTTCCACTCAAGTAGAACTATCCCCCTATTGAATGAATATTTAGCCAAGCTTCATGGCTTTAATTTCCATGTTCGCTGTTGGAGTGGTATATTATTTGAATGTTAAGTGTGTCGTACTGTGATCAATATTTGGATCATTCAAATGGATTTGTCCTTTTGTAGGTGCTAAATGAAGCAGTGGCCGCACTGCTATATCACACCATCACTCTATCAAGAGATGACTTGGAAAAGTTTAAAGGCCTACGCGTAATTGTTAGGATTGGCTCAGGCTTTGACAACGTTGACATCAAAGCAGCTGCTGAACTAGGTGAGCCAACCCAGGACAATGCACAGTGTTGTTCCCAGTACTTCCCATGACAAGTGCTGTTTTCTTTCATGTTCATCCTCTTCTTTTTCAAACCTCTGTGCAGGCATTGCTGTCTGTAATGTGCCAGCAGCCTCAGTGGAGGAGACAGCCGACACCTCGCTATGTCTGATCCTCAACCTCTACAGACGAGTCACCTGGATGCACCAGGCCCTCAGGGAGGGAACACGTGCCTCTAGTGTGGAGCAGATCAGGGAGGTGGCTGGCGGTGCTGCTCGCATCCGGGGCGAGACGCTGGGCATAATTGGCCTTGGTGAGCAAAACACATGGATAGGGGTGTATTATTGCTACATATTCTAGCAGTGCCTCTCATTTAATTTGTTGTTAATTGTTAATTTGTCTTATTGAGTTATAATAGAACTTATTTCATTCATTTTGTAAACACGGTAAAAGGGAAAATCTCAAATGAAAAAGTATGCAATTGAATTTTGGTGAAATAAGTCAGTAAGATAGCATCAGCGATCATGTTTAGTTTCACTCCATACCGCCCACCCCACGACACTTGAATATATGCTGTTGTTTGGCATTTCTGATTTCTATTTTAGTCCCAACAAGGACACTTCAGTGGTTGTTAATAACCTAACCATTTCTTTTTATCTTGCAGGGCGTGTTGGCCAAGCAGTGGCTCTGCGGGCCAAGGCCTTTGGTTTTGGAGTGATCTTCTATGACCCCTATTTGCCCGATGGCGTGGAGCGTTCATTAGGCCTGCAGCGCATGGCCACCCTGCAGGATCTGCTCATCCACTCAGACTGTGTATCCCTGCACTGCAGCCTCAATGAGCACAACCACCACCTCATCAATGACTTCACCATCAAACAGGTGCGTAGGATACAATCTGAATTTGCAAAACACAACATTTTTGCTTTCTCATTGGCCTTATTTTTTTTCCTTATATTTCAAAGTGTTGAAAAAGTGTGGAAAAAGCAACATCTAATTGCTAAGATGCACTTTTGTTAGCTTGGTGGAAATAGAGTAAATAAATATCCTGTCTGTAAGACTCGTGAGATTCCTCTGAAACCTGTGCTTTAATGGCGTGATCCTCAGTTTTATTCAAATGAACGTTATCTGGATTTTCTCATTGTTCATATCATCATTAATTTATATGAATCATCTTTTTTTTTAAATTTTTTTTTTATTAAATGACATCTGTGCATCTGGTTCTGACTTTTTTTTTGCCTCTTGCTGCACATGAGGTAAAATGGTGTTTGCTTGCTCTGATGTTTAGAATCAGAATGTGTGGCAGAAATATGACAAAATATCACGTTATCATTTAGCTGGCAACAGTTAAGTAAATTGCTGTTGTAGCACATTGGTGCCTGTCCGAATGTGAACCCTTTTTTAAAATAAATAAATAGATGGAAAAGTTAGTTATGCAGCCTGTCGTGTCTTGATATGCAGAACCCTGAACCATCTATTTGACCAACTGTTGTATATCCTAGGGATGATGGGAGGGAGTGCCAATATTGGCAGCAAGAACTGGCATTTTCTACTTAAAACATTGTTCGTGTTTTGTAGGACACTGTATATGATGTCGGTTTTTATAAATTATGCTATCTATTGAAAAATGTTAGTCTTTTCAGGCTTATTCTACTCCCCAGTGTCAAAACTGTTGCTAATTCTCGATACAGATGCGTCAGGGAGCCTTCCTAGTGAATACATCAAGAGGGGGTCTGGTTGATGAGAAAGCATTGGCTCAGGCCCTGAAAGAGGGCCGGATACGAGGGGCTGCCCTGGATGTCCACGAGACGGAACCATTCAGGTAACCACACTACTGGTTAGGGGTGGACAATCTTGCCAGAACGTCATCAACATCTATCTTTTTAGGTAAAATCTTGACCAACAATCTGAATTCACAAAGATTTAGACCCTGTTTTGGCATTAACTTGAATCATTGGTCAGCTCTAAGCATGTCAGTTCACACTTGGCTTTAAACTGCATACTGAGAGCTGTCCACTTGTTCTCAGATCACCCACAATACCAGGTCTGAACAGGTCTTAGTTGAACTTGTGATGACATGACTCGTTGTGCATACAGTTGCTTGGACACAAAGCCTGTCACTTAAACTCACAAAGTTGCAAGTTGTATCTTTCCTTTCAGATTTTAGTCTTCTTGCTCTTTTCTTTGCAATCTCGTTAACCATTTGTGTCAAAATCAGTCGCACTTTTTGCTTAGTTCATACAAAGAATTTATTTGGACAGCACTGTTATTTATGAGATGCTATTTTTAATTACTTTTATTTGAAACTTCAGTCGCTGTCACAGCTGGTCATGCCCCTGGATGGACTGTAACTCCACCGTCTTGGACTGCAGTTGATGCCATTGGTGGTTGTTGTGTTGAGGTGGAGAACTGGTCCTAAGCCAAGTTCACAGAGGCTGCAGATCAGAACAAGGGCTGCTGTTGCCAGCTGAGCAGCAGGCTAGCAGTTAAACCATCAATAATGGGCTTGTTAACAGTGACTGAACTTTTAAAATTAAAAATGGGTCCTTTTAATGACATGAGCTGTACGATTCATCTGAAAAAGAGATCATATGCCAAAGTGAGATCATCCACGATATTCAGTCTTAAAACGCTTGCCCCTGTAAGACCACAGATGTGCATAACAACACAATCTCATCACTCCTATAAAACAGCCTTTCCCCTTCTTAAGTTTTTCAACAGGCCCTCTGAAGGATGCCCCCAACCTAATCTGTACCCCGCACACATCGTGGTACAGTGAGCAGGCCTCAGTGGAGGCTCGCGAGGAGGCTGCAAGGGAGGTTCGCCGCGCCATCACTGGTAAGGCACACGTTTTTCTGCGTTTCCACATGCTGAGAATTTACCTGGGGTGATGGGTGGTACAGCTGCAATTTGTCAGATTTCCCCTTAACACTTCACATACAGGCTATCAGTTTGCACTAGTTAGGCAAATCAGCAAATCTCTTACTGAAGCACATCCAACTCAGATAAGTGTAAATTTGAAAAGATTGAAAGTTAATGATTTTTATCTACTTAGCTGGGGTCTTACTCTATGTGGGTAAGTCTGATGAGTGTAGACACAGTACAGGCAGGAACATTTCTAATCGTTTGTATCCAGAGCAATTACAGAATTTAGTGCGTGAATAGACGGGCAGATAATCCCAAACCTGACGAACAATGCTCTACAAATAAGGATCAAAACGAGACAGTTTAATGTTATCCAAAGGTAAGATGCAATGTGTTGCATTTGCTCTGTTAATGCGTCTCTCTGAGGTTGTAATGCTCTGTTTTTCCTGCTCTAGGTCGTATCCCTGATAGTCTGAAGAACTGTGTGAATAAGGAATACCTGATGGCAGCCTCACAGTGGCCCAGCATGGAGGCAGCCACCGTTCACCCAGAACTGAATGGAGCCACTTACAGGTGAGGGTTAAGAAGCTGGACATGAACGTGGTGGCAGCAAGAATCACGATTGTCACAATTTATTGTCATGGCTTTTTCTGTCTGTGTCTCAGATTTCCTCCAGGCCTGATCAATGTTGCAGCAGCAGGTGGCCTCCCAGGAGCTGGTGCAGGGGTTGAAAGCCTGGTTTCAGGAACCCTGGCGCATGGCATCGCCCCCGTCTCTCACCCTCCTCATGCCCCCTCCCCAGGGCAGCCCACTAAGGCTGAAGCCGACAGAGACATCCCCTCTGACCAATAGCCCCCCCCGCCGCCGCCAGTACATTCCGTCACCTCTGGAAACCACCTCCACCCCCCCACCCCACCTCCCAACATCAGACACAGCCCGACCCTCCAGTACATCGGCAGCACCAGTTTGACCTGACGTGGATCTACACAGTCTTGTTTCTCAGATCACATAACCAGCCCAGGAGTGACCTATCCACAGCTATCCTGCATCCTACCCTCATCCCTCCAGAACACACCCATCCCTCCATCCAAGTCTACATCTCACCCACACACCATCCCTTCTTCCCTTCACTCCCCCACAACGTCAGCAATAACTCTGTTCTCAAGGATTCAATGATTGGATTGGTTTATTTCCTTAGTTGGCTGTTGTTTTAATGGAAAGTTGATCTGTTGTGGTTCTAGGTGTTAATGTTTGTTTGTTTGTAAAGAAAAAATAGCATTTCTGACACGAGGCTTTACAGTCTGCTGCATCCTGCAGTCCTCCTCTGACCAGTAGAGGCACAGAGGCAGAAAGTTTGAAGCCCCCTTTGTACATTAATGGCTCATGTTACTGCTCTCTTGTTTTTCTTTTCTTTTTTTCTCCTCCCCCCCTCCATCACCTTTCTTGTGATGGGGGGGAGTAAACCAGACAGAATCACAAACAGTAAATCCTGTCCTCCCCGCCAGGCATCTAGCTACCCCTCAGCCCAGTTTTGCCCTTCGTTCTCCCACCCATCACTGTCAGCAGCTTGCTCAGCAGAGGGATCCATAATGTTGTCAGTGTGGAGCTCTGACTTTCAAAGTATATTTTATCTACTCAGCTCAAACATGGGCTCGCAACCTTGATGGAGTGACACCTAAGAGTTAACGTCACATTTTACTGCTGTGATTGTCCACATTGAAGACAGTCATCCCTGTATTTACACACACTTGGTTCCCCATGGACTGTTCTGTCATGACATAATAGTTTAGAGCATCATATCAGAGAGCACCTAGGCATGAATTTTTTTTATCTCATGCCAGCAGCCGGTTGCTTCGTGTGAGGTCTCCACACACGGTGCCCACATAGTATCAAATGCAGCAGCCTTTTTTTGCTGGAGAAACAGCAGTATGCCAGGGACATTGCCAATAGAGGGCACTGTCTGACCACTCAGCTCAGAGCTGCATGCAGCTCATCTCAGTAAAACAGATGGACAGTTGCAGGTTAGCTTTAGTGATGAAGAACATGATCACACACTGCCGACGCTCAGAACACAGGATGGGTGACCTGGGGATTGACTACCGCCTTATTGTTTGATAAGATCTCACTGTACCCCACCACCAAGCACCCACCCACCCACCCTGCACTCTTCTCCCACTGTCATAATCGACCCTACACATCTGTTCATGAACCAGCACGCATCCACCAATTCCTTTTAAGTGTGAGGGGACAGTCGAGATTAGATTCCCTGTAGGAGCAAGTGGGACTGTTCTTGCATGTTGGCTTTATTAATGACAGTGGTGTGTGTGTGTGTGTGTGGGGGTGTGTGTGCGTTTGTTTGTATGTTCCCTCGCCCTGTTATGATAAACAAGCTGTTGTCTTTCCAAAGGAATAGTCCCAAGGAGTAACTCTTTAACGCTGTTGCCCTGGTGTCAAGGGAACACCTTTCTAGTACCTCAGTAACAGATATTGAATGTATCGTGCATACCCTTTTATTTTTTGTACAGATTTTCTAGATACTTCTTTACTATTCTTTATCAGAAGGGTTGTGAAATTGTAGCAGTAATGATACAATAGAAAAACCATTGCCCCAAGAAATAAATTGAGAAAATCTTTGTAGGTTTGCTATAGGACACTGAATACTCAGGCTTCAAAACCAGTGTGTATCTCTTTCCCTTTACCTTTAATTTCCTCTTTGTGGAAAATTCAACACAACGCTTTCCCATCTTTAGACTTCAGACTGTAGTTGATGTGTTTTGACCTCCATCTAACTGGCTAATGAAAAATGGGGAAAAAAACAAAAGGCGGTTGTCGTGGTCTGCTAGTTCTCTTTTATTAGAACAGTAGAAGTAGATGCTGTTTGTTTTTTTGTTTTGTTTTTTTTTTATTCCCCACTTCATTGTCAAGCTGCTCTATCTATAGTGCATGTGAGGTAATTTTCTAGGGGAAATACTATTGGCTTAAAGAGTTGGTGTCATCTTGCTGTTTCCCTCTGCTCCCCGGCCTTCTCCCCTTCAGAGTGTTTTCAACCCGAGTTGCCATTTTTGTCGTGGTCAGTTTTCCAGTGATGTACAGTTTTCCCCTCAGAGTCTATGAGAGACATGGAGCATGTCTGTGTCCTGAGATGCTAGGCTCCTCTGTCATGTGATGAGTATATATTTTTAAGAAATAACCCCCATAGTTCGGATTATGAGCATTATAGTAATCTTAAATTTTGCTGTTGATGATTATTATATATATTTTCATTTCAGCAGTGCACTGTTATGAAAACCATTCTGTTTTTATTGTAGGATTTCATTTTTATGGATATGCTGTCTGTGTTCTACATGTTGTACTGAAACATTTCAGAGAAAACAAAAGATCCCTCTCCAGGTGATTTTTTTTTTTTTTTTTTTTTTTTTTTTTTTAATTTGTCTTATCCCAACTGTCCTTTCCAGCTGATATCCTCTGGGCCTTACTTTTTTCTCTCCTTTTTAAAGTAGCTGTTATAGAAAGTCGCCATGGAACCACTCACTGCCTTAATACAGTTGACCACAGCAGGTGAAGTCAGGAGACACCCAGTCGAAAAGAACGGGCCACAGTGGATGCTGCTCCGCAAAAAGCTCTTCACACCCCGACAAATCTACAGCACCTTGCATTTCTTTGAATGACATTTGCCTTGTGTAGACAGTTTTTGGCTCATTCTGCAAACACATAAATCCAGTGTGAATTCTATTTGTGCATTAATGTTTTTTTTTTTGTTTTTTTGTTTGTTTTTTTTTGTCTCCTAGTTTTTAATAGACAAGTTTCCCCGGCAGTGTGTATGTGCGTTGGCTAACAGATAAGCACAGTGTGTATGCTCACAAAGCCACAGCTGATATTTCACTCTTGGGTGTGAGAATGTCCCCCCCCCCACCCCACCCCACCCACTCACCCACCACCACCACCTATCTGGGGCTCTCAAAGCATCTTTCACAGTTCTGCCAGAGCCCCAGTGGGCCTGGGAGCGGGAGGGCATAGCGGACACTGGTGTGGTCTGTCAAAAAAAAAAAATCTGAAAATTACGGTGAGAATTGGTCACTTTTTCTCTCTCAGGGTTCAAATGCACACATATCCTCCAGCAGTCGCCCTCTGTCTTGTGTCCCTCATCCCAAGTTTTCCACCCTCAGAATGTAGAAAAGCCTCCTGCGTTTTTAGAAACCGCTCTCCCCTTCATTCCCCCTTTGTGCACAGGTCTGAACTTTATTCTTTTTTTTTTGTTTTGCTTTCTTTTGGCACTGACATCTAACCATCTAACAAGGAATGAATGAATGAATGTTTGAAAGTGACTGTGTGTAATGTTAAAATTGGGAAATGTATTTTTACAACATGTGAACATGTTTTTTTCCACTCACTCATTGTGAATTGATTTTTTTTCTTTCACCAGACTGCAAAAACAAAAAAAACAAAAATGAAAAAAAAAATCTCCTGTAACTAGGCTCTTAAGCTTTATTTTTGTTTTGTTTACTTTTTTATTAGAAACAATCATGTTTGTGATGGTAACTTCCGATGGTAAACTCCACACCGTATTTTAATAAAATCTTAAAAATTAAACATTTGCTCCATACTTTTTAACTTTCCAAGTGACACGTACTGAACCTGTAACTCTGCCTTTGGTTATTTCATTTGAAAAGTTTCTGTGCTTGATTATCATGGTCAGTGAGTTGATGACAATTAATGCCAGTTGCTATTTTGTAGACCCACTGACTACACTGTTTACGGAGCTTTAGCCATTAACAAAATTGTTTGTTATACAGTTTGTCAGCTCTTTTATATGCCAATGAGGGGTTATGCAGTGCCAGAGCGGGCACAGTTTTACGAGTGGGCAAACTAGGTGGGGAGTATGGGAAAAGGGGGTTTCTGTGTAGACCCGCAGGGCAGAGGAGGGTGGGGGATTATCAGGCCCAAAATTGCTACCACATGCACATAAGCAGGAGCCTGCTCTTAAAATGGAGTGAAGGGACTGAAAGCTGAGGTCCACTCACCAGAGCTAGCTTTAGAAGCCCTAGCTAAAGGCTGGCACCCTCAGGTGCCAGGGTGCCATGACAAAGTTTTAGACAGAGATTGTGTTTAAATGAAGCTACAATCTTCATCCAGTGATTATTTTCAGTCCTGCAACTGGCACTGTGTGTTCAGATACAGAATACCCATATCACATTGAACTCCTTTGTTGGACTCAAAATGGTAAATTTAAAAGCAGAGAAATTGTAGCAGAGCCAGAGATAATCTTTATTTTATATTCTTCCTTGTCAGAACATATTGTGTACTAAAATTCACCCTCAATGCAAAACAACTATTAGCTATTAAGTCATAGCTAAGTGTGATTATGATGGTAGTAGTTAAGGCTGTCGCAATCTCACATTTTCAATACATAATTATTGTGATTAGATTAGATATACTTTTATTTATATCTAACTACATAATTATTGTGGCAAAAGGAATTCACAATAACAAGATTCCAGATCCAGATATTTAAAAAAAAATCTGACATTTATCTTTAAATGTTCTTTAGAGATTTTAAACAATAACACAAAAGTAAACTGTTTAGAAATTTAGAAAAGACACAGTGGAGTAATGGCGTCTTGACTATAGAAGGAAATAACACCCCCTGTTAAACCATTGGCCTTCTCCAGTTTAAATACATAGGCACCGCCCACATGTAAGCTGACACAGAGTATTATCAGGTGAAAGTGACCATCCAGAATTTCCTCCAATGAAGAAACACATTTTCAAAGTTCCTCCAACAGATGGTAAAAGAGCACAGGTGGACTGGCCATGGGCTCGAAATCCAGAAAGTTTTCCAGAAGTTTTCACCAGCTCCATCTTTGTCTTTGACATCTCCTTCAGTGTGAATTGTGCGACTGCAGATAAAGTCTAAGACTGAATTTCTTTCCCGACTGGACCGTGTACAGGTTTTACCATGTGTAAGTAACTTTGTGCTACATAATGTTACATGCCTACTGCTTATTGATGAAATTTTTTTATCGGTCTTGGCTCTTTCTTTTAGTGATTTTAGCTAATTTCAAGCCTGCTAAAACTAAAATGGTTAACATGTAGGCACTAAATCTGCTAAACATTAGGCAAGGCAAGGCAAGGCAATTTTATTTGTATAGCCCATTTGTACAAACAGTTTGTCTCAAAGGGCTTTACATGGCATCATAACAACATCCTCCTTATCATGTTAACCTTGGTAGTATTTAGGATATTAATTAATAATAACTCACCACATTAAAAAAAGGAACCACAGCCTACATCGAAAGGATGTTCTCTGATTTTATTCTTTAAAAGTCCCGTATTGGAGAAAGGTACCTGGAACTTTCTTCCAGGAAGAAAAGGTTCCTTCAGCCCACTGGTTGTATTTTCATTGGGGTCTAAAAACCTGGATGATTACACAAATTAGCCTGCTGCAGGATTCATCCTCTGAGATGATTAAAGTTTGTACAAAATGACAATCAATCTAGCAGTTGTTATGATATTTCTGTCCGGATTAAGGTGGTGAACTGACTGGCCAGCCAAAAATGGTCTTATATGTAGATATCTAACCATTTTTTTAATCTATAGATACTTGGAAGTAATATATCACTGTTGTATGCTGTGCTTTCCAGTTTCTAAGTGAGGGACAGACACATTACATAACAGCATGTTGTAGCTGAAAGAGGCCCAGGATGCAAGCAGTATTTTAACAGACCAGATTCATGCACACTTCAAACACACTCTGGCACATTGCCTCCAAAGACCCTCTTGGGAATGTGCACCATGGTGCAGCAGAGCATCATCCACCTCTCCCAGCGCCATACATCACTCCTGTCACGTCCTTGCTTTGCAGCCAGATTTTTTTATTTGTTTGTTTAGTTCTTGAGGAGAAAGAGGAGGCTTGACAGCCAGGAACATTTCATCAGGGTTGGAAACACAATGGTAGAAACTAGTAGTACTGGTTCCCGTACTACTGTTGCATCAGTAACTTAAGTAAACTGCTCGTAAAGTGGGTCATCCTGCTTAGGTAACTTCTACTGGTTTTACTGAGTGGACAAAGTAGAAAATTTAACTGAGGCCCAGAAATGTGAACATCAAAAAAATATATATATATTGTTTTGAGCCTCGATGGGGAGAAAGAACAATTTGACAGATGAGGATGTGTGTGTGTGTGTGTGTGTGAGCATGCACCCCTGCTTGTCCATATGTGTCTGTGTGATGACTTAGTCTCCAGAGAGATGACCTATCCCACTTGGAGGGATTGGACTACCAACCCAAACACCAAGTGGATAAATATTTGTCTTCAGTTGTCTTTGGAATGATATTATTATATGATATTATTTGGAATGATTAAATATTATTCCAACCACTGAAAGACTCAGTTGTTGCATTGCCATCGAACCGTAGCAACTTTGTTTTTAAGAGACACTGTGGTGCATCTTTTATTTGACCAGCACTTGTTACTTTGTTCAAATAATTATGGCTATATTCTGTTTTTCTTAGTGTCAGGAAATCCCATGAAAAGACAAATATTGATTTGATTGCATAATTAAAAAATAGTACATATATGTATCCCAAGTAATAAAAAACGATCATCAGAATGATGCACATGTTAATGTTGACCAGATAGGTTATGCAAAGTGATAGTTTGAGTTATTTGACATAGGATTGTATTATCTATTGTCAGTGTATTAGAGCCAGTAGATTCAGATCAGTTTAGAGAAGCAACTGGTAGCACTGTGACAGAAGCTGTATGTGTGCTGGTGTAGAGGGAGGTCAGCCAAATAAAAAATATATCTTAGCCACTTAATAACATGCTCACAGGTGGAATATTTTCATCTTGTCCTCAAACAGATTACAAACTGTGGTTCCAAGGCAAAGATAGATAAATAAAATAAAGCTAACAATTAAACTGTCAGTGGCTAAAATGTTTTTTGTGGATGGTCTGTCCACAGCAGCACATCACTCTTTCATTCACTGAACTGGCCACACACTCAATCTCCTACACTGACTGTAGATGAATACCTCACATAACCCTGCGTCAGATAACCCAAACTATCACTTTTACATCCATTTCTAACTTCACGAGAGAAAAAATGGAAGACTGTTTTCACATTAACAGTATAACAAAACTGTATATTTTTTCCCATTGTCCTCTTCAATAACATTGATTTACAGTCAGTGTTATCCATCTGTTCTTAATGCAGCTCTTTCCTCCTGTCTGTCAGTCTTAAGAGGTATAGAGGGTTTTTGCAGCAGTAAAGCCCAGACACCGGAGCTAGCATGGCCCTGGCCCAACGCTCTGTGATTAGCTCATGGTTTTCCTCTCATTGCTTCACTCACTTGGCTCATGTAGCACTGACGTGAGCATGTGATTGACAGGAAGAAAACTTTCAGCTATCTTGGAGATTTGCGTCAGTCAGGCAACCTGTAGCCACTCTGTTGCTTTATCTGTCCTAATGCCAGCTTTTATGTGTGTGTGTGCTGTAGAGTGTGGTTTAACCGTAAAATATGAACGTGTGTGTTGTGTAATCAAAGTAATCATCCTTTCCTGCATACGTTTATAGGCACGTGTGGGTTAGTAATGTCTGTTAGTATATGTGCCAGTGCAAGTTCACATTTTGAGTGATTTTGTGTGCTCTCACATACGCACACCTGCATATTTGACAGTGTGTCAGCAACATTTCACATTAATATGAGTCAATCTGGATGCTGAGCTCATTGTCATTAATCAGCGGGCAGCAGGGGAGTCTGGGTTTTTCCCATAACCTACTTTCAACTGTACAGAAAATTAGATAGATAGAATAACTGATAAAGAGGGAGATGAAAGAAGAAACAGATGGATAGAAGATGTAATTGTTTATTTGATTGTTTAATACTGCAAGACAGAAAGTCCAAATTGTTACCTGATCCACATCTGACCCCACTTCTCCTGCTCCTCTGTCTGCTCCTCTTCGTCTCCACTCATTCCTGGAAGGTTCACAGGCGAGCCATACAGTGACGTGGCCGAGTCAGTTTAAGAGTTCTCCGGTTGCATAGTTGTCTTTTAGGTCTGGCCGATGTCAACCAGGTTGGGTTGATAGTGCAGATCTAAAGACTCACTGCGCCTAATGCACATTAAATCACAAGCCTGACCAGCATGTGTGTGTGTGTTGTTTGAAGAAATATAGGCTGACCGCTTTGTGGCATCATAGCCATGAGTAATAATCAGGAAAGTAACAAATGTCCGTAGATGTTTTACACACTCTCTCTCGCACACACACACTACGCACAAGTACACACGCTCATTTTGTCTGAGCCTTGACACGTTGATAAGTAAGTGGTGACCGGTAATAGAAACCTCCCTGGTTGTCCATGTGTGTACCAGCTGTGGGAACTGGTGGCCACACCCCTCTGACACACACACACACACTTGTGCACCCTGACCCGAAAAGAGGGGGTTCCTCAGCTGAGATCACAGCTGGATCAGGACAGAGGAACAATTTGAAAAGGGGGGAAGTGGGGGCAGTAACCCCTTTGATTCTCTGAAATGTCTAATCAGTAAATGAGCTGCAGAAATAAAAATAGCCTTTGTTTCTGTTCAGACTCCACTTGTCTGTTCTTCAGGTTGTATGTCAGTTCATAAAAGCCCTATTCCTCATTTCTCCTTTTATTTTATTGCCAATATTCAGCAACTGCAGCATACCTCTCAAGTCTGACAGTTAAAATACACAATGCTGAGTAGTGTATGTTAAGAGAGGCCAATGTGGTGTTGATTACCTTGTCAGCAATGAGGTTGCTGAGTTTACACAGCCACTGAAAGACTTGAGAGAGAAAGATAGAGGGAGAGAAGAGAGGGACAGTAGAGGAGAGGAGTTAGGCTCTTAACCGCCTCTCCATACAAGGAAAGGTAGGGGGAGAAAAGAGGAGGAGGGGGAGGAGAAAGAGAGAGAAAGAGAGAGGAGGGTAATATGAGGAGATACAATACGAGAGAGAGAGCAAGAGAGAGAGGGAAGGGAGGAGGAGAGAAATTTGGAAAGAGAGATAAAGACAGTGGATAGAGGGATAAAGGCTGATAAGGCTGCACCAGCTGACTCCAGGGGAGAAGAGTGAGTGAAGCTGTTTCCTCTCTGTGATTCTGCTGCAGCTTCTCTCTGTCACTGACTGATCCAACACAGGTAGGACACATACTGAGCCTCCATTCATTCTCTGCGCAGACAAAGTCTCACTCAGTGCAGCTTTCAGCATCATAAAATCCAGTACGCTGGCTCCTTTGTCTTGGGAAGATGTATTTATGAGTAAAAACAGTGCAGTGGTGCAAGAAGTATTCAGATCCTTTTCTAATAAGGACTAATAAGGATTTTTCACTGTAGTAGCAGTACCACAGTGAAAAAATACTCCATTACAAGTTAAAGGGCTGCGTTTAAAATGTTGCTTTGTTAGAAATATATTATTATCAATCAGTATTATAGAATTATTGCCTGCAAAATATACATGAACTATAAAAAGATACTAATTATAAACTTATACTAACTATATTATTGTGTTAATGTTGCTTTGGTTCAGCGTGGTGCCAATTTTGACTTTTTAGGGTTTTTAATTGATAACATACATAGTGCTCTTGACATACTGGATTTTATTAGTAGAGTTAGATTCTGTAAAGGTAACTACTGACTATAGCTGTCAATGCTGTGTGTAAAAAGAACAGTATTTTCTTCAAATGTGTAGTGGAGCTGAAGTAATACTTCAATATCATTTACCACAAAAACGTAGCTCAAATAGCTCAGATAAATATGTTTTTCACCACTGAGTTAATGTTTGGTCTTACACAAAAATAATATGCACAGATGCCTTTTTTTTTCAGTAGCGTATTTTGTAATGTACTTTTTTTTTTTTGATAAGATTTCCTCAAGAACAAATCTACTAAACCACACAGCTTCATCTGTACTGATCTTTGCATGTATTTGCACTTGTAGTTACTTCAACTTCATCTGAGCTATTGATATACAATATGCAGGTATATGCATGCACTGCCCGTCCTGTTGAAAATGTGGTTGGTTAAGTATTTCAGACAAACCAAAATTTGCACACTCCCCTCACTTTCTTCTCAGTCTAAACTGCTGCCTCCACTGATCATGATTTCTCCTCTGCCTGCATGAGATGCATTCAGGTTTCAGACCTCCTGTTGTGATGCTTGCCTGACCAAGTGAGTCTAGTCTGTGTATGCGTTAAAGAGAAATGGCACAATTAGATGCACAGTGTCAAGGAGAGAGCAAAAAAGGCAATTTGAGGCATCTCTTTTCTCAACACAAACTTCTGAATGCACCACTGCTTCCCCAAAAATTTTTGTGAAAACAGAAAATTACCTCCCTGCTATCTCCTTGTTAAAAATGAACATATCTCCCGCTGTGTGCACAAATCCGTGTTTGTGCGTGCATACCTGCATGCCTGTGGATATGAGCTGAAGTGAATGTGTGCATTATCTCTGCATGAGGCTGCTGTAATTACACAGTGAAGGTGCCCATGGGGCGGCAGCCGCTGCCTCTGGCTCCGTGCCACATCCCCTTGTTTTATTGTGTCTTGTGCCTGACAGGAAAACTGCTGCATGTGTCTGTCTTAGTCGTCTGATGACAGCAGGTCTGTGGTGCGAGTGCATGTGTGTCTATGAGTGTGAACTTGATGTCGACTCAAAATAAGTGTCTGCCACTGTATGCATCAATAAATACCATATGGCCTATTATTATATTACAGCATGTGCTTTGAGCAGCAGCAGCAGACATCAGCTGGTCGCAGGTCTGTGTGTTGACTGAAGTTCAGTGTGTCAGTGTGGGAATTCAAGAAATGTCTCTGTAGTGTGTTATAGTGTCAATGTGACAAGTTCATAGGGAAAAGGCATACTGATCTCAAATCTAAGTAGATTGGGCTCATCTGGTTAATGGCTGTTATAGCAAAAGAGATTATAAAACAGTAGCCATCAGACCTGTCATATAATTTAATATAATTTTGGAAAAAAGAAAATAATTTACGAATAAATTACATGCTGAATATCCAGTTAAAAAAGTTGATCTTCTTTGTCTGGAATGTTTCTATGTGTATGTGAAAGAGACAGAAAAACAGCTAAATCTTTGCAGCAGCCTGTGACAGGACTGACCTCATTTTCTATCCTAAATGTAGTGGATGGAGCAGACAGGACAGTAGCAGTTAAGATCACACACTCATGTGAAAAAGTCCAGCTCCAGGTGGTGAACTCTCATTAGCCTGCTTGACCAGAGGTGTAGGTCAAAAACATCTTTACAGTCTGAAAGTAACATCATAATGTCAAGTTTCTCTTTGGAACAAGTTGCAGAGCCAAGTATCTCAACCTGGATCTTTGTCTGCCTCCTGAAGAGCAGCCATGAGATGATCATATGACTGAGCAGTGAGATCAAAGCTGGGCTCTGTGTGTCTCCATACTTGGGGTATTTTTATGGCAGGCTGTTAAACTGTGCAGTGGTTAATATACATTTAATGGAGACAAGGAATTGATTAAACATTCAGTGACATATAAGGCTGCGGTCAAAAAGTGTCAGAGTTGGAGTTTTGCAGCTATATTGGCAGAGTAACACTATCTGACCTCTGGAAATAGATTTCAGGGACAATGTGCAGCCTGACATGAGTGTTATGTGCGTTGGTGGTGTGTGTGAGTGTGTGTTTTTACGTTCATGTCGCGTCCATGTGCGTGTTTGTGTGCTGCTGCCCAAATTTAACTGTCTGCATTCTGCAGCTGCTTGGAGGTGGAGTATAGTAACCCATAGAATCGCCACACAGGGCTGCAGCAACAAACCAATACTCACCTTCTCTGTCACACTCAAACAGAAATATTCATCTGTCACAAAGTCAAGCTGTCATCTCAAAGTTAAAACATCTTCCAATAAAACAGGACATGAGTTGAATAACATCACCTTTTTTTGCTTGAGGATTTTCTTGCAGACAATCGCATGAATCACATCTTTGTTCATGTAATATTTTTGTTAAACTTTAAAACTTGAGTCACCTTAAAGGCAATGCACAAATTCACACACACACACACACACACACACACACACACACACACACACACACACACACACACACACACACACACACACACACACACACACACACACACACACACACACACACACACACACACAACACAGCAGGATACAGTTTGTCTGGCTGTTGTTCTGCCAGCCTGGGAATCAGACACAAGCAGTTTGATTTCCGAGCAGAAATGGGATGAGGACACGGGATGGAAGGAGGGATGGAGTACAGGGAGGATGAACTCTGGTTTGCACTCATCTCCTGGAGCATTGTGGGAATAAAAAATAAAAAACACCCACTGACAGCAGTGTCAGAGAGCAAAACCTCAACTCAGGGGCATGTACACAAAAAAGGAAACAAAAACACAAGTACTTCCTTCCTTGCTGTCACTTTCTGCAGCCCTACACAACATGTAAGGCTGAGATGTGTTTTGAGCAATTAGCCTGCACGTGCCATGGTCCATCTCTACCTCTGTTAATAGAGTTTGTGTCTCATTCAGCAGCCGGTGGTCAGTGGATGGCCAGTCAGTGAGGTCAGTAGAGCAGCAGAACAGACAGGATTTGCATCTATCCTCAGAGATGTCAGCCGCGTTGCTTATTTTAGGGTGGCTTCTGTGGCAGACATTACTGTGACAGCGATGAATGTTAACCGTTTTGCCGCATAGCCACAGATTGGCTGTGCACCAACACACACTTGGCCCAGCCCTGGAGAATAGGACGATTTCTTTTTTTGTAATAGAAAGGCTTTGGGGTGTAGAGGTTCAAAGGGCATAAAATGCTTTGTTCTTAGATAAAATGAATGTGTTGTGATATGAGGACATGGGCGTGGAATTTCCCCTCTTTTACTGATTTTCCAGGATTGTCTGGGTTTGGTTTCCTAAATGTACATGTTAAGATTCTTTCATTTGCCTGCAGATAGACAAAGTACTTCTGAGAGACTTTTCCAGCAGCTTTTGATTTTAAAACGTATTACACATTTTGTGGTAGGTACACCCAAGCATGTGCAAACCTGATACCATGGGTGAGGAATACTTACACAAGCATTTTTCATTTCTCCATTTCTTTCAGATGATGTCATCAGAGCACCTGACCCGTGGTTGGCTGCAGCAGCTACTCCTTGTATTTCTGAAGCTTTGCCTCACTTTTGCTGGGCCTTTGCGACCACTCAATGGGACCGAATGCACAGCCAAGGGTCCTGCTTCCTACATCCTGGTCTTTACAGGTCACTGGAGCCCACAGGCCTTCCCCAAGCAGTACCCCCTGTTCCGGCCCCCTGCACAGTGGTCCAAACTCATAGGTGAGAAAGGCTGTGAGGGACAAAGAAACTGGTTGTTATAAAATCAACCATTTCTAATGGAAAATTTTTACCTCCAAATTCCTGTTAATGATCCATTTAATATGGACTATTATTTCAGGCTTGCAACAGCAGTGAGGACCCAGAGGTTATTAATATGACCTCCAGCAAAGTTCACACATGCAAAGTTTTTGTGTAAAGGGGGAGTCAATCAAAGGACAGGGACGTGACAGTGACTCAGCCTCGGCCTCTCCTAAAGACAGATGTTTTGTTCCTCATCATGTGTCACAAATTTAGGTCCTTATTGTCTACATACACACACACACACACACACATACACAGGGGTGAGAGATGTTAATGAGCAAAGCAGCAAGAAGCAGACAGCAATAAGAAAGACAGTTTAAATGCTACCAGATGGGTTTTTTTCTCTCTGTTTCTTGAACTCTTGTCTAGCGGTATCTTTAATATTTCTCTATTTCTTCAACTCAATCCTACACTCCTTCCCACATTTCCGCTGGTTTACCACAGTGTTGGCAGTAAAGACAGGAGTGGAGGTTTCAGGGTTGGTGAAGGTGAGTGATGATAGTTAGGGCGTGGTGGGGTCAGACCACTTACTTCAGAGCCAGGAGGAGGAGAAGATGAGATTCAAGCCCCTCTATATTGCTTTTTTTCCCCCCAAGCCATGGAGAATAGAGGGATGGAGGGCAGATGTTTGTGCATGTATGTATGCATCTGTGCGTCTGTGTGGGAGTGCTCTTGTGCATCACAGTCTGTAGCGGCTGTGTCTGGTTTCCAGCTCTCCTAGTGGTGCCCTGCTTCCCTGCCAGAGGATGATGCCCTACTTAAGCCATATAAAGCCAGAAACTGGAGATTTAGCCACACCCTTAATGACTTTTAAGGTCTGTGAGTAATGGGCACCAGTGAACAGTGGGGACAAGGAATGGGCTTTGTCACAAAAGAAGGAAAACATTAGGGCCTCAATGGGCTGACAGTCCACTGGTATGGGGACAAAAACCATGTTAGAAATGGAGTTTGTCATGGCACAAAGAAAAACTTAACTGGTCAAGGGAGTTTGGGGCCTGAAATGGTTTTATGTTGCTTAATTGAGGGACAAAGGACACTGCCAGAGGGAATAGGGAATGTAGTGTGTCATGGCCAAAGAAAAAACCTAAGCAATTTAATAAGGGCGGGTTGTGAGCTTTAACGTCTTGGTGGGGCTTAAACGTGATGTATTATCAAGTTTCATAGTCTTGACGATTGTGGGAAATTTGTTAGCATGGAAATGTAATTAAGTGCATAAATAATGGCAGTTTGGGAAGAAATCAGATAGTGTGTGAAGTGTGCTGCACACATTGTGTGTGTGTGGTTTGGTGCAGTGTGTGTGTGTTAATACACATGTCAAAAGTGTTTAAATATAAATGCATGGTTGTGTATGTGTGCCTGTACGCAGCTCTGAAAAGAGAGGGAAGGCAGAGCCATCAGAGCATTTGTCAGTGTGTTTCTGGCTAACCTTACTCTGCCCTCAAAACCACTGGCCCAGGCCAGTGACTCTGTGGGTTTCAGTACAGAGCTCCACAACCTGTGGTGCAAATAGTTCAACCTAAATCAGTCTCTCGATTCTTAACAGAACTGAATATGACAATGTGGGGCAAATGGTTTTGTTGGCCCAAAGAGTAAGAAAATGTATTGATTCTCTGGTTGTCAATTTTGAGATCCTGACCCATCTTCAGCTCCAACCTACGTTGTGGTTTTATCAGTGATCAGGAAAAACTATAACCATACAATAACTCTAAGGCGTATGTGCAATTCCTGCAAAATTTTCTGTTTAAGTGCAGGAAGTAGGAGGCAGCCGTAGAAATACAAACAGGCTCCATGGTGGAAATGATCTCACCGTCTGGCTGAAGCTCTGTGGTACTTCAATGACATTGATATGCATTCCAGTGAATAAGCATCTTATGCCTCTCTTCTTCTCTTTCTTGTGTTTCTTTTCTCCCTTTAGCGGTCAGCCATAATCGGCATTTTCAACTATGGGAGGAGGGAGCTCCAGCCAGTGCAGGGGTGCAGAACTTTGCTGAACTCGGGGTGACAGTGGAGCTGATGAAGGCAGCCAAGGAGGCCAGGAAGAGACGCACTGTCGGCACCATGTACCGAACAGCCGGCATCCCTAACGGGATCGGGCACAGCTCCACAGAGTTGCTCATGCAGCCACGGAGCTCACTGGTAGGAACAAATAAAACTGAAGTAGAAGAAATATTCATTCACAAAAGAACACACGCGCTCAGACGCAATAAGTCACACTAACCGTCTTTTTGACCAAACCTCATTTGGTGACCCAGGCCTCCCCATGATGTTGTCCTTCCGCTTTGACCAAACACCACTTCTTTCCACTATCCAATCACACTATGTTTAGCTCAGGTTCAGCAGCCACAAACACCCACATCCATCCTGCACGGTCTGGACTCTGTCTGTATGCCTGTCCCACTGGACTCTGTCTGCTCAGGATGATGTTTAGTTTAGTATGAGGTTGAGGCCAGCAGCTGGTTAGCTTAGCTTGGTGTGATGACTTGAAATGGAAGGAAACAGCTAGCCAGGCTTTGTCTTGGCCTGTGGTAGTGACTTCTTTGGGGGCTGCCGTCAGTCTCTGACATAATCACACCCTTCTTAATAAAAACAAAAACTTTGGTTTTTATACTTTGCTATTTGAATTGATTAAGCAAAAGAGAAATACTGTGTTATTGAAAACATTTATAGCCACATATTTCGCTTGGACAAAACCAGACTATCTCTTTACCCTTGGTTCCAATCTCTATGCTAAGCTAAGCGTCTGATACCACTAGCTTCCTTATTAGAAATTTGATAATGGTAATAATTTCTGTCTTCTAAGTCTGAGCAAGTAAATAGGAAACTGTATTTCCCCAAATGTCAAACTATTCTTTTAAAGGGCAGATACATTTTTTTATCAAGACTACATCAATCAATATTCTTACGTTCTCCTATTGTGAATTATTGGTTGCTGTGTTCTCACCATACTGGCCTTGAATTGATCTCTTCCTCACATAACAATGAAGGAGACAGCAAACAATTCTCACAGGTCGTACAAAACTGTATGACCTGTGACGACTCTAAAATTCAGATGAAGCTGATATTAATATGAGGCTTTAGCAGTCTGAGTTTGCCAGGTTGACTGGATATTTTTTCCACGAATATCTCTAGTGCTAATTTCCCTCTTGTGTTTCTGTCCCTGTACTACAAGATTGATAAAGGGGTGATGCATGTGCACTACATTTGGGTTTTGAGTTTAGTGTCCAACTAAGGTACAACATGGCTTGTTGCTGGACTACAGGGCACTGCTGGTGCAGGAAACTGAGTGAGTTTGGGAGCAAAGGTCATGGTTGGAGACTTAGGCTAAATTTGGGGCTAGGGCTCAAACAAAGGCAACGTATTTGAAGTAGGAATGAGTTATGGCTATGTGGAAAAATGTGTCATTCAATTCAAAGTAGAAATGAAGTTTTCATTTATGTGTGAACACCATGCATCTGATGAATGAGAAGGAAAGAGGCGAAGAGGAGGGATGAATATTTACTGGAGCTTTTAGAAATAGGTGTGTTCCTCCCTGAAAGTCTGGTGACCTATATTTGTTCATTGGTTATCCCACCGTCTGAATCTGAGGGCCCTTAAAAATCATAAACAATCCTGTCAGGGGGCATCTTTGGTAACTACTTGTCATAGACACCAGCTTAACAGCTTGTCGTCTCGGCCCATGATGTCTGAGGCTGCTTTAAAAGGGGCCTGTCTGTTTTTAGGTCAGTGGACAGAATGGCAAATGAAAAATGTGGGGTATGACTATTGTGTGTTGAATGTGACAATGACAGGTTGAATGATGTGAATCTGTTGACAGCTTAATCTGTTATTCTGCTTTTCTGTCTGTCTGTGTGTCTCTCTCTTTTTCCCTTGCCCACAAACCAAAACATTCATACGCAATGCCCCAAAAATCCAAAACACATATGACTCCTATCTCCATATTCATGGTCTCCTGCTATTGCTGTTAAATGTGTAATTCAAAACAGGCAGATAACACCAAAGTATCATTCACTATCCAACTGGCATTATTCTGAAAGACTCAGTATTTTCTAAGATCACCACAGAAAAGAGGGCTACAGGAACAGAGCATTAAAATGCTTGTGCTATTGAACTGGGTTGTGTGTTTTCTTGGACGACTCATTTTCTCCAGGACTCTGCGGAAGATTTGCTGTGATGGATAAAAATTGAGTGGGATCATGGGAGCTTTGAGTAACTGTCTGTACTCTGGAGATACTTTCTGGCCTGTATATTGTAAACCACCATGGACAGTTCAAGCCAGTGACGAGGGATACCCCTGAGTAGACATCCTTGTTGAGTGGCCCAATGGATATAGCAGCACAGCTTCTTGGAAAAACTGCTGTTTGAGAGTGAAAAGGACAAGAGGAGGGAGTGATGTTAGCAGAGGAGGGAAGAAAGGAAGGAAGGGATCAACGGAGGATTCTAAAAAGCAACAGAGCTTCTTCTGATTTGGTTTCTGTTTCTTGCTGTGCGTCACAGGCAAGAAACAGACCCCACTGTGTCACACTGACATGACCTCCTCGTGCCCCAGGTGGTGTGCTCTGCCTGCCTCTGCTTCAGCACTCTTCCATCCAGTGCTCTATCTGACTCCAGGCCACCCTTTCCTAGCCATCCAAAGCTGTTCAAGCCCACCCATCCTATCCTCAGCTCAGCCCAGGTCCTCAAATGTCGGGCCACAAACAAGGAGGCGTTTTCAAATGTGCTGGTCTCTGGGCGTCTGCCACCCCAGCATGTGCTGACCCGCAGGCCACTTCCTGTATGAGGTCACCGGCTCTCGGAAAACATCCATCACACAGGAGACACAGTGTAAGCCTGCACAGGAAACTGAGTGGGTGCAAGCATGCGCACATATGCAGTCCCCAGTCTCTGCGTTTGTAAATGTGAGAATTTATAAATCCTGACTCTACACTCTAAACTAGGTGTGTGTGTGTGTATGTGTGTGTGTGTGTGTGTGTGTGTGTGTGTGACAGAGAGAGAGTATGTGTATTGTCCTAGCTGTCTTACGGTGAACTTATTTAATTTTACACAACATATATTATTGGACAAGAGGCAGTATACTTTTTTACATTGTTTTCTTTTCTTTTCTCCTCGAAAGAACTATTGTTCAGCTCTTCCATCCATCAGACTTTATACTGGAGCCATAAAAAACAATCACAGCTTTGCTTAAATTTTTCAATCTAGGTCTGTGTGTCCATTATGATTGATTAAAGATTGATCTATATCATTGCATTTGCCATTATAATTTGACTTTGACTTAACTCATACAGAATTCGCATACAGAATATGCAAAACACTTGTCCTAGGTAAAGTTAAGATATGAGCTTCAGAAGTTAGAAAGAAAGAAAGAAGAGAAGAGGTTGTAGCACGTTTACAGTTTGAAGTCATTGCAATTCATTCTCCAAGGGACATGAAATTCTGTTGTAGTTAGTAATTTAGTTGTTGAGGTATTTCGGTCTGTATCAAAGCTGTGGACTGACCGACAGACATTGCCAATCCTAAAACCATGCTGCTAGCATGGTTACAAAGACATCCATCCCTTTTCAGTTTAAAGCATTCTTTGCTCTGTATTTCTATTTGTCATGCTGTTGATTAATAAATAGTGTATCAAGTAATTTTGATCCTTATGTCTAATTGTACTCTTTCATGCTCTCTATGCTCTCTGTGCTCTCTATTATCTGTTGACTGTCAACTAAAAGCATTTCTCTCTGTGATCGACAGTTGTCCATGATGGTGAAGATGATCCCCAGCCCAGACTGGTTCGTTGGTATGGACAGCATGAACCTCTGTGAGGGCAGCCAGTGGAAACAGGAAGTGACTGTTGACCTCCAGCCTTATGATGCAGGGACAGACAGTGGATTCACTTTCTCTTCTCCCAACTTCCCCACTAGCCCCCCAGAAAACATCACAAAGGTGATCTCAAACCCTGCATGGATTCTTCCACTGACTTATTTAGTCATTTGCACATTCATTTCATGTGAGACAATGCAAAGTGGATGGCCCATGTCTTATTCTTAAAATAGGTTAGCAGCATGGGAATTGGACATCATTCTTAGCTGTCTCCACTCAAATGATTGCTTGGCAGCTCTCATGCCTGACCTGAAGTGATTTCAGTAAAAAGGGCCTCTATTACATAATATACCATCTATCCTCTTCCACCCTGTGCTTTAAAGTGGGTTATTGTGTTATATGAACTTGTGTTGACAATCTGACGGCTCTCCTTATGAAATATGCTCCACTGTTCTTTGCTGACTTGTTCAGATCACGTCCCAGATGCCGAACCACCCAGCCAACTCCTTCTTCTATCCACGCTTAAAAGAACTTCCACCAATTGCCACCATAAAGATCACTCGACAGAACAGGTCACCTGACCATCAAACCCCAATGTCCAACCATATTCTGCCTAACTCTATCAGTCCCCAGCGCTTCTCAGGTAAGACTCCCTAATGTAACCAAATGTAATTTTTTTATGGTCTTAGTTCCAATAATTTATTTCAATTTATGTAGCTAATGGTATCGCCTAAATTATTCTGTATGATAAAAGACATAAAAGTTGTTTGCGCTTGTTGAAGCAATTTAGCAACACACAAATTTGCAAGTGACAACAAAAAAACTAGGCCATTGGTCAAACAAATCTAAAATTGCTAGATCCTATATTCCCCATAATAGAACTAAGTATACAGCCAGTGCGGATATACAGTGCCCATCAGAGGAATGATGTCATTGACATGTATTTCATTGGTTTTGACAAGACACATTGAAAAGAATGATAAGAATTTTCTAAAATTTTACAAGTGGTCATGTGTGTTATTTTTTTTCTTACTGGGTAACTTAAAGGTTACAGTGAGTTATAATAGGCAAGTTTCTTTGGGTTAAGTCCAGAAATTGTAATACTTCTGCATTCTTTGCCCTTTACACTTGACTGTAGCATATTTCTCTCATCTCTCCCTTCCGTCCGTACAGTGACACCACTGGACTGTGAAGTGTCCCTCTGGTCATCCTGGGGTTTGTGTCTGGGTCCCTGCTCCAGAGGCGTTCGCCACCGCACACGTTACATCCTTTTGAGGCCGGCCAATGCCGGCACCCCCTGCCCTGAGCTGGAGGAACAGGCTGAATGTGTACCACACAGCTGTATGAAACTCCAGTAACCCAATGACCACACATATATACACACACACTGCCAGTACTCAAGACTGGGACTCTCATGTTATTACTGCTGGACTAAGTATTTTTGCTGCATCTTGAGCATCTCTTTGAACATGCAATGGATTGTTTTGTCTTTGTCACAGCCAAATTGTAAAAATTAAGTCTTGCTGCAAAATCTGTGCAGCCTATTGCTTAATGAGCATACACTTCTGTGGGTGTATTTTAATGACAATAAAGAGAAACTGAAATCTGATTGTAGCAGAGTATAAGACAGGTATTTTGAGTTTGGGTTTGAGATAACACTAAATGTTGTTAGGTAAAAAGTGATTTTTATAAATTGTAGGGTAGAAAAACAGAGAGAAAGAGGCATGATCCCTAAAAGTCTTGTACGGTTTGATCATTACTAACAAGTGTATTTAAAGTGTTGATTGATAGTGGCATACCAGAGTCACAAATGTACATCTTCATCATACGCACTCTCTCACATGTATCCATGTATGTGCACAGAGAAATCTCCACACAATTTTTCTTTCAAATACTGCATACTTCTACAAGCAAGGAGGAATTAGTTTACATAGGTAACCTATACATGCTTGGCACATGCAGCTCTTTCTTAATATTCTCACACCCTAATTTATAAATATCACCTTTCTCAAGAGAAACCTAATAGCTGACTTGAAGCATAAAGCCAGTCTGAAGACGCTGACCCTTTTTGGAACAAGATGCAGGTTTTTATAAAAAAAAAGAAAAAAAAAAGAAAGATAATTATTTGTTTTATTGTCTCTTTTGATATTTTAATGTTGAGATTTTGTATATACTGTATGATGTATCTTATCTTGTAAAACTCTTAAATAAATATGGTGGTGTTTTTCAAATAGAAGACATCTGTTTTACTTTGCTCTTCCATGTGGCTTTTTATTTGGAGGGTGTTATTATGCAAAAGCAATGTCTAAATATAAAATTCTTATGAGACCAAAGAACATTCCTGATTTGCATGCTTGCAGTAATACATGATTACACAAGTTATTTGTGTATGCCAGAGCATAATTTAACCTGTATTGACACTTCTTTATTTGTATCCAAAGAACACCCACAGCCTAAATGCAAAAATACACAGCTGTAAATATCACAGTATGAAAAGGTTAAGATGCCTTACATTCATCAAAATAGAAGTCATGGCTCTACATATTTATAGATGAAAATTGTATGTATTATAGTCACTGTCCTAAACTTTGAGAGGTTCATTGGCCTGAGCTACACTAACTGTGGTTTTTGAATAAATGAATGCAAAAATACATGAACTACTCACTGCAGTGTAATGTACAGTTTGTGGCAGTGTAGCGCCTCCTAGTGGTCAAAGTTAGCACGAACAAAAAGAGCCACTAATACAACAACTATTACTTTTAAATTTTTATTATATAGGCCTATGCGTGTTGTACAAATACATTGTAATCATTATTTATAGATTCTATTTGTTTTATTATTACATGTCATTGTGGCACAACGTTCAATTGACCAATAATAATAATAATAAATTATTCGTGTTATTATTAATATTATTATACACAATTATTGTATTTCTGTAATATGTACCCCTAGGTTAAGTTGCTATGTAAAACTTTGCGATTTCAAATTTTCAATATGTGGAATAAGATACTGAAAATAAGTGAGGCACCCAAACTGAGGCACTTAGCTTTTAGGAAATGGCCTAAACGATAGCTTCATAGATTGAATAAAGTGTGATGTGAGATAAAAATGTCTGATAATCAGATATTTGCTTATTCCAGATATAGCCTCCTGGTATAGAAGAGATTGTATAAATATTGTATTAATAAGTAGCAATGACATAAGTGGAAATTGAAATAAAAGAATAAATCAATTTTTAGTATCCGATTTTAGGTAATAATCGTAAAAATATGTGCTATATGTCAAGAATAAGTGAATATCGGTCATTTCCAGTTTTTTGCTACTAATATCAACAAGATTATGTGTCCGTAACTGTTCATCTGCGCTATGGGTCTGACTTTGTTAGAAATAATGTTTGTGGTTTAACTTTTCATTTGGTCCACCTCCGCGGTATCACTGCGGAAAACCCTGAAAAACAAAGCGTCCTACAGCGCTCACTGTGGGGCAGTGTGGGCCGCGGAGCCGCCGCTGGAGGCCGCTGTTTCCACGCACACACACCCGCTCTGTGACTCCGCAGTGCTGCCTGTCTACGAGGAGTGCGTTTGATTGTTGCAGGGCTCAATGGCGGACAGAGCAGGATAGTCGCGTTAGCACCGAGGACAATAACATCTCGACTCCGTCGATTCCTGGCGTGACTCGCTCCGCCGTCACGTGCCCGCGGGTGCAACCGGTGAGACGAGCTCTCTCGTGCGCTACCGTTGAACACGAAGTCGCCGCAGCCGTTTTCTCCGCTCGTCTTCTGCCGTTGTTGAGTTCCCATCCCGGGCGGAGAAGTTACCCTGTTCATGGTGGCTCACTAAAGGCAGCTAGCTTGCGAGCAAACCATGGGTGACTCTCTTGAATTGATAGGGAAGCGTCTGCTTTTGCTCCTCGACGACGGCAGGTCCGCGAATGGATCCGAGCCGGAGCAGGCTGCCTGGGCCCGGGACTGGCTGCGGGGGACGGTGCGGGCAGTGAGTGTTATCGGCCTGGCCGCCCCGGAGGTTAGCGGCGGAGAGGCGACAACAACAACCACTGCTGCAGGGCTGACGGTCAGTGTTTACATACAAACGATGCCGTAGTGCACACCGAGATACCCACCAGTACGTGTATGAAACATGTGCCAAACTTAAAGTGTGATTTTTCTCCGCCGTGGAGCTCGTTTTTAACCGTTAATGTCGGTGTATTTGTCGAAAATGAACGTTAGCTCCTGCATATAATAGCTAACTACAAGTCGCAGGCAGTGAGGCGCAGCTAAACTCGAGGCCGGGGATTTTCTGGCCTTTGCTTTGTTCGCGTTTTAGCTTCTTAACGAATCTCATTCAGACGCAGCGACATTAATTGTTACCTCGTAGCAATTAATTGCAAAGCACAGGTGCGTTAGATCTAATTCAACGATCACCACAGTGTAATAAATAGGTGCAGAGCAGCAGTGAATAACAGCATTAGCCTACGTTAGTGTAGTGAAAGGCCTCACAAGTTCATATGAGGGTGAACCAGGAATTTCTTGGACTTAACTGTGGGATGCATATTGTTAAATGTTCACACTAACACAAGAGTTTAATGCAAACTTGAATGAATTAAACTAATTCCCAATATATGTTCAGTTTAGGTTGTGCAGGGTTGCTTAATTGCTCAAACGTTTGAATGAGCTTAGTGAAGGAAAAATTATGTGGTGAATGACCTACATAATAGTACACACTTAATAGTTAAAATGTAGGTTATTAGAATTTTAAATATATAAATAAATAACGTGCGGGAATTAAATCATTAAAATCGTCTACTTTAAAAGTATGTTAGACAAGGAATAACTGAATTATAAATGCCCACCTTGTTGCATTTATATATTATATATACTATTATTAAACGGCGAACAACCAATATTTAAAAGATAATGAAAAAAGTGATGCTAATTTGTTTTTGCACTTTTTATTTGTTGGGAATAAGCAGACTCAGACAAAGTTGGAATTTCATTCTGTAAAGAGGCTGCAGGTTTAGCTCTCGCAGAACAAGACAGGTTCTCTTTTCTAAAGTGGGCATTCTTCGAAATAGGTATTTGTTGGAGAAATACAACCCATCAATACAAAAACATTTGTCTTATGTCCTGCGGTTATTTTAAACCTTGACAAGATAGTCAATACAGTCATGTTAGAGTCTTTGATTCACAGGTATAAATGTGCAGTCAAAAACATACAACACACCTGAAATGAAACCATTTCATTACGGTAATGTATAGAAGATGTCATGTGCCACCAGGAGTCATTTCAGTTTTTGAGCTAAGAAAATAAAGATAGATTTATGCCTAAGTTTATTTCTCTGATTTCCACCACTGTCCTGCATGTGATCTCATCTCAACCAATCATAGCAAATGCCAATATTCTGATATAGCATGAGCTTGACAAATAATCAGCATGACAACTGGATCTGAAGCAGGAAAAAACACAAAAACCTATATATATATGTTGAAATGTCTAAACACTAACATCCTAAGAAGTGCTTTGTGAAGATGATGTCAGTGCAGATTGTTGGCAGAAATGTTA
This sequence comes from Rachycentron canadum, assembly GCA_038496675.1. Taxonomy (NCBI): domain Eukaryota; kingdom Metazoa; phylum Chordata; class Actinopteri; order Carangiformes; family Rachycentridae; genus Rachycentron; species Rachycentron canadum. The sequence continues at coordinate 7,538,172 of CM076655.1, forward strand.
CATCTTTTGAGTATAGGTGAGTGATAATCTATATATATCAATGCAGTGATTGGACACTAGGTATCATCTGGATTTTTTCTTTGAGTCGCACAAGTAAGTTTTACCACTGGTAGTTTTTCTCATTCATCAGTGCAAGCTGCCAGAACCTATGTAATAAAAGAGAAAACACATTTAGCCAGTAAAGCCAGATATATGTTTCATATTAATCCTTTTTAACTGTTCTGAACCAGAAAACACTTTTTCACCCTCAATTAATATTGAAATACAGTATATTATTAGGTTGTTCGATTTTTGTCAGTATCAACCACCCCTTTCTTTAAGTCTATGTTACCACCTTATGTTACCACAAGTACATTAAGTATTGTATTTGTCTTTTTTAGGTAGGAATTAACTATATAATAAGGATTATACCTATGCACTCAGTCAGTGCACTGTTGTTGGTGTCTTTTTTATATATCTACAGAAAAGTCCAGTGACACCTGATGGAGTTCAGTAGTGTCTCTTACAGGCTAGAGTGGAAATAAAGAACATACCTGAAGGTTAAACTTGAGGTTCAGCTTGATGTTATCTGTACAAGTTTGCTGTGTGGTGTTTTTTCATGGGAACTTTTCAGCTGTAGCGAGAGTAACCGCAGTGAAATAAATAACTAGAAAACTTTTAACTGCTCTTTCCCTCTGACTCTCTGCACAGCAGTGTTTCTTTTTAAATTTACAAAGATGGGTAATTGGATAGTTAGTTGCATCAGTGGTGTTAATAACGTTTCAAGAAATTTCCACCCTTCAATCAGCAGGGAAAATCAGGTATGCTAAGTTTCTTACAGCTTGCTCTGTTGCTTGAAACAGTTGTAATCAAAAGCTTGGCTTGTCTGCAGTGTTTTACTTTACACTCAATTCCATAAAATAATAAACTTTAAATATCTACTTTTTAACAACTGTAATAAATAGAAGGTTGTGGTGTGTTGTGTGTTGTGGTGTCCAGGGAGCCCGGGCCTGTGTGTCTTGTGAAGTGAAAACACGTGTGGTTTGTTTAAGTTTTGAAAGAAAGTCTAAGGGGTTTTATTGTTCAGGCGGATAATCCACTGTTAATCGGCGCATACCAGTTTCATTCTGTTGTTTTGATACAGCAAAGAGGATACATGACTAAAATATCTTGCATAAAGAGAAACACTTATAGTAATTGTGACATATTCTTGAACTTGGCACCCAAACTGCTCCAGCGGGGCAGCTCAGTGGCCCACAGATAAGTCTGTGGTTGTGCTAGGGATTCTTTAAGTCTGCTGGTGTCTCTGTCAGTGCGAATTACATAGAAAGTACCTTCATGCTCAGAAAGCTTTGCTTGTGCATGCATATCATCTCAACTTCTTAATTCAAATTCAATAACACTTTTGAACCACTCATAAAAACAATAGTTACAAAGTAATGATATTGTATAGTAATGATATAAAAAAAATTGCAGTGCACATATGTATGATGCTATTATGGGAATATTGCCTTAAGGTCTATGTTTAACATTTAAACCTATTTAATCATCAACTTTCTTTTCAACAAAAGTAACAAGATAACAAATAATTGACAGGCACTTCTCCTTGTGATCCTGCCAGAGAGACTGCTAATGTGATTCAGTCACATCCTAGTTCCATGAAAAATTTGACATTATCCACTCTGAAGTCTGATTTGTATTTAATGTGCACAAGATAAAGTTGTGTGTGATTATATTGTACAAGCCCAGATTCTGTCAATATTGGCATCGCATGAAAAGTTAACAAACAAAAGGTGAAGAAGTTACTTAAAAGATGAAGACTTTTTCCTTTTCTAATATTTTCATTTTTTAAAACTGAGTTGTATTGTTGCGTATTTAATGGCTTTCCCACTGCATGGTGCCTGCTCAACTCGACTCTACTCTACGCTCCTTTGGTCTTCCATCAGACAAAAGTAGTTTCCCTGGTACCTAATGCTTTTTTTTTTTTTCAACTCCACAAAGGTCCCAATCGAACTGTGTCAAAACCAAAGGGTAACCTAGAAATGCTACAGATTCACCACTGAATCTGCCAACCAGGCAACCGTACGTCGCTCATTGTAGCCCGTTACATTTACTTATTGTATTATATCTCCAGTACGGCAACCTACAAAACCAGACTGGTGTGTCGTTATAATATCCTCAATTGGTCATGTTCATGCTGTGTTGAAAATTATACCAGGTTAGCTTTGTGCACCGTCGTTATAATATCGACACTACATTGAGGAGGTACTGTTAGCAGTGGAAAAATAAGTACTTGCCACCAAAAGCGATAGAGTTGAATTAAATCTGTTATATGCACTGTGAAACGCTATAAATAATGTCACAGTTCCTCCATATAATTTTTAAAAATTATTTTATTGACGAGAGTTGTTTGAACTGGAGCTCTGATTTTATTGAAAGGTTGGTCACCTCCTGAGGTAGTAGTCTAGTACACTAACTTTAACCATCTATTATCTCTTACAAGTTCTTTTGTTAAGGTTCTGGGTTTCTCTGTTTTTCTGACTGCAGGTATTTGTGGAGTTTGAGAATGCGTCGCAGCGTTGTTCCTGGGTGCAGGTGTACGATGTGGGGGTAAAAGCTGTTTTGGTAGAAGACTCCATTGTTTGGGCCAATCGAAGTGATGTTACTGGAACTACTGGAACCCCAGCATCAGCTACCACCTGGCCTGCTTTGGTAAGTGATTAGTTGGACAATGGATATGAGCAAACCATATGCCTTATGCATACAACTGAAGCCTTGAAACTATCAAGGGCACTTGTTGAAGTAGGGCATCAACACAAGGCACAGAACCATGGCTGCGAGATACTCAGTCCAGTTTGGCAACCATAGTTCCATTCAGTAGCCTAAGCCCCTAGTTTAGCTTCACATCCCCTATGACAAATCAAAAATGAATCAATTTGTATTTTTAGACCCATGGCACAGATTAGGTGTGTAATTGTGAAAAAAAGAAAAAAAACGCATGCAAGCTGATATGTTAAGATGTGTTTAAGGTCAAATTTATACATGGGGAAAAAAGATATGATTTTGATCTAAGCACACAAATTTAAATTTCCAGGTAATTGTGAAAAATTACCCAAGCTCTTCTGTCAGACTGTATTTGACCCTGATATGTGATACCTTTCACTGCCCATGAACCAGACTTGGCTGACACCCGTAGTCAGAGCACATTTCTGTTTGTGCCTCATGCAGATGGCCATTTTCCTGTGCTTCTGTTTCAGCTTATGTCTTAAATCAGTTAATGTGTTGATGTGAGTATTATGAGCAGAGGAGAAGGGTATTTAAGGGTCCAGTTGCCCTTTTCTCTGCTGAGTTGAATACAGATATTAAGTATTTTTCTACACGGTCAAAGAATTGAATGGTTTGGCTTTCTCCTCAGGTCTTCCGCTCCCTTGTGGATAGAGTGGGGTTAGGATCATTGATTGCTGTGGAGTATTTTGGAAGCAAGAATTTTGAGTTTCTGCCTGATAACAAAACTGTGCAGAGGTTTGAGGTGTGTAAGTTTGTTTCACAGTGTTTGTTATACTTTAATAGTGTTGTCAAGTGTTAAAGCAAAAGCTTTTGTTTTTCCTATGACTGTAAACTAAATTTCTATTAGTAATTCTAATAGTAATTTTGTGAATTACTATTTATTTAAACACAGATATTTATTTGTATAGGACACATTTGGCATTTTTAAATTAAATCATTGGTGGTTTTTTTTATGCAATATTCTAGTTTTTGTTCCACTCTACAGCTAGAACTGTTTCAGGATAGTGAACATTGTGTCCTTCTACAGGTCGATAAAGAGATAAGACACCCTTTGCTGTTGGAGCAGCCCTCTTTACAGGCTGCCATCTCCAGCTGGCATACTGACTTTGAACTGCAAGAGATCTTCAGAAAGGGTAAGAGTACACATTCACCAGTTTTTCATTTTTTTTCTGCACTACCTCTATGTGTTTGCACTTGCTGAAATTAGCAACAATGGACTTACTGTTCATTTGAAATGCTTAAACCTGTTGTCATGTAATTAAAAATGATGATATTGATGGACTGACAAGTAATGGCAAGTCATCATTAGTGTAGATACAATGGATGTAATATTCAACACAGCCAGCTGCATTACTTGTCACAGTGGAAATGCTCACTGTGGATACTGTTGCACAGTGCAGACATAATGCTGCTTAGCTATTTGTAGTGATGCTTTCACTACAAAGCAATATTCAACCCTAATTTAACTTGAGTACAAGTGTAACTTTCATTGTTCCTACCCTCAGGTTCATATACTATTCAAGGACGCAGGGTTCGTGTTTACCAGCCAGAGTTTGAGGAGTGCTGGGCATTAGGACTGGTCTCACAGCACGATCCTATCTCTCACATTATGGAGATTACGTTGGATAAGGTAAATGCTTTTCTTTTCCCTGAATACATTCTGGCCATGGTGTTAAAAGGAAGCTACTCAAATATCACCTTTTTTTGTTGTAGGGAGAGGAAAATCAGATAGTAGATCCTCGTGTGATACATGTCATGCTGGCAGAGGAGGAGGTATGGTTGTCATATTATAAATCTAACTATATTGTGTAATTGGGTATACTAGCTGTATATTTTGTTAAAGTAGTTTCAGCCTTAATTTTTGATTAAAAAAACTTTAACATATTCTCCCTTTTTAGCTCGGTAAGAATGGACGGCGAAGGAAAGACAGTGAAACAATGAAGGGTGACAGTGGACGCAGACGTAGGACTGCCTCCGAAGGTGAGGATGACTTGAACTTGAAACGTTTTAAAGGAGCAGGAGACGCGGGAGCTGATGCACAAAACTGTGGCGACTCCAACAAAACTCCAGTTGAAGGGATAGGGATCTGGGTTGGAGACTCCAGCGAAAGAGTCAGCAGCACAACCAAAAACGGCAGCTCTTCAGAAGGAAGTTTTCCTCAGGGCAGAGTGTCATCCCCCAACACCTCACTCCAAATGGACCAATCAAGTGCTACTCCTCCTCGTTATCCAGCCCACGTCAAAGAAAATGGTCGCTCACTCTCCACACAAGGGGCGGCAGATTCCACCACCAACGTTACTCACACCCCAACCCCTCCTCCCCTCAAACCAGCCCCCTCTCCATTCTCCACCACATCTTTCCCTTCACTAGGCCAGATGCCAAGCCTGGTCCCTGGTGCTCCTGCCCCCAAGGCCTCCCCATCCCCCCAGCCAGACCGAGAAGAGGCCTCCCAGTCAGCCTTTTCCAAAACAGCTGCTCTTGTTTCCCCGGGTCCTGTCACCATTTCTTGGTCACATGACAGTGTCCCTAGTGTGGCACTTTCTGCCTCTGTGGGTTTTAGTCCTAAAGCACCTACCTGGGGAAGCCAGACTGAGGTAAGAAAATCTATATGATCAACGCCATCAGTACCATTATGTTTTGTCATCATAGTTTTGTATATGTTGTTAATATCATTGTACTTTACCATATTATTTTGTTTCTCAGGGCTCTAAAACTGCCTTGGGTTTTCGTTTGCCCCAGGCTGTACCCACTCCTCCTGTATTTGGAGACGTTACCTCTCAGACCAATGGAGCTCCTACTACTACCACAACCTCCCAGGATGCTCCCAGGCCATTTGGCTTTGGTTTTGGTGGAACAAAGACTGAGACTCAATCCCAGCAAGACCAAAACTTGTTTTTCCAGTGCATGACCCAGAATTCAGGCTCCAGCCCAAGCCTGACTGCTGGTCAGACCCAACCCAAGGACACAAATTATTTCACTGCAGTGTCTGAGAGCCTGAGCAAAGAGCCCCCAAGTCTTTTCAAGTCTGCAACCTCCAACGAAGGGCTGAAAAAGCCTGAGCAGCCCAAAGTGCCTGAAACCCATCCAACGGGAAATGGTGTGCTCAACAAATCATCATCAGCCTTCCAGGGCATGACTGGCTCTGCAGTAGGGAGAGGTTCTGGTGTTGGTGGTCTGACTGCCTCTGGAGCCCAAAATACTTCTAAGAAGAGCAGTAATAATGGAACCTCTGCAGGGGGCTTAGGACTGCAATCTGGTTTTAATACTTCAGATAGCCACCAGAACATTTTTCTGCAAGCCTCCAAAGAGCCTACTAATCCATTTCTGGCATATGGTGACAAAACCTCCCACATGCCCTTTGCTGGACTCAGTGGGGCTGAGGCACAGACTCTAGGTTCTGCCTCAGACAGCAAACCAAACCTTTTCACAATGGCAGAGCCACCAAAAGGGATTCTGTCTTCCCACTTCCCAGCACTCTCAGCAGCTGCTTCACCCAGCTCTTCCTCCTCTCCAGCACCAGCCTCATCTCAGAGGCCACAAAGTGAAGGGGCTGTGACAAAGGAGGAGCAGGAGGTCATAGAGATGCCTACATCCACCTCAGGCTGTCCCATGTTTGGAAGCACTGGTCCTGGTGGAATGGAGGATGTGCCTGTTTCCTTTGACCAGAGCCAATCTCAGAAGTTCACACTGGAGGAAAGAGGCCAATCGTCCAAACGTGACTCTGACTCCAGCAGTAACAGTGACTTGTCAGACCTGAGTGAGAATGAGGAGGGCCCAGAGAAAGGCCAAGTCCCAGGTGGGCCACCACATCCCACCAAGGATGGGACCATGTTGCAGAAAACAAAAGTCCAAGGGACGTCTAAGAGCCGTCCACGTAACAAGCCTTTCAAAGGTAAGTCTTGTCCGCTGCTAGGAACCTTCTGAATTCTTTGTAGTAACAAACTAAGCAACTCAACTAACACCAAGTTGTTTCAACCAGTGGGCCAGTCTGTGTTAAAAGACCAGAGCAAGGTGCGTCGTTTGAAGCAGTCTGGCGAGTCTTTTCTCCAGGATGGTTCCTGCATCAATGTGGCCCCTCACTTGCACAAATGCCGCGAGTGCCGCCTAGAGCGGTACCGTAAATATCGGAATACAGACGAAGACAGTGATGATGACGATGACCCAAATGTAGCCTGTCGTTTCTTCCACTTCAGAAGGTGTGGATTATCTGCTGGTTGTTGTTGTTGTTGTTGTTTAACTATCATAGAGAGCAGTTATCAGAATAGACGATGCTATTGGCAAACTATGATTAGTAAGTTACATTTCTTTTGGTTGGTTGGCCAGGTTGGCTTTCACTCGTAAAGGTGTACTGCGTGTGGAAGGTTTCCTGAGTCCTCAGCAGAGTGATTCCATGGCTATGGGACTATGGCTACCTGCACCAGCTGTCCAAGAGGGGCTTGACCTTGATACATCCAAGTACATCCTTGCCAATGTAGGAGACCAGTTCTGCCAGTTGGTCATGTCTGAAAAGGAGGCCATGATGATGGTGGAACCTCATCGTGAGTATAAAAGGCATCTCTATGATTTGACGCTCTACCTGTCAGAAGTGTCTGTGTATGTAAATCTTTTATGTCTTCTGTTTGACCTGTTCAGAGAAAGTGGTGTGGAAACGTGCAGTGCGAGGTGTCAGAGAAATGTGTGACGTGTGTGAGACCACCCTGTTCAACATCCACTGGGTGTGCCGCAAGTGTGGCTTCGGAGTGTGTCTTGACTGCTATCGACTCCGCAGGAACAGGCCAAGGGAAGGTGAGTCATTATAGTTACTTTTGGTGAATTATAGAGCTGAATTAATCAGTTAAGCACAGAATGTTACTGTGTCAACCTAGCTTGTATTCTTTTATTGTGTTTTATTTATATTGTTGACAAGGTTAATACTAAGTGATGTGTTTTAAGGTTTAGTGCTTCAGGTCAATATGTTCTTTACTTTAGATGTCGATGAAGGTCCAGAGGATGAGGTTTTCTCTTGGTTAAAATGTGCTAAAGGTCAACCTCATGAGCCACAGAACCTCATGCCTACACAGATTATACCTGGGACAGGTAACGTACATTATGTTTTAATAATTCTCGAAATTCCACACATTAAGCATCATCTATTAGATATGATCTTGTGTAGTAAAAGCTTTAATGATTGATTTTTATTGCCTTTCTCTTTTAGCTCTATACAACATAGGGGACATGGTGCATTCAGCAAGAGGCAAGTGGGGTATTAAGGCCAATTGTCCCTGTGCCAGTCGACACACCAAGCCTCTAGTGCGTCCTAGTGCTCCCAATGGGATTTCACAGGTACTGTTGTGCATCCTATTCTGAATCGCCATTTCTTGATTTTAACTTGAAGGCTCTAACATCTGATGGCGCTTGTCTCAGCAGTCTACAACGAGCGGTGGTGGTGGCCTTGCAGCTGCAGCTTCAGGTATTGGCACCACTCCAAAATCAGAGGGAGAAGTGTTGGCGATTAAAACAGAAACTACACAAACAGCAGCACCATCAGACAGTGGGGGTGGGGAAAGTGTGGGCAGTACAAGTAACTCCACCAGTGGTACATCCTCCCCCTGTAACCTCATCCAGTCCTCTGCCAAGGAGTCACGCTCATCGGGAGAGGGCAACAGCTCTGCTCTGCATTGGCTGGCAGATTTGGCCACTCAAAAAGCCAAGGATGATACCAAGGGTAAGTAGGAAAGAGCCAATGCAGAGTCAGTTTAATCCAAGTGCATAAAAAAGTCCAAATCTATATTAAAGTTGAAATTACATCTTCTTGGCATCTTCTTCCAGAATCCGGTTCACTTCGCTCCATGATGAGTCGAGACAGCCGGCCTCCCTTTGGCCTGGACTCACTCAGTGCCCTGTCAAAACCTTCTGCTTCTAGCCCTAAGTTATTTAACAGTCTGTTACTGGGCTCCAGCATGGCCCAGTCAAAACCTGAAGGGTCCAGTCTCCGGGATCTGCTCAACTCTGGACCAGGCAAACTCCCCCAGGGTCCTGGAGAGAGTGGGGTACCATTCCCCTCTGTCTTTACCTCAGCAGGCGTATGTATAAAACCTTTTTTTTAGTCCATGTGGGTTTATGAAGAGATCCAAGTGTACACATCGGAATTAGAAAGCAGGAGCAAGATCAGTGAAGTAGATGTAAAAGACAGACAAAACAAAACATTGTATGGGAACCGCAGACTGAAAAAGTCTGTACATATCCCACTTTACAATTTGTCTTTTTTAAATAAGGAAGTCAAACATTTCAAACATTTCTTTACCACAGTTGTTTTTATTGCTTGTTGTATTCATTTATCTTATATATGTGTTGTGTTTTCTTATATTCTCATAGTTTTATCTAATTTGTTTTCATATCATGAATTGAATTGATTACAAATTGTGTTGCTGCCATCTACTGGTAAAGTAATGTACAAAAACTTTTTATTTTAAAATGCTAAGGTGGAAACAACAAGATAATGTTACTTCCAAAGAGAAAAATGAGCTTTCACTCAGAATAGTTCACCTTTTAAGCCCATATCCAAGTAACAAAAATATTCTGTTTGTCTACCAGAGTGACAAGCTGAAGAGCAGCCTCCCAAACTTCTTGGATCACATCATTGCCTCTGTGGTGGAGACCAAGAAGGCTGAAGGCCGTCGCACTGGGGCCTCTGAAGGTGGCGAGCTTGGTGTATTGGGAGCCCGCAAGGATGGAGTAATGGGTCTTAGTGTTTTAGAACCACATACCTCACACTCATGGCTCTGTGACGGGCGACTCCTGTGCCTACAGGATCCCAGCAACAGCAACAACTGGAAGATCTTCAGAGAGTGCTGGAAGCAGGGACAAGTAAGAACTACAATGAGTGTTGCAGGATAATGATGAAATATAGCAGAGTCAGATAGTTGGCTGTTGGAGAAACATGGGTTGAACTTATTGCATTGTCTTCTAATCTCTTCATTTGTGTCCAGCCTGTGTTGGTTTCAGGGATACATAAACGTCTAAAAGCTAATTTGTGGCGGCCTGAAGCCTTCAGTGAGGAGTTTGGGGATCAGGATGTAGACCTGGTCAACTGTAGAAACTGTGCTATCATCTCCGATGTGAAAGTGCGAGACTTCTGGGACGGCTTCCAGGTCATCTCGAGTGAGTGCTCAGATAGTTTTTGCAAAATCATACACTTAAATTGCACTTTAGTTGGATTAAGATTACTGTTAGTAAACCATAGTGACAGTGAGCAAAACAGTTGAATTGGTGAATCTCAATTAATAATAGAGCTGCAGATTAATTGTAAAATCTCAATAAGTTAACTATCAAAATAAAATGTTACCAATCATTGGTCTTTGTTTGGATTGATGTACCAGCCACCGTGTTATCTTGTCACCCATTTCTTACTGATGTAAGTCAAATAGTATGTAATGTGTTATTTGTGAATACAGAGCGACTGCAAGATGGTGATGGCCAACCCATGGTGTTGAAGTTAAAGGATTGGCCTCCTGGTGAAGACTTCAGGGACATGATGCCCACACGGTGAGGAAGCCAGATATGTGTTGCTTTCTGTGTGTCTGTATGTTTGCTCACCATATAAACTATGCTCTTTATCCCAAGACAGGGTTATTTACAAATGTGCATTACACTAATTAAGTATATTATTTGAGGCCATAGCATATAAATGGAATTTACGTGTACAATATTCACAATAAGATAAGTCACCTAGCAAATATGGATCCAGTTGTATTCATTCATGGGTTTTTGAGTTGTTAAATGTGGACACACTACCCTATATTAGCCATAGTACTTTAAGAATTGTTAGATAAATTAAACACAAACCATGTGACCATTGTGAACCAATTTCTTTTAATTAAACCAAGATCAGGATTCAGGATATTTCTGTGTCCTAGTTAAGTACTTGTAAGGAACCCATTTGTCATTCATTTGATTTATTTCTCATAATTTTCCCAGGTTTGATGACCTGATGGAAAATCTCCCCTTGCCTGAGTACACAAAAAGAGATGGTCGTTTAAACCTTGCTGCCCGTCTGCCCAACTTTTTTGTGCGTCCTGACCTCGGTCCTAAGATGTACAACGCCTATGGTGAGAAGGATTGGCTGAATTTTTTTACTTCCTGTCAACTCACTTAGATGTTTCATTTCTTTCTTCCCTTATATTCGTTTTCATCTCTTGCCTCTTGTTGTCTGTCTCCCCCTCAGGCTTAATATCAACTGAAGACAGGAAAGTGGGAACCACAAACCTCCATCTGGATGTATCTGATGCCGTCAACGTCATGGTCTATGTTGGCATCCCTCAAGGAGATGGAGACCAGGATCAAGGTCAGTGAACTTACACACACTGTCTTGCTCCCTCCCTCTCTGCCATGTCCTCTCTCTCACGTCTACACTCATGTGTAACATCTGTAGCACTACACCATTAACTGAGCCACAAAATGCTATCAAAAGCACCACTTGGTTACCAAAATAAAATAATTTAATTATGTAAAAAATATTTTTGTTTACAATGTTCCATGCAATTGATTTCCCACATCTAAGACATTCTGTAGAATAAAAGAGAAAGAACATTTGATTGGACATTTCTCACATTTCACTGATCTCTCAAACAATCTTGTAGATTATTTTAAGAGCTATGTTCCAAACATCATGCTTATATTGTTAATTGCTCCAGGCTTGATTGACTTGGATAGGACCATGAAAAGACCCTCCAGTGGGTCTCACTCATTTACATTGTGGCAAAATTTCTCATTCACAGAGGCAGATATCTCTGGACGCAAAGGTCTGTAGACTTTCACTTGTATCACTTCAGTAGCATGCCCTTCTTGACTAACTCCCCTTCTTCAACTCCTCCACCCCATCCTTCTGTTATTATCTGTGCAGTAGGGGCCAGAGCAATGGGACCCATCCGTCCGTTTGTACTGGGGCATGCTTTGTACCTTGTTCTATGCAAATGCAACCTTTATTTACATCTTAACTAAAATAACAGATGATATTGAAATTCTTGATGTCACCCCTTTAATATCAACACTTTGTTCCTCTGAGTTGATTTCAGGGTAAGGTTAAAAATATGCGTTCTGTTTGGGTTTAGTGCAATAATGTGAATTCTGATAGATCTCATATAATTACAGCAGAAGGTATATCTTCACTGCCTGCTAGCTTTGGGTGAGCTGTGCTCTGGTCCTTACAATTTTGGAAAAAAATTTGGATGAAGGGCACCTAGAATTGTCATCCCAATTTCTTTGCAGGCTTCCTCTCATTCATCACAGTGACTCTGACACACCCAACAGTATGACTGTAGGCATGCTGTTGTCATAACAGTCAAGCAGACATAGTCAGTCAGAGGAGTCTTTGTTTACCAAGATGTGATTGGTTTGTTGGTGGCAGGGGGAAAAAAATCAAACTCCACAAGAAGTGATAAAACTCAATATTTCTAGATGGTGTTCTAGTATACACACAACAGACTCTGTTAACTTCTGATACCTCTGGTTACTCAGCTAAATTCACTCACAAGATGAGAAAGGGAGGAGAACCTGGAAATAAACAGCCTTGGGCTGGTGAAAGACAAAGGTCCAGCGAAGCAAATGCATTCATCATTAATGTGTTTGCTTCCACTTATCATCTTTCTGAATAGCTTGTGAATTAGTACTAAAATGGCAGATCAATACTTTTTCAGTAGTGTTACAGTAGCTGCTCTGTACAATCAACCTTAGGCTGTGGATGTGAATGTTGTGTCGGTAAATGTGATTGTGTAGTCTGTAACTTGTCCTTTTCTTTCCCCTAGTGGTTCTCAACTGGTGCAGCAGCAGGATCCATATTTAGTTGTAGTCACAACTCAAGTGTCAATGAAAATTTTAACCATTTTCATTGATTCCTCAAAATTATTATTCATGTAAGATACAATGCTTTTATGCACTAGAAACAGGCATATTCATGTTTTGCTCAAGGCATATTTTCTTCTTTTATCAATTCTTTGAGGGAAACACAGTACTGCCTGGGATATTTGTGTCATGACAGCCACACAATGCAGCTGTAGACAGTGGTTTAATAGCAGCTCTGGTATACCAGTCTACTAGGGCACTTGTGAAGTCCCTTGTAATGGACCTGTGACACATTACAGGGACCACCAGTTGAGAACTACAGCCCTACACCAACAATGTGATGGATGTACATTTTTTTAGCCATTTATCTAGTCATGCTAGATGGGAAATGCAGATGCATCTTGACAGTCCAAGTCACTGTCTCAGAATTGAGCCTTAATGCTTTTAGTCAGTCATCAAAAGGAAATAATGAAAAGACAATATTGTTTTGAACTAATGCTGAAACTTCATCTTGAAAGCTAATTCATGAAGCCAATGAAAGAAAAAGCTTTTACTGTAAAATCCTGTCATTAAAGAGACACTGTTGATGACCCTTTGGTGCCCTGTATGTGTGTGTGTTGTTGTATACGTTTGGTCCTCCAGAGGTCATGACCACCATCGAGGAGGGTGATGTGGATGAAATGACGAAGCGGAGGGTCTATGAGGGAAAGGAGAAACCTGGAGCACTGTGGCACATCTATGCTGCCAAGGATGCAGAGAAGATCAGAGAACTGCTCCGCAAGGTCAGTAGCATTTCACTTCTCAAGCTGCAGTGTCATTGGCTAAACATGTGACATATTTTAACCTCAGACTCTGGGTCCTTTACAAAGACAGTTAATTGAATGAATGAATGGTGCACTATCTATGACCAGATATGAGCACATACATTGTAATTAACAAAAATCTGAGTATCATCAGCTGGTTACCAGCAGATACTGAAGATAATTGTAGTAGTTCAGATTAACCAATTACATTATGACATGGTTTATCTATATCTCCATCAGGTGGGAGAGGAGCAGGGTCAAGAAAACCCTCCAGACCATGACCCCATTCATGACCAGAGCTGGTACCTGGACCAGGTGCTCCGCCGCAGGCTCTATGAAGAATATGGCGTCCAGGGCTGGGCCATTGTACAGTTCTTAGGAGATGCTGTATTCATTCCTGCTGGAGCTCCACACCAGGTGAGACTGAGAGAACATGTTATATGTTCCACATCACATATGAATGCTCCATTATTCATGTATGTGTTGTCTTCTCTCAACACATTTGTTCATTCTCTGCTCTTCCCCTCGCAGGTGCACAACCTGTACAGCTGTATCAAAGTGGCTGAAGACTTTGTGTCTCCTGAGCATGTGAGGCACTGTTTCAGACTGACCCAGGAGTTCAGACACTTGTCCACTACTCATACAAACCACGAAGACAAGCTCCAGGTTGGTGTGACTCTATTCCATACAGTTTCAGTGTCACACGCCTGTTCATGTAACTAGAGTATGATCTTTGTTTAGTGTTGTTTCTGAGCTGTGTCACAGTTTATGTAACTCTTTCTGTAATTAAATAAAAGTATATGTTAATGAAAATCAAGTTCAACCAATACAATTTATATCACACTGACAAATGAACACAGCAAAATTAAATGTTGGTTCATTCAGGTAGCTTATAACTGAATGAACCAGACATTTTTATTAGTAAATCAATTTTCTTCAGATTTGAAAGTATGTATTGGGCTGACAGCATATGAAGGCACCATTAGGAAGAGTAGTAAGCAGAAGCTGTTGTTTTTTTCCTGCCATAATGCTGCAGGCAAACATATTCCTTAAAATTCGTGCATAGTGTAGGATAGTGATAATGAGTAATGGATACCAACTGGTTTGTGATACCAACTATAAGTAATATTATCAGATTCTTCTGTTTCCATTACATGTATCACGAAAAAGAATGTTAAATAGCTGTAGAGACGAAATGTTTGGTTTATAGTACACCCAAAAGCAAGGAAACTTTTAGTATCTAGCAAACTTGACACATATTGATACCTATTGTTAAAAATATCATTTTACTGAGTGAAATTCAGATTCAAGAGTCAAACACAGATTCAGTCTTTAGTGTTGAAAAGTTTTTTTCCCAGCCCTAGTCCATGTGAGATGTTGTTCTGAGACAGGAGATTGTTTCGCTGTCCTTTCCCACTGTTTTAACAGACTCTTTCTGTCATCCTCCTCAGGTGAAGAACATCATCTATCACGCAGTGAAAGATGCTGTTGGGACACTGAAGGCCCATGAACCTAAACTAGCACGCCCTTAGTTCCTCTCACTTAACAACCCAAGACAACCAGCCTCTGAAGACCACTCCACTACGTACACACACAGTATACATTACATACCTACATACACACGTACAAGCTGCAGTGTGCAGAGTACAAAGATAGAGTGTAGGTTTTTGGGGGGGCAGTGAATTTGTTTTTGGGGAAAGAGAACATTTATTCTGGGGAGGGTTTAGACCGGGAGGGGCTAGTCAGTGCTTCGATGAAGGAAGTCCTTTATCGCTGTTACACAGTACGCTCAAACTTGTCATGTTTTTTCTTTTTTTTTCTCTTTTTTTTTTTTTTTTTTAATTAACTCTGTATTTAAGGTCAGTGTGTTTGTTCTGTTGTTCACATTGTATATGTATGAAGTGAGAGTAAGGGAGCTAAAAGCTGACGTGCCTTTGAAGCAGAGGTTCAGCTACCACATAAACGACTGACAAAATGTGAGTACTGGTTTAACTTTCCTATTTTGATGACATTGATATTATTTTTCTTCAATAGGAGCGAGGTTAACCTGTTTTGTAGATTAATTTTTTTTTTTTTGTTGTTGGAGTTTTTAAACAGCTGATTGCTTCTGCCCTCTGTGGCTGAAATGATTTGTGAAGCAGCCAGTGAAAGGAAGCAGACCAAAGTTTTGTACTTTTAGTTTTGTTATTTCAGTTTTAGAGTAAGAAGTCTTTTTTTTCACCACAAGGAAATGATCAGAAGGACTTCATAGAGGGTGTTTTTTTTTTTTTTTTTTTTTTTTTTTGTAAAGTCATGGGTTTAGTCACCAATCTGTCCCATGGGCTGAGTGAACTGAAGACTTCCAACATTGTTCAAGAATCACAATTGCAGCTGAACAGAACTACTGGCCATTAACATTGTATCAATATATATATTGATCTTAGCAGTCTGTTTGATTTTTCACAATAAACTTTACAAAAATTATTTTGCTTGATGTGTATATTTACTCACCAAATCTCTGCATGTGCTGCCAGGGTGTCAGACATGGGAAATTATTAATTAATTATAATTAAAAATAATTAATTAATTAAAAATCTGAAATGGGGCTTTAACAAAGAGCTATTTTCACCATCATTATTGTTTATTTTTGATTAATTTCAGATCCTGAGCTGATTGCTTGTTTTGAAGCAACAGTCCAAAAAAGATATTCAGTTTACCATTAAATTAAGCACATCCTAACATCTGGAAGCAAATAGATCTGCTGATAAATGACTTCACTCAATTATTAAAATAGCAATTAATTTAAATAATTAATGAAGTAATTGTTTCAGCATTAGTCTGAATGTAAATTTAAGGTTCTGTGATGTTTTGATACAGGTGAGCATTGTTTCCCTCAGAAGCTCAGATTTAGATGTCTTAAAAAAAGCTTTCTGAAATTTAGAAATGTCCCTCTCAAATTAGCCTGATAAAAGTCTTAATTTTATAATTATTACTGTACAGGCAACCTGACAGGAACTGTATTAGTTTCCATCAGTTGTCTCTAACCTGTCACCATAACTAACAGTGAGATTGTGTTGAATTGATGCCACATGCTCTACTGTCTAATGTGCCGGAGCTTTCTCTGCTCATGTCTGAATTAGTAAGTGGATCACAGAAATGGGGCAGCAAAGCTTGGATGTACTGGTACCTAACCAAGGAGGACACCAGCATGAATTTAGTTTATTTTATACCACAGACTTTATTCATAACTGTTAACGTTGACTGTTGACTTAATAGTCACGGTTTAAATAATGAGGTTACAGCTGTCACTGATTCTCGTTGGCACTAATTTGTTAAGCTCGTTGGAGCTTGTGTGCGGATGGAGGCAGCAATGAGATGCACGTTGTCTGACACATTTTACAAGGTGGCCCTGGCGCTTTAAGAGTCAGTCTCTCCAGGAGCAGCAGCAGCTCGGAGGAGCCAGAGACTGCAGCACATCCTCAGCGGCTGTTCGGCCACCTGACAGCACACGGAGCGGCGGACGGGCAGCACCGGCCGGCCTCCCGGGTCACACCACAACACAACCGCGTCCTGGAGGGGAATGGGGGGCCACCTAGCCCGCTAGCTAACCGAGTACATTTCCTTGAAGCGGAAGGCGCGCGGTCGGCGGTCCACCAAGATGGTATCCTGGATCATTTCGAGGATGGTCGTGTGAGTACGGGCTGGGCTGCATCTGTTGTCGCGTTGAACCGCCAGGCGGAGCGGCGGCTCCCCCATTCATCATCTGTCTGATGCCGAGCCGAGCCAACTAGCAAGGCTAGGCTCGGCTCGGCTCTCTGCCCGTATACAGTTACGTGTCAATAATGTAGACAACTACCGCGGGTAAACTGTTTATTATGACTGTTAATCAGTAGAGATGCTGCCTCACTAACCGTGTCGGTAACGACCACCATGATGCGGTACGGTCCACCCAGGGGCTTGCTAGCCGCTGGTAGCTAACGTATGCTGGCTAGCCAGTAACTGTAGTCACCTGACAGACACCGTGTTGGCAGGGCCATGACTTGTCAGCCGTGAAACAACTGAAACCTGCTTAATATGCCAGCCTCGCTTCAGACAAGTAAACAGCCTCCAAACTGCCTGCCACGGCCTCTTTAAAAAAAGGTCCCAGGCTGAGCTGCTGTGGTGACTGAGCATCTCGGCACCAGCTGGTAACATGAGTTGGTAAAACGTGATGGCAGCAGCCCAGTCAGGGATGTGTGTCCACCCACCCACGACCGGGTCCGTGTGAAGGGACTGGTCACATAAATGCGGACGACGTGTATATTTTTTAATATCGCAGCCTGTTTGAGAGACTTCACTGAGGGATGTCTTGCTGTGGTCAGACAGGCAGCATCAGGCCTCAGCTTCCACCTGTACACACCACATCCCGATGGCGTGGATGACTCAACTAAAGCCAGCAGCTGTCATCATCCTGACCCTCTATGCAAACACTTGTGCAATCCTGCATTAATATTGTTTTATGTCAAGTTATTGAGCTTAGCTGTTTTTATTGTCTGACCCATGGGTGTGTCTGTTGTCACAGATGCTGTCAGTTTTGTGTATATTATGATGTGGATGTAGAACTGCAGTGTTTTTTGTGTCGAAATATCACTGATGTTTAAGTAAGTAGAGTATAACATTGGCAAACTGTTACTTTTCGTGGCTTCCAGCTGGCTCTTCCACTTCAGTGCACTTCAGGTAGTCATGCGTCTATTGGGAGACAAACAATGTGACTGGATGTGCATCATTATGGCTGCCGTACATCACTAGATCAGTTGTTTCTCGCCCTTATCCCGCTTTAAATATGCAGCTGCTTCTTGCCGGGCATTGTATTACAGAAAAAAAAAAAAAAAGATCTGTCCTAACCTGAAAACTTAACAGATAAAAAGGCAGTGCAATTCAAATAACTACATTTGAGTCTCAGAGGATGAGATGCCCTCAAACCCAAAGAAGTGAACCTGAGATGGTGACACAAGGAGGCATCTGCTGAGGGAGTCCACTGACCTAGAGGCCTGCTAACAGTGTCCTCAGCTTACTCTACAGAGCTGGGAGGCTCTGCTATCATGACTGAGCAGCTCAGATACGTTCTGGGGCGGAGGACCTCCTTGGATGCTAAAGAAATACAGTAGATATGTTAAGGCTGCCAACAGCTGCAAGCACAAGCATCATTGGGTGACTTAGTGTGATACACATCTCAATCCTTAGTTTAGATCAAGTGTTAAAAGCCACAATTACTGGTTTACACTGTCAGCATACACACAAACTGGTGACTCTCTGAACTGTGTTCTCCCTGTTGTCCCCTCACAGAGTATTCAGCATCCTGTCACATCAGCACAAATCACCACAGTGGCACAGGATGCAACTAAATGCACATCAAAAGCACCACTCTGTGTGCAGTGCTCCACTCTGGACTAACACACGTTGACCCACCCCAAGCAGACTTGTGTGTGTTTTTCCACTTTGTCTCACTGCAGTTTTCCTAACACCATGATTATCACACCATTGTGTTTTAACAAGCCACTTCTCATCACCTCTCTATCATAGCATCACCATTCAGATCAAAATTATCGAGACAATGACTGTTTAAGTAATACAGAAAGCTACTTGTGTTTGCATAAGCTCTGAGCAAACAAGCTAAACTAATTTTTAAGCAAGGGCATGTTTGTGAGGTGTCAGCACCCCGAGGCTGTGTTCCCAAACTGAATCCCTCTACTCTGACCCAGGTTTCTCTGTTGCTCTGCTCTTTTCAGCCTTGCCTTTGGGACACTCTACCCAGCATATTCCTCATACAAGGCTGTAAAAACGAAGAATGTGAAGGAATATGTGAGTATCACCCTTTGGTTACCACAGCAGTGGTGTGTGGTCCTGGGCCACATTGACTGTTCTTTTTGTTTGAACATTGCCACTTGAAGACAGGTGAAAAAAAAGCCAGCCATGTTTGTGTATTGATCAGGGCCTTGCAGACAAGGTCATGAGCACGGCATGGCAGTTAATTTGGGACTCATAACCCTTCTTGACATGGGGTCACTATAGCACCACAATGGTACTAAAACAATATAAAACCCGCATATCTGTGTATAGATCATAATTCTTTTATTCTACACAGACATGACAACATTTTAATCTTGAAACAAGACAGTGGTGTGTGGGTATTCTTTTATATGTTTATACACGGGACTGCAAAATTATATCAATGTGCTTTCTTCACCTCAAGGTTAGATAACAATCATACCATTCTGCAGATGGTGAAAACCATCTTTGCTTTGATTAAACCAGTAATGACTTGTAGCATCAAGGGAAAATAAGGGATGGGAACCAATGATCTTGTGTGGGTTTGGCCTGTGACGAACATTTGAAACATGTCAGCTGCATGAAGCTATCCAATCCCCTGACGTCTAAATGATTCATAGTTCAAACAAACACTCCCATATTTTGTCATAGTGGCCAACTGTGCCTCCAAATTTTCTGTCAGTTCATTGTTGACACTTTAGATCTCACACAGCCTATATTTAAGTTTCAAAACATCAGCACTAAGTAGGAAGGGAAGTTTTAGATCTGGTACCATTATTGTGAGTATCTTTAAATAACAACAATGTAGTAGTGAACTCATGACCAGTGCTGCTTGTGGAAACCAGTTTAAAAAGCAGTAGATTTTCATTCTGTCTGTTGCTGAGAGACTGTAAACTAAACGGGGTCCTCCCTATTTACCTCATCACTGCAAGGGATGAGAGAGAGGGGGGTCTAGGAGAAGGAGGAGATAGCAGCACTCTGGCCCTCTGCCTATATTTGCACTGGCGAACAGTCTCCTCCTGGCTGGTTACCATGGCAACCCCCCACCCCCCACCCTCCCAATTGCTGCTCAAGCAGACGGCCACAGAGGGAGCGAATGAGGGAAGGAGAGAGTGGGGGACGCCATTTTTAGAACTGATGTTTTCATTCCCCCTTTCCTCTTGTTTGGCTAATTTCTAATACGTCAAATGATTCAGCATTGGCTTTATATGGCTGAATGCCTGTGGTCTGTTCATGCCTTTAAATGGACTATTACCATCCAGTGCTTTTCTCTGTAAAATATGATATACCAATATGTTTTAGTTAATGAATGTCCATTGGTTCTCAATTTAATCTTAAAGTGCATAGTTTACTGCATATTTATACAATGCCCGACGTTTCCTTTGTCTCCAGAGATTAACCATGCATACCGATGTGATCTGAAATGACTGAAACATATGTTGTATTTCTGTGTTGGCATGTCGTGTCTGTGTGGTGCCACGTGTCTCAGCACGTGTGCTGGAAGCTGTTTTCATGTGCTATTTTTGTTATCGTCTCACTCCTCATCTGTTTATGTGTGTCCAGGTGAAGTGGATGATGTACTGGATAGTGTTTGCGTTGTTCACCACAGCAGAAACAGCCACAGACCTGCTTCTATCATGGTGAGTCAGGAGTTGCTCATGATTGTCACCCTCATGCCCTCATGCCTCAATAAACAGCTTATATAATATCAATAGACGCATTCATGTGTGTATCTGGTGCTAAGTGTTCTTGATGTTTTTAGTAGAATGAACTCTAGTTAAATTATTTTGTCTTCTATGTAGCATCATAACATGAAACTTGCAGCTACTTAACCTTTTTATTCATCAGATCAGCATCTTTCCCTTCTTTCTCTTTATAACTTCAGTGTATTGACCTTTCATTGTGCAGGTTTCCATTTTACTTTGAGCTAAAGATTGCTTTTGTGATCTGGCTCCTGTCCCCATACACCAAGGGCTCCAGTGTCCTCTATCGCAAGTTTGTCCACCCGACTCTCTCCAACAAAGAGAAGGTAGGAACAGGATCTTTAAAATCATACAGGCTCTTTAACAACGTAAACTGGTTTGCAAATTGAAGTTTTCAGATTTTCCTCACTCCATAGCTCTATGTCTGATTGCTTACATTGTTGTCTTTTACTCTTCTTCCTTTTTGTGCTATAGGAGATAGATGAGTACATAGCTCAGGCCAAAGACAGGAGTTATGAGACCATGATGAGGTTTGGAAAGAGGGGTCTCAACCTGGCTGCTAATGCTGCTGTCACTGCAGCCACCAAGGTGAGTGCTAGATGCCTTCCATGATTTAATAACATGGACAAATTCATTAATGCTCAATGTTCAAATTAATGTTTTTGACTGTTGGAATATTGTCATAGTAGATTTGTGTTACCAGTGTTTTCCGCCCTGTTCAGACGTACTCTCTTTAATCCAGGTCTGTACAGATTGTGTCTGAATCCAGTTGAGATATAGTTAGAATGTCTCACATATGCTTTTCAAGTGATTACTGAGATCATGTTTTGTTTCCCTGCTCAAATTTTGACACGTCATGTTGTACATCCACTCAGCCTTACAGCTAAAGAGGAAAACTGATGATCTAAATTTTTTACAATGAACACTGTCACTGTATATACACTACAACATTAAAACCATGGTCCTGATTGGCCTTGTATCAAATGTGTATAAAGGATCCCAGTACATCCTCTGAATTTACAGATGTGTACTTGACGTACATGAGATTCCCCAACATGTAAGTTAATGCTCATTCTGTACAACCTGCGTAGAGGAAACGGTGCATAATCACTGCAGTCATGAGCACAAAACTGGAGAAAGAAGAAAGGAAGGTTTTTGAGTGTTTAGTGTGAGTTATTATGCAGCTCAGTATTGACAGTTGAATTAACAGGAGGCATCTGTTAATATCCTGTGTTGACAGGATGTTACCCGGTTTTCTGATTCGCTTTGCTTGTTTAAACCAAACAAACTCGTACAAGCAGTAAATTGTTAGTGCCGCCAAATCAATGTTGTAATGACAAATGGCTGCAGTGAGTCTGGAGTCATATTAACTCAGTTAAAATCTTAGTAAAAACCATTGTTTAATTGTTGACAAACTAAGAGTTAATGCTCTGCTTAATAGCACATTTTAGTTCTTTGTCAAATAAACATGTGAAGCTAACCATGTGGTTAACTGACATTCAGGCAGAGATTTCAAGTCTGATGCAGAATCTTGAGCAAATACAGTGGCTTGCAAAAGTATTCATACCCCTTGAACTTTTCCACATTTTGTCACGTTACGACCACAAACAAATATATTTTATTGGAATTTTATGTGAAACACCAACACAAAGTGGCACACAATTGTGAAGTACAAAGAAAATTATACATGATTTAAAAAAATATTTTTACAAATAAAAAAAACTGAAAAGTGCGGTGTGCAAAAGTATTCAGCCCCCTTTTCTCTGAGTGCAACCAATTTCCTTCAGAAGTTGCCTGATGATTGCTGAATGATTGAAAGTTGACCTAATGACTAAATAGAGTCAATTTGTGTGTAATCTAATCTCACTACAAATACAGCTATTCTGTGACGGTCTCAGATGAAGTCCAAAGAACACACCAGACAGGTCAGGGATAAAGTTGTGGAGAAGTTTAAAGCAGGGTTAGGCTATAAAAAGATTTCCCAAGCTTTGAACATCCCACGGAGCACTATTCAATCCATCATCCGGAAATGGAAAGAGCATAGCACAACTGCAAACCTACCAAGACACGGCCGTCTACCTAGACTTACTGGCCGAACAAGGAGAGCACTGATCAGAGATGCAGCCAAGAGGCCCATGATGACTCTGGACCAACTGCAGAGATCCACAGCACAGGTGGGGGAATCTGTCCACAGGACAACTATTGGTCGTGCACTGCACAAATCTGGCCTTTATGGAAGAGTGGCAAGAAGAAAGCCATTGTTAAAAGAAAACCATAAGAAGTCCCATTTGCAGTTTGCCAGAAGCCATGTGTGGGACACAGCTAACGTGGAAGAAGGTGCTCTGGTCAGATGAGACCAAAATTGAACATTTTGGCCTAAATGCAAAACGCTATGTGTGGACACTGCGCATCACTCTGAACACACCATCCCCACTGTCAAACATGGTGGTGGCAGCATCATGGTCTGGGTGTGCTTTTCTTCAGCAGGGACAGGGAAGATGGTCAGAGTTGATGGGAAGATGGATGGAGCAAAATACAGGGCAATCTTGGAAGAAAACCTGGAGTCTGCAAAAAACTTGAGACTGGGATGGAGGTTCACCTTCCAGCAGGACAACAACCCTACACATAAAGCCAGGGCTACAATGGAACGGTTTAAAACAAAACATATTCATGTGTTAGAACGGCCCAGTCAAAGTCAAGACCTAAATCCAATCGAGAATCTGTGGCAAGATCTGAAAACTGTCATTCACAAATGCTCTCCATCTAATCTGACTGAGCTTGAGCTGTTTTGCAAAGAAGACTGGGCAAAAATTTCAGTCTCTAGATGTGCAAAGCTGATAGAGACATACCCCAAAAGACTTGCAGCTGTAATTGCAAAGGGCGGTTCGATAAAGTATTGACTCAGGGCGGCTGAATACTTTTGCACACTGCAATTTTCAGTTTTTTTTATTTGTTTAAAAAAAAAAAAAAAATTCACGTATAATTTTCTTTGTACAATTGTGTGCCACTTTGTGTTGGTCTTTCACATAAAATTCCAATAAAAATATATTTGTGGTTGTAACGTGACTAAATTGTAGTTGCACTTGCTTATGATTTATTGGCTGCAACCACCAATTTTCAATATAGAATAATTTGCTGATTTGGTTAGAAAATACCAATCAAGATGTGCAAATAGTAAAATGATTTGATTTTTAAATAATTGGTTACATAAAAGTTATGTAGAGGTACGTGAACGTATCCTCTTATCCTTCACAAATCTGACTCATCTGTGTGTGGTTTTGCTGTGATGCCCAGGGGCAGGGTGTGCTGTCAGACAAGCTGCGGAGTTTCAGCATGCAGGACCTTACTCTCATCAATACTGAGGATGATCTGGCTCTGCACACTTCAGATGCCCGCATGAGACGGGACCCCATGGACGACATGAGCTCAGGGGCCAGCACACTGCCCCGGGCCAAGAGCACCGCTGCACGGCAGAGTAAGTCTGCACAACACACACATACCAACAATGCTTCATTACCAGCTTCACAGGGAGAAGCATGGAGTTGGACAGATCTGCATAAATACACATATACATATTGTACATGCTGGAGTCTGGAGCACCACCCAGATGACTTGCCCTTTTTAACATTTATCACAACAGGACTGAGGCTGGTTGAGCCAAGTGTTGTCATGTGATTTAAGTAAAGTGGGGGGGGGGCATGTGATCCGAGTGGGAGGAGAAGCTTGGAAGGGGGACTCTTTGTGTCTCACTACACTACCAGCTGGCTGGATATGTGGGCCTGATGAGCTGTGAACCGAATACAGAGAGAAACACATATAATAAAACAGTGAACAAGGAGGGTAAAGTGGCTCATTCTAAATCTACACTTGGGAAGAAAACTCTTACAAGTTCAATAACCAGAAAGATGGATCAAGATGATAGAAGTAACAGTACGAACATATTGAACAACAGAGTAATGGACAGAAACAAAGTCATGTGTATTTTTCTAATTTCTTTTCTCATTCACCTTGTGTATGACACAAACAAAACAAGGATTCCTCTCATAAAAAAACTGGTACAAATATTCCCCAGGGCACCTTTTTAATGTGCCCCACCAATCAAATGTTTCAGGCTAACCTCTAGCTTAGTAGTTCCAAAACTTTTTTCAATAAAAATTTTAGTATTTTACCAGTAATCCCCCCCATCCCTTTCGCCATCTCATGACCCCTCAGTGACCCCTTATAAAACACTACAGTGCAAATCACTGCTGTCCATGCTAAAGTTTTTATCAATCCAGAATATATTTTACTTACTTACTTTACCTATGCTTTACATAAAAAGCTGGGTAGAGGACGCGCCCCTTTAGTGTGTCCAGCAACCAGTTTTAAACCTGGAATCAAAAAGTGAACTTTGAAATTTGTTGTGAGAGGCTGTGACAGCAGTGATGCACAGGTCTGCAAAAACAGACTTTTGAATGGTTGTGTGTGTCAGTGTTGTCTTTTGGTTCAGACAATGTAACCCCCTACTGTCTCTCTGCTGAATCATCTGGCTTCGATCAGGTTTTTTTTTTTTTTTTTTCCCACCTGCTTTAAGGCTGAACCCTGAGCCACTCTGTGATTTAGTGACTACTGATTTTATTTTATTTATTTTTATTTTTTTTGTTCTACCCTGCAGCCCGCTCATTGGCAGCCGCATCCCTTGCTGATGAAACATCGTCCCAACACAGCTCTGACCAATCAGACACAAGGACTGAACACTCTGATGAAGATGTTGGAGAAAAAGCCCCCAAACGTGGGGCCAGTGTCAAGGCCACCAAGAAACCTGCTGCTGCTGCTAAGACAGAGGTAGGGCCAACACACACATACCAAGAGTGGTACACTTTCACTTTATATATTTTATATTATGCATTTAAAAATCATCTTCATGGGAAATGGTGTGATGCGTTTCCAATTCAGCTTCAAAAAATGTTCTCAGCATTTAAGAGATTTTGTTTTCTGATGTTTTGCGAACTCAAAGACTGCTAACACTTGGGACACAGCCAATTACAGTTCTTGTGTACTTTTTCTAAACAAAGGTATAATGTTTACCATGTTCAGGTATTTGGTCATAAAACAAAGTATTAGACTAACTGAAATTATGACCATATAATGATGCTATGGGAACAGGAAAGTCTGTAGCAGATTTGATGGCAATCCACCAAAAAAGATGTCTATCATACTGTAAGACTCAGTGTATTGCCCTAGTTAGGCCTCCTCTCTGTGTCTTCTCCACTTAAATACTCAGTTCTTTCTTCCTCTTTTCCTTCTGGTGTTAATTACTCTTTACCTTTTCCTCCCTCCTGTC
The DNA here is from genome assembly GCA_038496675.1 of Rachycentron canadum. NCBI lineage: Eukaryota > Metazoa > Chordata > Actinopteri > Carangiformes > Rachycentridae > Rachycentron > Rachycentron canadum. The sequence goes on from CM076655.1 coordinate 7,564,373, forward strand.
CCTCTCCTGCCTCTGCAAGACTCAAACTAAATCGGTGAAGAAACCAACAAAGAAAAAGACCATGGCTAATAGTGCAGAGACGCCACCCTGAGGCCTGCTGTCCTCATCCACTGGCCTACACTCTGTCCTCCCACAGCCTGCAGGCTCTTCTTCCTCTGTTTGGTCTCCACACAAACACATATACACTTGATGTATATTTATCAGTCACATCACTCTTGCTGGTTTTTAGAGCAAAGTAAAGTTTTAGTTTTTTTAATTTTTTTTTTCTGAAGATGATTAGTCATCTTATCATTGATGCTTCTCCTTTCTTTAACCCTTGAGCATAAATGAAGGTCCCCATAATAGTTGATAACAGTCTTGACTGAGATTGTTGTTGACGTACTTCTAGTAAAATATTACTCCTAGCTCCCCAGATTTGTGTGTTTAATGTAGCCTCTTAACCTGGCCATAATGGTAGAAATCCTCACCAAAAAAAAACTCTTCTTATGTTTCACCAAGGAGGAAGACAGGTTTGAGATCAACTTAAAGGCCTGCAGACTGATTTTCATCACTCACTTTTTTACCTTTTTAATTTTAACCTCTTTGGCTGCATATTAAGCCTCACAGTTTGTAGAAAAGTATAAAGTCTAGCTTCCCCTCATTAAGACTATACCTCTGAGTGAGTCTGGCTCAGCTACGTTCAGGTCTCACTTCTGGCAACTTTCTTCCTCACTGCTTTTAGTGTGGCTGTCCAGTCATGTACAGTGCTGGTGGTTGAGTGGTTTGCTTAGTGCTGGCTTAGTTATTCTTCATTGAGACTTCACACTCATAGGTTGTATTTATCCAAGGTCATTTATTTATTACTTCTGTTTTATTGATTTCTCGTGGTAAAGTAATATTAGGAATAAATATGACCATCTGTGCATAGCCAGGACTCTTAAGGTGAAGCTGTACCTGAGTGATGGTTGCACTCTCCCTCCTAATAAATACAGTAATCAGAGATGAGTTGCCAGTGTTCGTGAGGTAACATATCTGTTTCAGTGATGTCTGTATATTGTTTGTGTTGCACATTAGAAAAGTTATGGAGTAGCTCTGCACTTTCTCACTAATTATATTTTGCCTCGTTATAAAAAGCAAAGCAATATTGAAATAATTCAACCAAAACCAACATCAGGAGACTGTCTGAGAATTATTTTCTCATTCCCCATGCTGTTGTTTCAGATGCAGAGGGAGTGTCAGATCAGGATGTGTGTGCTTTCAAACACATTTGACTTAAGTTCTGGGATGACCTTTTCTGTTACCAACCACTACAGTGGGCATGGTTTTTCATGAGTGCTCTGTAATGGGAGATTTAAAAGCATGAGACTACTGCTGCACCCTTACTGCTCTCTGCAGTGTGACACTCATATGAACCAGTAGGGTGAGACAAACCCAACCTCAACTGTTGGTTCCTCAAGTTCCTCAACAATATGTAAACACAATGTAAATTGTGGACTGTATATATACAGTCTGGTTATTTTATTAATCATTTGTGTGCTTTTTTTTTTTTTTCTTCTAATTCTTAGTCTTGACAAATCTGGTGTTAGAAATTTTATTTTGTATATTTTAATGAACACTTTTCATTCTGTCCCTTCACATTAAAACATTTGAGCTCTTCTACATTACAAAGTAAGGAATTTCCCAAATCAATCTAAACTGTACGTTCACACCTGGCTGTGTTCTCCACTTGGACTGGTTATAAACTATTTTAGGGACAAAATTTCTTAATTCAATGTTTGCACTGGATAAAAAGGAGACATCTTAATTAGAAGACATTTTGTCTCATCAAATTACAACTTTGTGTTTTTATCTTGTTTTTGGATATTTATTGATTATTTTCTGTTTAAAGATCAGTATTGTACACAGGGATGTTCATTTGTATATTGTTTGTGCCAATTCTCAAAGCTCCATGTTAAAAAGGATAGCAGTGTGTGTGCTGGGTCAAAGGTATCTAACATGGTCACGTATCAGTAATAAAGCTACTAATAACTGAAATCACCTGCCCCCGCGGGGATCAGAACAGAAATCATAATTTGAGGGACATAAAAGTAAAAAATAAAAATTAAAATTAAAGAAGACCCATCTCTACAAGACACTGTCAAGTGTTAAAAACTTACTCTACGAGAAAATTAAATCGGCTCAAATTTGCACATGCCTTATATATATGGTGTAAATCCTGTATGGTAGTGCACACTATTAAAGTTCTATTAAAGTTCAACTGCATTGAAAAATCACATTTAATTTCCCTAATAGATAATAGATATGGTGTAAATCCTGTATGGTAGTGCACACAGTAGGTGTTGATATTGCCCTTCAGGTTGCGACCGTACGTAGCAGCCTTTCAGAGAAAATCCTGCATGAGCTACGTGTGTTTCCATCAGATCAGAGCCTCGGCTGTGAACCTATGATGCAAAGCCTGGATTGTGTTTTCTTAAGTTGCAGTGTGTTGAGCTGCCTTGGCCACCGCAGGATTTGAGTTTACTCTGAAGTCCAACACTGATAAAAGCTTTGACCTTGTCCCGCCTGTACTTGTCCTGTAAATGTTACCGAACCAGTTGCCACATGAAGAATAAAGTCACATCAAGAATCAGAACCTGAAATCGTGTTAAAACCTCCCTTGACTTCTGCGTGACACAGTTGCGCTAAGCATAGCAGATAGTGACTGACTGATGTTCTTCCTGTAGTTGTGTGTGCTCTGTGTTGAGACCGTTCAATACCCCAAACTTGGCTGATGATAGACTTCCTGTACATAGAGAACTGCAGCCTGTACGAGGCGGCTGGAGAGCGCCAGTGCTTTCCCTGTTCCTTCATGTACCAAAGACACAGTAGACGCAGTGCATGTCAGTCTGAGGATATTACTCCTGATTCCTGCTGTTTGTGTGACCTGCTGCTGCAGTGAAGTTACACAACCTTCAGTGCCTGAAAGTGTTAATATCTTCTACTGTCATGACACACATGTTGCCCAATGACCAATTATGAAACGTTTATTGATTTTATAAACTTTATTTGGCTGCTAGCTTTATATTTTACATAGGATAATAAAGCATACTGTTTTTATCCTGTAGCTTTAAATGTAAATAACGTCCAATACTGTGAAATACTTGAAATACTTGATATATTTAGATGTCTGCATGTAATATATACTAAGGTAAAATATTACTCAAACATCCTGGCATTAATGTAGATGCATATTGGAGTTGTTTATTTCTTCATGTTAGTTTCTTTTGCTCTATTAATCCTTGGTAATAATAGTGCTTTTAATGCTAATTACTTAAATACCCTTATAATTGCAACCTCATCAATATTTCAGTATTCAGTACCATAGTGTTATTGTTTTCATGTACATGTACAGCAGTAGGTCTTTCTCCTTGACACTTCAATCAAAGCTGCATGATATAGAAAAAAAAAAAAAATCAAATGGCTATTACTTTGGCAATTATTGTGGTTGCAACATGAAATACAGATTTCCATTGTTAGAGTTGTTTTTGTATTTTAAAATGATTTGATTTGTGTTGGGTCTTGTACAAAACAAGCATGTTCATGTCTATAGAATATGATTTGTAGGCCTTATGGTGCTAACAATTCACAACAATGGTGTGATGCATTTTTCTTTCATTAAAAAAAAAAATTGCCTTAGGCACCTGTGATTTGGATATTTCTTTTAGCCATATTAGAAATTTAATTGTATTTTATCAATTGTGCAGTCCTACTTGCTTTTGTCCCAAATGGAAGTTGTGAGATTACGGATACAAAGGGCATCACCGATACTAAGTAATAGAAGAGAAGTGTCATCTTCTTCAGTGTCATGTAAAGTTGAATAAGAAGCCATATTTACAGTAGCTTCAGGCATTCAAATCAAGAACACAAAAAATCAAAATTTTAAGATTAAGGTCAGTTTATGTCAATAGTTTATTGGTGGAGAGATAAACCTGAAATATATCAGCCCATATACTACACATGCTTCAGGGAGGGTTAATCCTAACCCTAAATCTTCACTAATATTTCATGTGTATAATTTACACATGACTTATATATACTTATATATTTTGCAACATTTAATGTCATTTATGATAGTTGACTGACAGAATATATAAAATAAATAAGAATTATAGAACATTTTGTTGAAAATTTAAAATTTGAAATTGGTTGATTTAACATGAGTAGTCTTTGACAAAAATGTTATTTTTATCACATCATATATGAAATTATTTACATTATGCATAATACGTGTATTTAGGGATGATTGATCATTTTTTATGTATGTAATATATGTTGCCTCTATAGTGTAATATGTAAGACAGAGGTAGAATTGATAGGATATTTTAGAGTAATTGGTAGTGACTGCTCCATAATGTTGGGGCTAGGAGACCCAAAGCTCAGTCACCCCAGGCCTAGTGCCTGTTTCAACTTGCTCTCTTGAATATGTTGGCTAGAATCACCTCTATATTTGTCTTACATATAGTTATTGCAACCAAATGATAATTTGACATTATATTTTGATTATGTAAAATGAAAATGTCGCTTTATAATGTAAGATTTCCATGCAAATAAGACAATACTAGTGACCATGTTTACCATACAGAACAAATGTAATACTGGGTATAAACACTTGATGTCGCTGTCTAACCAACAAAGATAGTGAGGAGAGGCTAGTAAGGTATAGTCTGGTTGTAATGACACAAAGCCCAGAGAAATCTTTCATCTGAAGGGGGCAGCCACACTCCGTGGACAACAGTGGGCTTAAAATGATACCTGTTTTAATTGAAAAAAGTAGAAAAAGTAACCATTTCTTATTGAACCCACATTCAACCAGTGTCCTAGTCAGAGTCAGTGTGAGGACACACACTTTCTCCTCATCCCCGGTATTACAACTGAGACAATGTCTTTTAACCCGAACATGGCCCCATAAACTGGCCTGTCAGAGGGTGCTGGTCCACATCTCTACTGAGGTGTAAAGAGGCTACTGTTCCTATTACGCTCCATCTTTGAGAAATATAGTTTTCGACAGCTTATGTAACATGTCAGCTAAACAGGAGAGACATTTCTGTGTGTGTGTATGTGCACGTGTGTTAAAATATCAGTGTTTTGGAGGGTTGAAGGTGTTGGCAGGGGCAAGGAGTTGGGTCACAGTGTCAGGACCTATCTGTCGAATCTTTGCATGTGTGAGGTGGTCTATATAGTGTTGTATGTGTTTATGTAATTATTTGCATTAATATACTTTTATTTCATGTGCAGGTGTGTGTTGTTGCTCAGTGATGTAGCAGGGGTAAGTTTGTCATATAGCTGCCCCTTGAAACAGCACCAGAGGCTGCTGGTAAAGAGCTCTACAGGTGAGAAATGTCACCAATAGTCTATCTGATGGATCAGATAGTAGATTACTTGGCAGTAACAGACATGTTGTGTTGTCCTTTATTTTCTAATATCAGGACACATCACAGTGTGTCATTGCTTGCTTATGTTCCCTTCTGTCTCTGAGAAGAGATCTGCACTTTATAAGGTGTTTTTATTACTAATATGTGTGGTTGGTGACTAGTTTGCAGTTTTTCTGTTCGACTGTCATTCCTCAACATCAAAAGTTTGTTGTTAAAGTGTGTCTGCGACAATGTGGCCGACGCACACAGAGCCAGCCACCCTCTCTGAACTAAACACTGTTCCTACTTCCTTTGGCTTTGTAGAGCTTTTGTTTGCTTTCTCCCTGTTTCTTGTTTCTGCTCTTGTTATTTCCTCTCATCTCTTTTATCTATTTCTATCTTCTTTGACTCTGTTTTTCCAGCACAGGGATAGAAAGGATTGCAGGTATCCATAGCAACATGTTTGCGCGTGTTGTGAAAGTGTGTGTGTGTGTGTGTGTGTGTGTGTGTGTGTGTGTGTGTGTGTGTGTGTGTGTGTGTGTGTGTGTGTGTGTGTGTGTGTGTGTGTGTGTGAGTGTGTGAACTGCGCGTGTAGCCTCTTGTCCGAGACACAATGTGGTAATTACCGGAGCTTACCTCGGCGCTAATTAACCGTCGCCGTGGTAATTGGAAGGGTCAAGTGAGCAGGACGATTGGCTCACCTTCCTGCATCATCCACCAGCCTCTCCTCCACTATCCCTCGCTCCTTTCTTGCTCTCCTCTGCTGACAACTTTGCTACTCCACCTTCACCCCTGTATCTCACCCTCCTTCTATCCTGTCCTCCGCTCTTCTTCCCTCCGCTCTTTTGCCCTTTTTCGTTCTCATACCTTCCTGTCAGCCTCCTCACGCTCTCTTTAATACCAAAAGAAACAATTGCTCTAATCTCTCTGTGACTTTTTGGTGGTGTTGTTTTGGATGAGAGCATTATCACAAGATGGCTTGGCTTCCATCCCTTAAAAGCCCCCCTCACTCTCTCACCCACTCCACCTGATTGGGCAGACCGACAGCTGGCTGCCAACCAGAGGTGGAGCTTTTGACCTTCACAGCCTCCAGGAGTCCAGAGGAGCGACTGATTAACTTACCTGGAAATGTTCACAGACACCTAGAACACCTAGAAGTTTAAGACAGCAGTGATAAACAGTGTGAGAGAGGGTTTGTCCTCTCATTGTAAGCTCAGTCTATGCTTTTATATATATATATCATTTATATATATCATAAAGTTTCATATTTGTTAATTCGGCTGTAAAGCTTTATGGACTTTTACACTCTCAATCTCTGTTCACTCTCAATGCTGCAGCAGGCAGCTGTTTTCAGGAGAAAACAAAGAGAGGTCTAAAAGCCCACTGTACACTACCTGCTCAGCACAAAACAGCAGACATTCAGTTTTTCACTAACTGGTGAACATATTGGCACATTTAGCAGCTAAAGACTTTGAGGAAAGTGAATATTCTATTTCAAGTGGTCAGAAACTTGTTTTCTAGTGGCCAAAATCACTTAATAGTGGTCTAAGAATCGTCTAAGACTTCAGTAATATGTAACTAGGTTGCTAGAATGGTTGCCATTTAATTCAAAGCAATCAACTTTTGTAAACAAGACATTACTGTGAGCATTAGAACATCCACATTAACAAAGATTCATATATATACAGTACTGTGCAAAAGTGTTGTTTCAGCAATGCTATAACGACCATATATAATTATCTTTGTCTCTTTATTACATACAACCAGAAAATACAGGAAGTGTATACAGTATTAAAAAACAAAAAAATCAGAAAAAGCAGCTTCTATAGGCTAAAGTAGCAAGTAGTTAGTGTGACCTCCCCTTACACTTGAGCAATAGCAAGAACCTGGCTCTCACACCTAAATGGGATGAACCACGATTAATGTCATTGCTAACACCTGTATTTTTAAATACTTTATGTCAAAGTAAAACTGTGAAAAAGCTCCATTACACCAGGTTTGTGCAAGACCTGCTTAAGCATTACATACACGTTGTATGAGTTTAACTCATTGGAAGTTGCTAATATGTATAAGATCAACTTTTAATCATATCATTCCATTCAAAATGCCAAAGATCACAGAATTTGACATAAAATCATTTCACATCATCACGGCCACTCTCAAAGGGAACTTAGCAAACAAACTGGATACTCAAGATGTGGTATTCAAGCTGTTATGAAGAAATGTAAAGAATCAGGAGAGGTCAAGGACAAAAAGAGGACTGGAAGGCTAAGAAAACTTTCAAAATCTGATGAGAAGTTTCTCTGAGTTTCCTCTTTGAGAAACCGGATGAAGTCCAGCAAAGACCTGGTTCAGAATCTGGCAGCTTCATCAGGATGAAGCCAAGTTGACCCTTGTATAGTCTGAAGAAACTGGATCAGGAATGGTCTTTGTGGAAGGGCAGCAGCCAAGAAACCCCTTTTTCAGAAGGGGAGCAGGGTGAAAATGGACTGGACTGAAGATCAGTGGAGAAGAGCATCATGAGTGACCAATCCAAGTTTGAAATTTTTGGGTCCAATTGTTGACAATATGTGAATAGATGAGTTAGAGAGAGATGGAAGAATGAGCGCTTGTGGCCTTCAGTGAAACATGGTCTGGTCTGTGGCTGCATTTCTGCCAGTGGTGTTGGTGAAATTGTGTGAATTAATGGGATCATGATTTGAAAAGTACAGACAGGTTTTAATTCATCATGCCATTCCTTCTGGAAAGAGGCTGATTGGGAATGGTTTTATTTTCAGCATGATAACGTTCCCAAGCTCACTGCTAATGCAGCTTATGAAACACTGACAGTCATGGACTGACCTCCACAGAGTCCAGACTTGAATATTATTATATGGTATGGAATCAGCTGGACAGAGAAAGAAATAAAAGACAGCCTAAATCTAAAGAAGAACTCTGGGAAGTGCTGAAAGAATCCTGGAATAATATACCAAAAGATTAGTTTAGAAAACTTCAGGACAGTCTCCCCAAAAGAGTTCAAGATGTGGAGGTCACAATAAATACTGACTTTAGCCTGTAGAAGCCATTTTGTCGTGTGTACATATTTCCTGTATTTTCTGTTTGTATCTTAATAAAGACACCAAAAAATAAATATGGATGATCATTAAAGCTTTGATAAAACAACAAAGCTAGTAAAGACCTTTACACAGTACTGTGTGTATGTATGTGTGTGCATATATATCCACATACACACACACACATATATATATGTACTGGAAATGTCCCCATTCTCCTGACGGACTGTCCAACTCTCTACTTAATAAACATTTATGTTGTAACTTATAATAAAATTTGAATTAATGACCAGTTCTTGATGATTTTGAGGTTACATGATTCTATGGCACTTTAGGTGACCTGGGGACAAACTTAATATTTTAATAAAAAAGTGTCCACAGATAGTCGGCCTGGAATGACTTAGTCCCTCACCTCTAGCACTACATCTGCCACTGCCTGGGATTTAATCCTGCCAGAGTTTTCTGTCTTCTGTCCCTCCTGGATTTCTTCCCATGAAATGAAAAACACAAATAGGTACATTCTCATTTAAAAGACAACAATTTCACCCTAAAGAGATAAATGTAAAAAAACATCAAAAAGTAATTTTTCCATGCACTATATGAGTTTTGTCTTTTGATGCCTTGACATAAAAATATAACTGCATGTATCTTCCAAAAATAGATCCATTCTGCATGGACTGCCCAAGTCTCTCCTTCTTTCTGGCAAAGAGCTAGAGGTTGTCAAGGTGTCCGCTACTTTCTATGCATAACCCACTATTCCTATCCTATCCCCTCCATCGCTCCTTGGGGTTTCACATTCTCCTCATCTTTCTTGTTCTCCAATCTCATGAAAAGAAATCCATCTGGCCTTTAGGGAAAGGGTAAAAAATAGTCCTGCAGCTTAAATCAGACAGTAGAATGGATAGATGTCCAGAGGCAAAAAAGAAAAAGGTGGCAAGTGAAAACTAAAGTGTTCACCAGACAGAGCACTGAGGTGAGGAAGCATTGAAATGTTTGGTGATAGAAAAAGAGGAAGCTGTTGGCATTACATATGGATGGAGAGGGAGAGGGGAAGCAAGACAAGCGAGAGTGACTGAGGGGAGGACTGAAAGTTAAAAGTGTGGTAAAGGAAAGGTCAGGAGAGAGTGGTGGATGCAGATAGCAGAGAAGAGAGTGAAAAAGGATCAACAGATTGATGAGAAAGACAGTGGACGGAGTGAGCAATGAGAGAGCTGGAAGAGGGGAGATAAGGTGAGACTTTGGTTTGACATCATTACCATCAACAGGGCTTGTGTTTACCGCGTGGCTCCTGTTTACTGAGGAACTCATACTGAGAGGACACCTGGTGAGCTGTCAACACACACACACACACACACACACACACACACACACACACACACACAGAGCAGCCGTGACTGTTATCACAGTTGCACTCTCCATGGTGCTGAACCTAACATGAAGGAGCCCAATTGGAGTACAACGGGGCATACCCCCCCACACCACCCCCAACCCCTCCCCTCCTTGGCCGTGGGGGAGAATTGTGGGGGAGGGAGCTGTGATGGGAGAAGAAGGAGGGAGGATCTATATTTAACCACTCTCCTCATTGTTTATTAATGAACGGGTGTTTAGTCAGACCTGGGGTGCTGTTTAATGTATGATGACAACGTTGCTCTCCGGGGACCTTTCCCATACTCCTCGCCCTGCATTTTACATAACTGACACAGATTTGGGGGGTGGGGTGGTGTGGGGAGTGGTGGGTTGGACAGGTTGGCCACGGGTGGTTAGTGGTGTGTGTGTCTGTACTTTAATGTGTGCGTACACAGACAAGAGGATATCCTCTCCCTTGCAGCTGAGTGTTATACACATGGGGAGGTTTAGCAAGGGGCCAAGCTGAAGTTCCTATTTCTTCTTTATGCTGAGAGCAATCTAGAAAGGCAGCTCAGAAGTAGCACTCTTCTTTTGACATGATATGGATCCACACATTTAACAACAAAACTAAGTGTTATGTACAGCTTGTCCGTCATGGCACATACTGGCATATCTACTGGCAGGATTCAAATAGACTTGGCTCACTATCCCACTTCTTAACTGCAAGAATCTTGGTGTCTTGTCATTCTTGTTTGTATTTGCTCAGAAATCCCTCTAAGATTAGATCATTTCTCTCTGCTAAAAATCTGAAATTGTTATTTATGCATTCATTACTTCCCATCTTGACTACTGTAATGCCACGCTCACTGGCATCAGAGAAAAATATTTTTTCTTGTCGGCAGCTTGTTCAAAATTCGGCTGCCAGGATTTTAACTGGAACTACGAAACAAGATTCAAGATTATTTCACAGATCCTTGCTTCCCTACACTTGGTTCGTGATTGCTTTGAGAATGGAATAGATAAATAAATTTTAACATTTAAGGCTCAAATACACCTTATTCTTGGTTACATCATGATGCTTTTAGCATAATGTGTTCTCTTTTGCCACTTGGGTTCTGGAGATCATGTCTTTCAATGGTCAACATTAGATGATTGGGTTATTCCTGAATGACCTGATTATGGAGATCACTGCAGCAAAAACACATTTCCTTTTCATGTTTTAAAAACTCTTTAAAAGGTCTTTAAAGGTAAGTTTTTGTGATCGGTACATACTTACCAGTCTAGAAGAAAGGAGTTGTGAATTCAGCAGGAACTGTGGACCGACTGGCTGCTCTAGTGACTGAGCATCGCAAAGAAGTATTATGTGACAGAAAGTGCTTGGCTGGTTAGCAAGCTAACTAAAACCACTACTGAAAACAACTGTTGGCAAATGCAGGACTGAAGTTTGATGCTGAACTTACAGCATTTCTTTTAGCCTGTGGAATAAACAGCTGTTAAAGCTAACACTGGCTATGTAGCAACAGCAACAATTTACATATATCTTTTTTAACTACAGCCTCAAATTCTACTCAAATCCTCTTTTGTAGTATTGTGTCTTTGCAGTGTGTGACATGGAGGGTCAGGGGAAATGAGAGAGACTGTTTACTGCTTAGTGTACAGTGGCATGCAAAAGTTTGGGCACCCTTGCTTAAAATGTCTGTTACTGTGAATAGTTAAGTGAATGTGGGAGCCATCCTCTTTTTAACTTCTACCATGAAGGTTATATTTTTCAGGTGTCGCAGCACAGTAGAACAGTGTACCACCACTCCAGAGTCTGCTAAATCTTCCTATAGGTCTTTTGCAGTTGAACAGGTTTTTATTTGCCTTTCTAGCAATCCAACAAGCAGAAAGTTTTCTTGGTCTTCTAGACCTCTCGTTCCTGTTAACTGTCATTTATTAATAACATTATGAACTGAGAAAACAGCTACCTGAAAACGCTTTGCTATCTTCTTGTAGCCTTCTCCTGCTTTGTGTGCATAGATTATTTATTTTTCAGAATTCTAGGGAGTTGCTTAGAGGAGCCCGTGGCTATTGATTTTAGGCAGAAGTTTGAGGAGTCAGAGAATTTATACAGCTTTGACATCTGCATCACCTGGCCTTTCCTAACAATGACTGTAAACTAGCCATAGCTCACTAAGCTAATAAAGGTCAGGAACCTTGGTGAAAAGTTACCTGAAAACTGGTTCAATGTATTGGGGTGCCCAAACTGTCTTTTTTTTTCCCACTCTACAATTGTACAAAACATCAATAATACACAAATTTTGCACAAAACACTGAAAAGAAATGTATCTTTAACTTTATGGCTTTTGGTGATTAGTTCATCATCTGCTTATTTAACTATTCACAGTAACAGACATTTTAAGCAAGGGTGCCCAAACTTTTGCATGCCACTGTAGCCGGACAGAGTCAGAGCTAACCATACTTTGGTCATACTTTCCTTTTCCTGTGTTCTGCTTGGGCAGCAGTTATCAGTCGGTGGGGGCCAACTGTTGAAAAAGACTGAGTCTTGATCTTTATGTTCCTGTTAGAGAGCGGTCAGAGAATTTGTAATAATAATAATAATAAACTATTTTGTAAAACACTTTGTAAATTTGAAAAGGGTTATATCAATAACATTTCTCCTATTTAAAGATTGTGGCAGTGAAATGTGGCAGATAATTTTATTAGATCAGTGAATTATACTCTTCCTCCCACAGAATGATTTTACTACGGCTCTTTTTTATGCATGTTTCATGGCTCCCCTCCTTCACATACTGAAAGACACACACACAGAAACATGTATACAGTGCAGAGACACACAAATGGTTGTAGTACTCTGAACACAGACAGTCAATGAGAAAATCCTGCTGAGGCGTGCATGAGTGACACAAGCTCGTCCTGACAGTTACCTAGAAGACCTCTCTGGGTGTGGAGTGAAAACAAACCAATTTGTTTCCCCATGCCAGGCAAATAAGCACACACACACACAAACACACACATGTATGCGCGCACACACACACACACACACACACACACACACACACACACACACACACACACACACACACACACGCACACACACACACACACGCACACACACAGGAGGGGTGAGTCACGAGAACTTTGGGCATCCGCTGAGCTTTAATGTGCTGAACAGACAGGAATGAGAGGAACAAGAAGAGAGAGGGAAGAAGAGCTGGAGGTGGCAGAGAAAAACAGAGAAGGTTAAAAAAAAGGAGAGAAATGAAGGGACGATGATAGTCATGTTCTTGAGGTGGCAGATGATTATGGAGCGGTACAAAGAAAGATATACTGTAGCTTGATTGTAGCATAAATGCATAATAATGTAACATAAAGCAGAATTTAATTAACATTCAAATAATCTGCACTTTAATAAGGCTGTTATTACTATGGGGACATTTAATTTGCATGTAAAACACACACATACACACACACACCCACATTCTTGATGTACAGTGCACCGCAAACTAAGAAAGTACTGCAGCGTTCATCAATAATGAAGAAGAGAGAATTTCGAGGACAACAGAACAAATGAATCATACTGGTCCACAGAACAGAGCAGACAAATGGTCGCATTAACACCTGTGTGTGTTAGCGTGTATGTGTGTGTGTATGTGTGCATTCATCGAAATCTGGGGAAAAAAATGACAAAACCATGTAATAAATGGATACCAAACACCTAGAAAATAGCAAGGCCACCATCACCTTCAGAACAGCTTCAGCACTTCAAGGAGAGGGAGAAACATGAGTTAATTTTAAATCAATTATTTTTTGAGCTGTCACATCGAGCACTGGACAAAGTTGAGACTGAGGAGATTTTAAATCAAATGCACACATCTACACTAACATTCAGATAAGATGTCAGTTAAATAAAAAAAATAAATAAAGTTAACTAAAGTTGCTTTGTTTAGCCTTAAAATCCAAGATCTACCTGTTTGTTTAGATTTTCAACCAGAAACCTGTATGTAGATGCTGTGTTGTAATGGTGTTATATTCCAGCAGGTGGTATAAATTCCTAGAGCATTTAGTCACTGGCAGTTACTGTATGAGTGAACCTCAACCAAAGACTAAAAGGAAAAAAGAGATATCCAAATGCATTGCGTTCACTTATCTTTTGCAGATGTGTGAAAAAAAGAAAATTGCCCCTTAAAGATTATAGCCTAAAGAAAAAAAAGTAAGAACCTAATAGACTTCATCTACTTCTATAATGCAAGTTAGTTAAGTTAAAGACCCTCTCTGATGAAAAATATAATATTTCCTTTAATATTATTTTATATACTAAAGACAGAGTGAAATAAACAGTCAGTGCCACGACTGCACTTGGAACTGCTGTGAACAAATGACAGTCTCATAAAAACAGATTTAGACAGCCATAAGTCACATAACTAAGAACCCGATTCCTGTCCACTTTGGGGAACAAAAAGGAAGCGTAAATCTTGTCAGTATAGGCAGCTGGAGTTTATATCAGCACATCCACTAACACTGTCTCAGCCACTGCAAGTTGCGAGCTAACAAAGACCATACACAAATACTAACTATGTTAACTGTTCTGTGCTAGTCTATGATTTTTGGTTACAACAGACTCCTCATCTGGGTCTTGAGTCTGACTGAGTCTCCAATAGGTGGTTGAGTCTCTTACACTAATCATCTTGATACTCACCTGTCAACCTCCTTTTACTTTTTCTTCTCCCTGGTTTATATTTTATTTCATTCTTCACTTTATATTGCTTGTGTTTCACCTTATTGTTTAGTTTTCTTCACTGTTTTGGTTCACTCACTGCTCTCAGTATTGTTTTTGACTGCAGCAGGTAACTGTTTTCAGGCGGCAGCCCAGATCACCACGTTCAGCACTAACAGCAGACACTGTTCATCATTTCACTTTTTCCATGTCAACTCACCTACATGTAGGAAAACCTCTCCACATCTCATGACTCCAGGGTTCTGCTGCTTGCACGGTGTTGTGATTAAAGGCCCTGTGAAGCTCCTGACATGCAGCTTTGGTTGACACTGTGTCACAGAGGTGTTAATTAAATTCTGTCATAGGTTTTAACGGTTGTAGTGATTATCCTCTGGTTTAATTTCTGCCGTCCTTAGCAGGTAAGAGTCAAGCCACAGTCATGAAATAGGACCATGTTTTTTGGCTATTGTTACTCCTTCAATACTTTTCAAGATTTTTGTTATTGATGTATCTCCACTTTGAACAACTACTTTGTGTTGTATTTGTATTTCTGTTAGTTGCATGTATGTACGTATCTTAAATCTTAAAGTGATAAATAGCATTTGTTGGCTCGATATTAAATATTAATTATTTAAACTAAGCAGATGTCGCACCAGCACCAGCATCCTGTAGCATAACAAATGTTTCGTCAGCTCTGGCCTCTGTTTGGCCAGCCCTTAACCCACTCCCTTCTCCCCTTATACTCTCAGTCAGCAAGGTGTTAAAAAATGGAGGGAAAGCCGCCACTGAACACACGATAAAAAGTACAACTGAATAAAGTAGAGCCAACAAAAACAATCTTTATAGTTTTAGCTCATGCTAGCATTGCCATGTTATGCTTCAAAACAATGCTGACAATTAGCCAGCTAAATAGCAACATTTGGCAAATTAATTTAGTAACAGCAGCTAGCTAGGTAACAGACAGCTGAGGTTATCATGCTACTGTAGCCAGTCACTAATGAAAACAGACATGTAACATTATGTACCATCAAGTTACTTACTTACTTACTTGCTTTCACATGGAGGAGAGGAAAATCAGTCAAGTCAGGCTGGTGCCCTTTAGTAAATCATATGGCTCTCCATCTTGGTGAAACAAGTTTTGAATCCATGGACTGAGTAGGAAAGATATTCACCTTTGGATTTATTTTTTGTATTTTAGACAAAAACGTGGTTTCTTCAGAGGAAGAAATTCTTGGAAGTTGCTTCAGTGCAACGCTGTTTCCTTCACCTGAGTGCTGCATACTGCACTGTGTCATCTAGGGCCGGAGCCTGTGTATTTAAACATAGGGAAGGCCAAAGGTTTAGCAGGAGGGCCTCAAACTCATGAACATCCCACTTTCTCAGACCGGTTACCAAAACTGAAAATAGAGAAACTCAGATTATGACACACACAGAGGGGAGAGACTTTGCTCTATGCTCAGGGCAAAGTCATTCCACTATTTACATAGAAAATAGTTGTTTACTGCTGTATCATTCTTTAAGTATTATCTTATGGTGTCACATTTCAGTTGAACTACTTCTTGCATACAGTACCTTTGTGTGTGAGTGTATGTAGTGTGTGTGTGTGTGTGTGTGTGTGTATGTGATTACTCTGTGCCCCAAGTATTCCAGTCTGCATTATTTGAGGCAGGGCATTTCATTATTTGTCTTTATGTAACAGCTGCCCAGGGCAGCTGACATGCATCCCTCATGTGTGTGTATTTGTGTGTGCATTTTGCGATGGTTTGTGTGTGTGCGTAGGTGTGTGCTGTACAGTAAAGATCCTTTGAGTCCATGTTTACATAAGAGTAGCAGGCGTTTCACTGTTCCATGGCATTGGGAAAGCCCTTTTCCACCCACATCCGCTGCTGCAGTCTGTTAGCGAGAGCTGAGTCCACACACACACACACACACATTTGCACAAAACACACAAAAAACACACTGTACAACTGCTGCTTTGAATAATGAAACAAGACCCTCTTGATATGGCTTCATAAATATTACATCAATAATCTGACATTAATGGGTTTTCCTGCCTTCTTATTTGTTCAGCACACAGCCACACAAACAACAGAAACTCCTGAAGAGTCAGACCCTCGCAGGCCACACTTCATACATGATGTTGTAAGGCCTATAGAGAACAATATAGCATCTCGTTTACCAAATGTATTTATTTACAGTACAAGTACAGAATTAGTTCATTTATTAAAACACATTGTGTTTAGAGCGTCAGAGCAACCAAGAACACCTATAGGTGTTCTTGGTTGCTCTGACATCTCACAGTGATGATAGGCCTCACAGTTGTTACAGCATGGGGGAAGTCCTTTGTACATCTGTGTGTACTTGTGTGTGTGTTTGCTTTTGTAATGAGGCTGCTGGTTTCTGGGGAAAGCCCAAGGGCTAACCTCCACCCACTCACTTTTTCTGGATACTTCTCTGTGCATCACTGTGACTATGTCTCTTCCCCCCAACTTCCCCCTCTCTCTCTATCTCTCACTCTCTCCATCTCTCGTTCTCCCTCTCTTTCTCCCTCTCTGTCTTGTGCGTGTGTGTGTTTGTGCTTTCAAGGGTTATGTTCACCTCTTGGAAAAAGATAAGCCTCTGAATTTCTCACCCACTCCCAGTCTTTTTTCTTGTTCTCTTTCTCATCGTCTGCCCTTTCTCAAAATCTATATCACTTTTTATGTTTTTACAGCCTTACTTTCTCGTCACTGTACTGTCCTACCCAGTTCTGTCATCTTCCTGTGGAGCTTAAGTACTATAGGAAAGAGTTGCCGTAATTGTTCCTAGTGTGTGTAATTTTCTAGTAAGGCTTTGCTGAAACACCTGAGGAGTCATGTCATATGAGAGATGCTTATATACAAACCACATCCCTGTATTTCTACTGTGTGTAAACTATTCAAACTAACCCCAGGCCTGAGCCATTAACATTTGCAAGTAGGAGTATTTAAGGCCAAATGGTTTTACCCAGTAAAATCATAATCCCTTTGCATCCTTCTTTTTGTTAATGTGTTGCACTAAATCAAGCTCTTTTGAAGCAGAAAGGGCTTGAGATGCTTTGCTGGTAGTGACAAGACCTTGAGACACAGCTACAGCTATTTTCAACACACACTTGCACAGCATTAACTGTGTAGTTGCTTTTGGCTGAAATATATCAGGCAGCTTTTCATCTTCCAAACTAATGTTTGTTTTCTTGTCTACAATCACTTATTCATTTATTTATTGTTACTGCCAAACCACATTACCATCTCTAGAGCTATATTGGCATGTCTCTTCACTCTGGTCCTTCAGTGGTGCCTTTTGTTACATCATTATCAACAGGTTTAAGGTTTTTTTCCCCATGCATGACTTATCATCTTATAAATATCTGCAAAACTCTTCAATTGTACTTTTTAGTGTGTTTAGTGCTAATTAACCTACATACTAATATACTAAACTAACTTGATGGTAAAAATACCTGCTAAACATAATATAAAATCTTGTAACAAATAAGTGTTGACAGTAAGAGTCTTCAGAAACCCCTGAAATCCTACAAGCTAAATTCCTTGAAGTGGACAAAATAATTTACCTAATAATTTAACCTTAAATTACAGAAACAACAACACTGTAACCTAAAAACCTTGTTTTTAGTCTTATATATATATATATATATATATATATATATATATANACACACACACCACACTCTGTATAACTCCACACAAAGGCAGACGGCTGATTAGTCAATAATGGTGGAAATAAATTCAGACACAAATGGTGTGAACACTGTCATATGACATGAAGGTGTACTGCCCCTCTGTGGGGTTTCCTCTGGCATTTGCCAGAGTTGGTTTCATGTTGACATGCTGATTCTTGATTCATGTTTTTGTGATTACAGATGCAGGCGGGATGACACTGCAGATTTGCTTCAACTCTACAATAGAGCAGACTCACGGTTTGGTTCACACTATGAAAACAGGAGAAGGTGATATGAAGACCTGACCATACACTGTAATAAAATAAAAATCAGTTTTTGTTAAGACTATATCAGATATATAAGGCTATATATATATATATATATATATATATATATATAGCCTTATATATCTGATATAGTCTTAACAAAAACTGATTTTTATTTTATTACAGTGTATGGTCAGGTCTTCATATCACCTTCTCCTGTTTTCATAGTGTGAACCAAACCGTGAGTCTGCTCTATTGTAGAGTTGAAGCAAATCTGCAGTGTCATCCCGCCTGCATCTGTAATCACAAAAACATGAATCAAGAATCAGCATGTCAACATGAAACCAACTCTGGCAAATGCCAGAGGAAACCCCACAGAGGGGCAGTACACCTTCATGTCATATGACAGTGTTCACACCATTTGTGTCTGAATTTATTTCCACCATTATTGACTAATCAGCCGTCTGCCTTTGTGTGGAGTTATACAGAGTGTGGTGTGTGTGTGTGTGTGTGTGTGTGTGTGTGTGTGTGTGTGTGTGTGTGTTTGAGGCAATAAGTAGAGCCTGTAAGTAGAAGTGTGGTGGGAGGAAAGGTACTGGCTGTTATTGGATGTAGAGTGGGAGGCAGGCAGGCAGAAGCAGGGCTCCCCTGGTTACTGTTGCTCTGTGGGTGGCTACCAGCAGCCAGGCTCTCCTCTCTCCTCATGACACTGTCACTGGGCTGAGGGGGCGATGGACGGGACTACCTCTTTCCCAGTCTCTGTCTCTTCAGCTCATACTCCACGCCCCCTTCATGTGCCTGTTGTCCTTTCGTCTCTTTTTTCCCCATCTATCCCACCTACACAATCTTTCACTTTCTTCTGACATCAGTCCCTGCATCTTGCGGTTCCTCCACTTTGTATCTTTCATGGGTTTTTCTCAGTGTCTCTCCCACGCTGGCCTCCCACCCTCTGGTCTACAATGGAGGTTTCCGAACACCACAATGGTCTGAGGAAAGACCTTTTCTAGAACGCCCCAGCCTCTTCACCCACCTGCCTGAACCCCCTGCTCTCCTTTACCTGTTGCTTTCTTCTCTATTTACTTTCTCCTTCCTGCTAGCTTCCTTTTTCGTATCGACCCCACCACACACTAACAGCAACAGTTCACATATACTGCAGTATACACTGTAATATGACTTACTGACTTATCTTTTTTCATAGATTGTAATTTTTATCTCTGTTTCCTTTCATCACTTTGTGCGTCATCACTTGTTTTTGAGTTTTGTGTTGCTGTCTTTATAGTTGTTTGTGTGTGTGTGTGTGTGTGTGTGTGTGTGTGTGTGTGTGTGTGTGTGTGTGTATGGTCAGCTGTTCTTAGTGCTACACAGCTGATGTCAGATTGGATAGTCTCAAAGCAATAAGGCAGTAATCTCTTAAAGGCCCAGAGGCTTTTAAGTCCACACATTCTCTCATCTCTCTCCTCATCCTCTTTTACCTCCCTCTCTCTTTCTCACCTTTAGAAAGAAAGACCATATTACCTCTAAATGGATCTTTTGGTGCGGCAATGCCCTCCTAGCTCTCAGACACACATACAGATGCATACATGCATGCTTACACACTCAGAGAGTGTGTAAGAAGTGCATGTGCACACACTCACACACCTCTGGACATTGCTCTGCAGCCACCATCTTTATGAAGCTGAGATTTATCCCACCATAGGTAATCATAACTTGCCATACTTGGGACTCATACAAATACACCTTGGCCCCTTTTCTCTTATAATGTGTATACAGTGATCTAATATAGAGGCTGCAGGACTGGGCTTGATAGTCCTAAAACCAGTGGGAATCAGTCTCTTGACTGTGTCACATTTTTGTGGTAGACATGAGCAGCACAGGATGAACAGTGCAGCTGAAGCACATTTTCCTAATGTTTCTGCATGTTTACACTAAGGGACAGCTTCAGAGCACAGACACATTAAAACTATGTCTTCATAGCACCATGCACAGAAATAGAAGCACACTATGTCGTTTGATACAAAATGTGCGCTTAGAGTGAGCATGAAAGCAGGACGGGCAGACAGACAGGAAAGAGAGCTGCCCCCAAGCTAACACTTATATAACAATACGTCTAGGATATATAGCACACAGAGGATCCATACTACTGTCGGTCAACAGTAGAGTCATTTAATACAGGCCTGTAGGAGCCTGATGTGCTGATGTGCATATGCATCCCACAATATTTTCCACTGCCTCAAAGTTTTTAAAAAACTTCTGCTGATAGCACTTCTACGTAAGTTTATATTTGGTACTCAAGTGCCAGAACTGCACCAACTAGAAACAGGCCTGAGTTGTATGCTTAGACTTTCTTTGGATCCAGAGCTGTCTCTATAGCAACCACTGTAGGCAGTTGCTGTGGTAATCACTAGCTGTTCCTGCCCCTGGCATCCTTAAGTGTTTGAAGTTGTCCCAGAGGTGCACTGCTGAAAGGGTTAACTCAGCTCGCCTGGTAGGTGTGTTCGTCGGCACGCTTATTTGTCTCTTTGAAGTTTCCCAGTGAAGGGGTTATCTGGCATCTGGGTCTATCTGGAGGTGTTTGGAGTGAACAAGCGGCAGGCCACAGTCTGACATTGATGCTAAAGCCAAAAGAATAGGTCAATGTGTCTGCCGGTTTGTAGATGCACTACACAAACGAGATGCCCACCACTCAGCGCAGCGTAGTGCCCTGGGGTGCAGGGGTGTCACAAGCCGTTAGCCAAAGAAAGGCAACGGGCGCTGACACCAGTCAGAATGGCAGATGTCCACAAGACTAGGCAGGGTGGCACATGAGGGCACGGGACAGGCCAGGACTCTCTTGTAGAAGCTGTCCCCCCTGGACATGGCAGGAAGCAGACAGAGGCGTTTCTAACATGGGCAGCAGGCTGTAAGCACCACGGCTCGACCTCTCATAAACTCAGAGCCACATTAAAGGCTGACAAGATTGATTATGAGCTGATACCATCGGTGACCTGATGGAGCCATGTGTGCATAAGTGTATGTGTGAGTTTTTTTGTACTTCTAACTTTGTGGCAACCTGTTAAGTGAAGTCAACTGAGTATTCAGGTTTGGCGTGGTGGTAAGTTTTGGCTGGGTTACTTCTGCAGTCAGTGTTAGTGATAGAGTCCTCATAGGAATAGCATACAAAGACATGTGTTAGTTTGTGTGTGAGTGACAGTGAACGACAGTGTGTGTGTAAGAGTCTGTCCAATTGTGCTGAGGCCTGTCAAGTCTAATTGCATGAGCAAATTGTCCTCACCAAATAAGTCGGCCAGTGTGGATATTGAACACAACCATCATGTTACTGTCAATCTTGGCTCCAGACCTGAGCCCTCTAGTGGTCAAACCTGTTATGCAGGTAAGTCCTCTTCAGTCGTCACTGCATTGTTTCCTCCATGTGCAGCTTTTGTTTAAGATGTTGTGAAATTTACTGTCAGGACATAAAAAGGATTTTTAAAAAATGATTTTCATTGTACAACAGTACCCTGGTGTTGGAGACTGAGCAGTGAAAAGAGTGGTTGATTCTCAAACATATCCCCCAATTTAGAGTCCACATCCCATTTCAACATTTGAGGTGTCACAACAGCTCTAAATTTGAGACATTTTTTTTCTCAAGTGTAATTGTCTCAAATCGTTTACTATTTACATGTCTTATTATCAGTTCTTTAGTCATCCCTAAGGCACTTTGAATTGCAGTAACCTGTGCAAGAAGGCACTTATACAAGTCACATTTTATTGATCAAATGATTGATTATGGTCTTGTATCTCAGTTTCGGAAGCCACCATTGATTTCTTGGTTGACGGATTCTTTACAATGTGTCGGTGACTGCGCTTCCATCAATCTGACATTAGTTGATGAGCTGTGTAGATTTCTTTTAACCTGTTTCTACTTTTGCACAATTTTGTAAATTGAGTTTCTCTGTGATTGTGAACCTGGTGAACATTTAGGTGGAGAGTTGTTTGCAGGAGATACCTACATGCCACAAGAAAAGCTTTGCATTTAATTAGGCACAAAAGCCATGCACCAAATGGATGCTGTCAGTTGTCGGTGGCCCAAGAGCGTGAGAGAGAGGTGAATCCTAGGAGTTTTAGCTGCACTTATGTAAGCTGTGATCTGATGTGCTGGCAGACCCTCTCTGTCTACTTCTCCACACTCCTCATCTCCTCTCCTTTCCTCTCTTCTCCTCCCAGAGATTACCTCGATTACTCTGGCAAGACATCAGAAGGAAATCAGGAAACAGGGAGAAAGAAAGCAAAGAATTACTGTTGCATGACTGAAATTGTGGCTTTATCATAGCTAGCAGGCAACTGCCATCTCACAGAGCGGAATATACTTCGGTCAAATAAAAGCTTCTGTTCATCCTTTGTTTTTTTTGTTTTTTTGGAACGTAGCAAAAGCATGTGAACGCTAAAGATTGACAAGACTGATAGATATGTGTGCAAATGGCAGTTTAGTCGTGTGGTTCATGAATAAAGTATCCGTTTAAGATCAAACGTTCAGCAAACTTCAGTTCAGCTGACAGTCCCTTCAAAGGCCCTGTAGGAGATGGCGCTGAAGTCGATATGGTATTGTAAAGCCACATCATAACAGATGACAGCATTTTTCATTCTATATTGTTTTCCGTCTTTAATTATAAATCTAAAAGTGTACCATCCCCCCTTTTTTGCCCTGTTGTGTTCCTGCATTTGCACACACCAGCATATCATCTGGAGTGATTGGCTCACAAAACATATCTAATCTGCTGATACTGAATAAGGAAAGCCCATCATTTCGACAAGCCTTTCTCTCCCCCCTGTCTTTGTTTTCATCTCTGATGGAAATAGCAACACATGGGCCACTGTGCTTGTCTTTAAGATGGCACACAGCTAATCCTGTGTGAAGCTGGAGGGATCTCTTCAGCTACTCTTGTCAGCGTTGATTTGTCAACAACAATCTTTTGATTTCCTCTGTAAGCTGACACCAACATGTCTGTGCGATAGTATGATAGAGGCGAAACTGGATTGAATCTGAGCGTGGTGCGTTCAAAAACCAGGCTGCTACTCTTGTCACCGTACAAGTGGAGCCTTTGTGGACTGTGGCTTTAAAAAATAAAAGCTCAACAGTTTAATAAACAAGCCGACCAACAAAAACTGTTGACTTAACTGTGGTGTTTTTGAGGATGCAGGAAGGAAAAAGCATATACATACAGCGGAGCACCCATTTAATCATGCAATTGTTTGAAATAAGGGGACAAGTATTGAAGGTAATTAAAGATTCCAACCATGGCCGCCTGGCTGGTGAATATGGAGCTATGAGCAAAAGAAGCAAACAACAATTAAAAAACCTCAATAGGAACACCCAGCTTAAAGGGAGCAATCATGTCCGAGATGTTGGGCCTAAATGAGGATGTTGTTTTCTCTTTTCTGTTCTGTCAATCTCCGCCAGAAAACGATTTCCTCCTGAAGAGTGGCGGCCAGGGCTAAAAGCATGTTTTAATAAGCGCACTGACACATCCATCTTTGTTTCTGAGAGATAAGTCACAACGAGCGCAGAGAACAGCATCCGGGGCTAGCTGGAAGGATGCCCATTGCTGCGTATCAGCCGAATGTGCTTAGGCGCACAAAAACACACGCACAGACACACACGCATTTACGTTCAAGCACACATGCACACACATACATACAGAGGAGCTGTCACCCTAACTTAAATCCTATTTATCACCAAACCAATGGGATTTTTCCTTGGAGCCGAAGGTGGTTGGCATGTTCACTTTATGCCTACTCGGAGATTAGTGAATTCAGCCCTGCTCTGTTCCCACTGTGTCTCCTTTTAAGTCTTCCCTCTTATACTCCCCCTTCCTCTTCTTCTTCACATCATTGCACTGCATTAAATGTGCTTTTATTTGTTTGTTTATTTATTTATTTGTTGTTTTTCATCTGGGGGGGTGAAGTCTCAGATACCTGGGACTTATAGCTGGGGCTGGCAGCTGTGCATGTGATTGAGGAGCGTGACAGAAATGTCCTCATTAGGTCTCCACAAATGTAGTGAAGAGAGGCATGCTGCACAGGGGAGAGGAGAGGAGAGGTAGAAGGCAAGGAGAGAGGAGAGAAAAGTTTGTGAGCTTTTGACATACCTCACCTTTTATCTGTGTGGTGTCTCAGGGTTTAAAGTTATGTGTGCTATAAAAGATATTCATGCACAAGTACATATGCAAAGGCACAAGTTCATCCTCTTTCTCTCTCACACACACATACACACGCACACGAGTCGCAAAGTGCATTGGAGTAACTCTGTGTCATTATTATACACTATTAATTAAAGAGAAATAATAGAAGCCAGATGAACTTCTGTTCAGCCTAATTATCATGTCTTTGATACTAAATTGTGCAGAAAAAGAGAGTGAGAGAGCGAGCGAGCAATAGAGAGAGAAAAAGAGAGAAATGTGTGTATGGGGAGGATCAAACTGGGACTTGGGACTTGGGGAGTCGAACTTGGTGAGAGGAGGATCTTGTGCTGCATCCCAATATGGCACCCATAACCCTTCCTTGAAATCAAAGCTCAATTTTTTAATTACAGATTGAAATGAGGCACACAAAGAGAAAGAGGGAGAGGGAGATAAAGACAGAGGTGGACTACAGGGAGGGAAAAAAGGTGTAAGGAAATCAAGGGATGGAAGAACTGGGTAACGGTAGGGGGTAAAGGGGTAGAAGGAACTTTTGCTCAGGGGAAAAAACGGCAACAACAAACAAACAACAATCGTCTGTTTTATCTTGCTGCCTTTCCTCTACGTCTCGTCCTCTGCGTGCATCTAGTGATCTCTGAACTCTGTGCTTCCACGCCAACTCCCCTGTTGCCTTGTTTACATGTTGTTGCTGCTGCTGTGTTCACAGCACGTTGATCATTAACATCATTATATGTCTATGATACTGCATGTTGAGTCACAAATCAACTTTCCTTCCATCCTTTGTGCTGGTCTAATGAACAAACTTTGCAACCTCTTTTTGTTGAAATGTCTCTTCGCTCATTGTCATTAAAGTGCTGTAAAAACACACCTTTTTGGTTGTCAGTGTCGCAGATGTGACAAACCGCTCTCACCATGTGATGCTGCCGGCAGCTCTGCTGTCTGTATGAGGGATGAGATTCACTAGTGTGAGAGTGAGAGGCAGACAACAACAGTGCTGGACACAACAGGAGTGATAACGGGGCAATCGGCAGTGGCTTTCAGGAGAGGCATTCAGCAATAAATGCAATGTGAATAAGTCAAACAGGGGGAAGACGGAGAGATGGAGATGTGGAGAGGGAAAGAGGAAAAGTAGAAGAGACAGGGGAGAGGGAGAGAGGAAGTGGGAAGGAGAAAGTGGTGGCACAGCTGAGGTTGACACTAATGAGGAGCCTTTGTGATGGGACCTGACAGAGGAGAAGAAAGCAGAATCCCCCGACACCGATGCTCCACAACACTCCTCCGCTTAATTGGGAGAGCCAGAGCCCACAACGAGGGTGTGTGTGTGTGTGTCAAAAAGAGTGTGTATCTGTTTTTAGGAGGAGTAAGTGAATGTAAGACAAAGTAGACTTATATATACTCATTTAATTAAGCCTACATATTGTATGTTAGTACATAAATGTATGCAACAGTGCTAATGTAGGTATTCACAGCTCACTCCATGTTCTTGGTAGATTTTCACACTTTTTGGTCCAGAATTTCACGCTTTTAGTTGATGTTGGCAAGATACGCAGCTTAGAGCATTACACGCACGCTGATGGCTTTGAGGTTCACACATCGGATATCTGCCATCTTCTCACATCCTTTACAAGTGTCAGGAATCCAGTGTAATAAGCCCACCCTTCCCTCGTCTTGCAGTAACCACAAATGTACAGGCATACTGTACTCATGCATTCACTTCAGCAGCACCACTTACACGCTTGCATGAATTGTACTCGACGTTACAGTGCAGCACTCGTGCACATGCATGCACTTAAAACTTGCACTTGTGTGTGGACACAAGTGGGGACACTTGCTCGCTGCCTGCGGTGCAGTTTCCATCTTTGACTCGGAATCAATCATTTTTAATTTATCAGAGGGGATTTGTGTCATGAAGGCTGATGCCAACTCCAATAAGAGGAAGAAAACAACACAACAGCAGTGAAAAAGCCAGAGCAAATCCCTGCTCTGATGCGATTATAACACACAACCAAATCAGGGCTGACTTGAATAGACACAGAACACAAAATCATATTAAGGGAAATTCGATGTGCATGGCATTACATTGCTCTCAATCTCCCTTCTTTTTTCTTTCTGTTCTTCTCTCCCTTAGTCTCTCTTTGACTTTCTTACTCCATTTCTTCCTGTCCTTCTTTCTATCTGTCATCATCACCACACAATTTTTCAGTGCTAGTGACCTGAAAATTTTGTTTCCAGTGACTTATACGGCCCCTTCCTCGTCTCTGAGCTGATCGTCTGTTTTCAGTAGTGATTCTGCCATCCACTCTCTCCCCAGTGATAAACTGTATTAGCTTCTCATGTCACAGGTAGCAATAAAGGGACAATAAATGTATAAATATTTTGTATATATAAGGGTTTTTTTTTTTTTTTTTTTTAAATGACCAAGATTATCAATAGAAGGAGAAGAAATAACAGTTTTGATGTTATGTCAAGATGTCTATGTCCAGTTACAGGTACTGAAATTAGCATGCTAACGAGCTAGCTTTGGCCCATTGCATCTTGTAATACCACTTTATACCTCAAGAGGTGATATTGAAGTGAAGTGAAGAATTAGGCTATGAACCTGTGTTGCAGCCGTCCTCTCTCTGCGACATTCATCCTCCACTCTATCCTCAAACTCAGATATTGCTACTGCTGCTCGAGCTGCTCGCCCTCTCCCTTTCATTCCTCAACCTCTCGTGGTTCATCCTTATACTCCTGCCACCACTACATCTTCCCTACATCATTGTTTTAAGTCTGACAATAACTGAAAAAAAATAGCTTATGTAATTAGATTGCAAGGTAAACCAGTGAGGAAGATATTATTCCCCAATCCATGCAGGTGTCGCAGCATGTCAGCAACTGCCTAATGCTGAGGTTTGATTTATTCAAACTAGAGTTAGCTCAGTGTGTGGGTGAGGGCTGACACTGGGTTGTGAGTGGCCAGTTAGCTCAGTACTGGAACATGCTTGCAGCAGCTCTTATGTGCATCCAGAATGACAGAAACACAGTACAAACTTTATAAATTTTTGGGCAGTCCACCAATGCAGTGGCCGAATGGGATCTATCCCAGTATGCCCAGTGGCTGGTCCAATTATGGCATCGCCATGTCCTGTGAGTGGACACCCCGCCTCTCCGGTTATAATCTGTGCCCATGTTTTAAGTACGAATTCTACAGTTGGTCAATTCTTACACGTTTCCTTTTTCACAGCAACAGACTGAAGCTAGGCACTTTGTAATTTTCAACAATACCACAGATATACAGATGAAAGGCAATCTCTTAAACACTGTTGAAATCTAGGCACAGCAAAAACGCAAAAGCTCTTGTACAATAATGTTTGATTTTAATCACAAAATAGCTATGCTGCAAGCAGGTATCTTGCAGGGAAAAAAACAACAGCTTTCCGATCAGCAAGAGAGGTGAGTAGAGAGAGAAACTGTGTGGTATAGCGAAGGGAGGGCAGGGAAAATACAGTATAGAGAGAGCGAGGGAGAAGAAGCTGAAGAGATAGTAGAGTAGGGTTGTTATGTCAGAGGCAGTCGAGCTGCTCTCATCTTGCCATTATCTCAAGCACCCTCACATTACCATAATAATGGCTTTTAACCAAATGTAGCACTCTCCAAAGCAGCACATGCAGAATCTGTTTTAACCAAATGTAAAACACTCATCGGCTGGCAGCTTAACGTTAACATCACCATAGACTGACGAGTGCTGTGTGGAAGGCATGTGTGGGTTTGAGTGGGAGTTTGAGGCTGGATATAGTCTACTGATGTGGTCTTAATAATACACATTATGTACAAAGATCATTTTATGCGTCATATAGGCAGCCTCTGATATACATTCCCTGCTTGTCTGCTGTAAATGTTCTGCTGCATCACATATATCAGTTTTTGACTATGTGTACGTGTGTATACATGAGTGTTTGTGTAACCATGTGTCTGTTCTTAACTGTGCTACATGTGCTGTATGTGTACATACATGTGTATACATGAGTATAAGCGCGTGTGAGGGCGATTGTGTGAGTCAGAGTCGAGATCCAGGTCTGGCCAGGTACTCTGCGTGTGTTTCCCCCGTCCAGATGGCCTCTCGGCAGGCCTGGGCTGGGGCACAGGGTGTCCTCCTGCCCTCCCACCCAGCCACCGCAGAAGGTCGACTTGACCGCGCCGCCCGCCTGCCCTGCAATGCCGCCTTCCAGACCAGCAGCTCCCTGCCAGAGGAAGAGAAAGAGCCAGAAAGTGGTATTGAAAGCCAGTTTGTGCCATCTATGTCATTAAACAGGTCATATATACAGTAATAATGACCTTCTGTTAAACTGACCAGACCAGTACACATACAAATGACATGTCCTTAAGCTCTCTTTCTCTTTGCCTCTCATGTGCTCATGTTTCTGTGTGCCTTATGCTGCTCTGTCCTCTTCCCCTTTGTTTCTCTTTCCTGTACAGTGTCTCTTCGTATAAATAATAATATTAGAGTTATTGTGCAAGTGCATGTGTGCAGTGTGAGGTGCCAGGAGGGTGTGGAGACCCACAGATGGTCGGGGTGGTTCCCACTCAGTGAGATCTGGGTCAGAGCCCACTCTCAGATTAGTGGGCCTCACTCGTGAAGCACCACCCACAGGTTTCTGGGCAGACCTGGATCTGACACAGAGGTTTTGTTTTGTTACAGAGCGACACTCATCAGTAATATCATATTGTTTCCTCCAGCTCTTGAAAATAGGGATGTCACCTTTGTGTGCCCATGACTGAAGTATTATTATATATCGTCAGGGCTTGAAAATTGGGCTTTTGCTGTCTTTCTAGATAGGAGATTTAGCTACTTGCCTAAAACCCATCCATCCATTATCTATACCACTTATCCATCAGGGTCACAGGGAGCTGGAGCCAATCCCAGCTGACATTGGGTGAGGGTGGGGTACACCAGGGCAGGGCATATAGAGACAAACAACCATTTACACTCACACTCATGTCTACGGGCAATTCAGAGTCACCATTTAACCTAAACGTGCAAGTCTTTGGACTGTGGGAGGAAGCTGAAGTACGAGGTTGGAATCCATGCAAGCACAGGGAGAACATGCAAACTCCACATGGAGAGGAGAGGCCCCAGGCCTGGGGTTCGGACCCAGAGCCTTCTTGCTATGAGGTGACAATGTTTACCACTGCAACACTGTGCTGCTGTTTACCTAAAATGTGAAAGTCAATGAAATTTAAATAGTAGGGAAAAAAGTAAAAAGCTAATTTTGTATGTAGTTGTTATCTCATTCTGGGGTCTGTCCAGGCCTGCAGAGCTCAAAAACAATGCGGTCCCTTGATAATTCTTTGACTGTCTCCTATGGCAGAGAAACTACAATACAACAGCAAAACAAAGGCAATTTTCTAACCACTACAAAAACAACAAACAACAAATCTGTGGATACTCATAACCGCCAAGAGGTTCTGAACTTTAAATAGAGATAAGAAAGAACTGAAATAAGAAACAAATGGTATGGCTTAAAGGTTTAAAGGTGTCATTGCGATGTGTAGCTGTTGGCCCAGTGAATCTGGAGGCACACTACACACACACTATTACTGAAGGACACATCAGCAGGGTGAATGCTCGATACAGGTGCTTCAATATGTTCAGGAAGTTATGGTTGTGCATTCAAGTAGTACCGGTCCAACACAGGTGTGGCTCAGCAGGCAGAGGGTTGTCCACTTATCGTTTAATCCTCAGCTCCTCCAGTCAATATGTCGAAGAGTCCTTGATCAGGACTCCCAACCTCAATTTGCCCTCATCAGCAGACTACTACACTGCACATGGATAGATTTGGATCATGGATAGATGTACAGCAGATTGCACAAAAGCACTATGTAGATGAAGCCATTTAACATCTTTCATATGACTGTTGCCTTGGCTCAGTGGGGCAACCGGACCGGACATGCTGGGTCATATTTCATTACTCCCTAGTGTCTGAATGCTCACACCAACACAGGTCATGGTTGGGTTTTCCTGCTAATAACAGTAAATCACATAAAATATACAATAAGGAGTAAAATGAAATTATGCTTGTAAGATTTTTGGCCGGACAACAACCCTACAAACACCTGTGTGCATTACTGACACCATTTGTTAGCTGAATGGCACATGGTAGGTGTTAAGGTTACACCATTGGTTGGCCAGCTAGACTATTAGGGTTTTCCCATTGACTGTTGCTCTCAGGTGGCATTTATAGACACTGTGTTTTTGGACAAACCTTAGCTACTTTTTGTAGAAGAGTCCTCGTATGGTTGATCTTTCCCTTTGCGGACACACCCTTCTATGTTCACCTCAGAGTTGCTGTTGCTGATGTAAGGAACAATTCACTTTCTCTCTAAATGATCAGCTTTTACCACAGACTGTAAATAAAGATGGACGTAGCCTCCTTAACATCACCAATAGGTTTCTAAAGAGCAGTTTTGAAGCTCAGAGTGGGCAGCTCCTGAAAGTGCCTGGCTGCCGAACTACTGGCTAATCCAAAAAAGGGAAAAGACGAGGCTTCATGCACAATGTTTTGTAACAAGCATACACCCACTCACCTATCAGTCAAAGCAGCACACCCTCAAATATGCCGGAAATTAAACTTAAATAAAAATTAAACAGGTGAGTCATATATAAATTCACCACCTGTACAGTTGCTTTGAAGGGGGAAATGAGCCATCGAAACCAAAACCGCATTTGGCTTCAATTTTCAGCCTCGGAGACTGAGTTGGCTTTATTGTATATTTGGTGATTTTTGTCAGACAATGTTATGGTTTTAAAAATCACGGCAGCAGCTGGGAAATGGAATGGAAGTGACTGCTGGTTAAACTGTAATAATGGGCCATGTTTCAGTCACCATTTTATACTTGTTGCGTTGCGTTGTCTGACAGCAGAAACAGAAAACAAGTAAATGAGAACAGCTTTGTTGGGAATTTAGATAGAAGCAAACAGATGAAGGGTTGACACTAGGCAGAATGTACATATGATGCAGTCCAGCCTTATACCACGTTTTGACCTAGCATGGTTAAAAAAAAAAAAAGGACTGAGTTNCTTCCACTTTTTCTGTCAATGGCCTGCAGTCATCTGAATTAAACATTGATCTTATCGGAAGTTTAGTCACCACGTCTGTGACGATTCGCTGCCTCCTCAAAAACCACGTGCGAATGTCTCATCGCAGAGGAACCCAGAGCCAAGGAGAGAAGGATGAAGGAGATAAGAGATGGAGCAGAGAGAGTTAGAACAGAGGAGACTGGTAGCGAGGGGGGGGGTGTTTCAAGAGGACGACATTAAAACGAGAGAAAGAAGACAGACGGGGACAGGGGGAGCCGAGGAGGGAGACAAGGAGAACACAGGGGGGATGAGAAGAAAGAACAAGGGATTCTGCAAGCAGCAATTAAGAGAGGAAGGAGGGAGAGGAAGAAAGACTCAGCGGTGGATGAGGCAGGGCTCACACAGAATAGAAAGGGGAAAGAGTTTTTTGAAGTGCAATGTTCAAATCTCTCTTTTGTTCCCATCATTGTCCAACACCTGCCACAACTCATCTCTGTAAAACTCCCTCTCTTTTCCTTCCATTCCCATCCTCCCTCTCTCCCACCATCAACAAAGAGACATCACTGCTAATCAGCTGGGCTACTACCACACAGGCTCACGTTCCTCTTCTTCTTCGTCTTCTGAAATATTAAGAAGTTCCAACATCCTCGTCGCTTGCAGCAAAAGGATCAGAGATAAAAATAAAGACAATTGTGCTTTTAGATGCACATAAAACCTCTGTTCTTTCACATCCATAACCTCTGGTAAAAAGGGAGTGGGGTAGAGGGGTATGTTGACACCCAGTTCTTGAACACGCCAGCCAAACTAAGATAAACAGAACAGGTTGACCTCTGGCAGGGAATGCTCAAGCTTTGCCGTCACCCCTTTCGGGCCAAACTACTTCGTCTATGTTTCTTTCCCCTCTTCTTCCATCTGTGGTTTGTTGTTGGGCACCCTGAGGAGACATGGAGATGAAAGGGAGAGCGTCTCAGGGGAGGGGTGCATTGAGCAGGGAGGCCCTGCGCTCTCTCCGTGCTCATCCCCACAGCTGTGGGATGAAGCATCTCCAGAGTGGGACGGCAGAATTTGGGTCCTCCGGTTCACGTTCACCCTTCTCGAAGTGCATTGTACACACACATTTAAAACACAGACAAACGCGCACACCTTGGAGGATGTGGTCCCCAGTGAGCACTACGGATAAAACTCCACAGGATTCATGTTGGCAGGGTGTGGTAGACTCGAGGGAAAGTAAAAAACGAATTCAACATAGAAAACAGCAAAAGTGCGTTAGGGAAGCAGAATAAAACTAATGGGCAAGTTTTCATAGAATTCATGAACATCTCCCTCCTTCCCTCTCTGTTCCTCTCTGAGGTCTTCAGGAAGCTCATGGCAGAGTTCCCTCACACCCATGGCCCCGGGGTGGCACAGGCTCCCAGAGTGCACTACTGCACTAGGAATACCTTCCCATTTGGGTCAGTCCCTCTCTCTCACGCTCTCTTTCCATCTCTCACCCAATGTCTCTCTTTCCCTCGCTCACTCTCTTTTTTGCTGCAGTAGGTATGAATAATTAAACCTGCGTTTCCTTTCCTCTCATGTCATGTCTCTGTCTGCCACCCCTCCTCCCGCCCTCTCCGCTGTGTCTCTCACTCAGGCTGAAGTGTTATAACAGAAGTGAGTCATTTAGAAGAGGGAAAAGGCTGCGGATCAAGGAGAGTTGAGTTCAGTTTGGAACTTGGCATGTTACATAAGCTGTCACTGTGTGTTATTGACTGAGAGAGAGAGAGAGAGAGAAGGATGGAGGAGAGAGATTGAAACTGAAAGAGAAAGGAAGGGAGGAAAGGTGAGACTGTGATAATGGTGAAAGAACGAGTGACAGAAAGATGGAGAGTGAAGAATCATGAGAGAGTTACTGGCATGTAGAGTGATGTTGCAACAGAGGTGATAAAGTTGCATTTATGGTTTTGTAAGCTGCCTTTCATGGGAAAAACACTTGTCACCATTTGTAAAAAGCCCTTCAGAACCTGAGGGATCTATTGTTGCAAGTATGACAAATGTATAAACCTTACTTTTTGAGATTAAAAGTTTCCTCTTCTGTCAAATCTTTATTAACTGAAATAAATCTCTGTTTGAAAGGATTGTCCCGGTCAAGATAGCAGCAGTAGATTGACCACAGAAGTTACAAAACATAACATGGACTCATGAAAATTAAATCTGAAACTTTTCAGTATGGATTGAAATTTAATTGATTGTATGCAAATGCAATCAGTATGTACAGAATTAATCTTTTAATCTATATGTAATCTATAAACTATAGTCTGACCTCTGCTTTACATTGCACACTTTCATTCAACAGGTAAATGAAATAATAAAAGATAATATAGGGATACAGAAGATATAGTAACTCGATATTCCAACAAATAAAAACATTTTAATGAGACAGTTTGAAGATTGACTAAAGAGTGAAGTGTTAAACTATGCTACTGCTATCCACATAACCATGTCCATGCAAACCATTTTCACTAGAAAATACCCGTTCACTCCTCTCTAATCTGTGCACAAGTCTCCCTCTTCCTCTCTTCCATCTTTCCCTTTCCCTCCATCTCATTGGCAACTCCTTCCCTCTTTCTGTCTCTCTTCCCTCAGGTGCCATATTACCATAATGACTTCTTGTGACGGTGATGTACTAAGCAGCAGTATGGAAATGCAACATGCCACAGTGCACATTATCAGAACTGAATGCATTAGATGTCGTTTGTGTGAGTATACAGCTGTGCGGTCATTATGTGTTAAACTGTTCTGTGGGAAACGGGGAGAGGAGGGTGGGAGAGTGATGCTAAACTCTATTCCATTTTCAGTATAGTTAAGGTATTCTGCAGCTTGCGTGCAAAGAGGAGCAAGGATTAACAGGGAGATGAAAATAGAGAATGAAAATGGCCTCTTGTCGTTTTTTTTAGCATGCATACTTTCACTGCTGCAAAATTGTGGCGTGTTTATTGACAGAACTGAGGCTTGTCTGCGTGTGATGTCACGACCTTCATGTAAATCTGCTCATCGTAGTGACAAATGTAGATGGTCGCAGTAAAAAAATAGATGGCATGATATGATTGTATGCTTCCTCCCTAAGCTGCCTGCACTCTTGGAGCACTTTTTTACCTGAGCTCGAAGGATTGCAGTGTCTGTTGGCCTGTGTCGTTACTTTGGTCCTAACTGAAATATCTCTAAAATAACTATTCAGTGTTTTATAATTCAATTTTGTACAACCATACAGTGGTTCCAGCTTCTCAAATTTTATGCTTTTCTTTTTCATATGCAGTGAACTGAATGTCTTTGGGTTGTGAACCTTTGTCAACTTGAATACATCACCTTGGGCTGTGTGAAATTTTAACAGACAATTTTCAATATTTTCAATCAAAAGTAAAGTAAGCAGTGCTGGAGAAATGTGTTGACATTTGAACTCAACAGCAAAACAAGTATGCCCCTCCTTTCAGTACTCCTTCAGAGGCTTTGCCCCCCAAAGTCATGGACTTGCAAGTGAAACTCAATCTCATAGCTGATGAAAAACAAAGAAAATATTAGATGTCATCAAACAAATGACATGCATGTAAACGCAAAGTAAAAACTAGAGAGTTAGTTCTGTAGATTGTTAGAGGTCAGCGCAGGTATATAGCTAAACTAACCAGGACGTTAACATAACAAGCATAGCATCTCAAACTATGAATCCAGCCAAATAAATCCACTGCCTTTGAGGATATAAAAACTTTTGCCCATTGTATATATAAACAACATGATACCTAGCCCAACTGGAGCTGTCCCTGGAAATGTTGACGTTTTTAACTGTGAATAAAAAACTGGAGAGAAAGACAGGCAGCAGAGTAGAGAGGCTGGCTGCAAGCTATACCAGCTTCAGAAATGAAGCTAAAAACATAAAAAACAAAAAAAAAACAGTTATCCAATCAGATTATTTTGTCTCTAGGCAGTGAAAATGGGACAAATGGGACAAAACTAATGAAATCAAACATACCCAAAGCATACTTTCTATTTTCTTATTGGAACAAGTAGTTTCCAGATGGTGTTCAATGGACTTAACATGACAACCTGGACTACTTATATACTTTTATACTCTTCACTGAGTTAACATGTAGCATGTCAACACTGACAAAAGTTTAAGCATTTGCTGGTGTACCGTCAAAGTATCCATAATTTTAAGCATTAAGCAGCCTATTTCAGTCACTGTGGATGTGCTGAATGTGTGTATCCAATGTTTGTTGTCCTTTAGTCCTCTCTAGCTGTTGTTGCAAACAATGCCTGCAGGTGTTTCACAATAAAAGCCCTGTTAGGAAATGAAATGCCACTGTCCCCCGAAAAGCCAGTGGGTTTTTGATTTGAAACGGTTACAGGAAGAGTTTGTATTTACTGCACAATGCATTAAGTTTAACAGGGCAAACAGGAGTGGATCAAAACAAGGCTAGGTGATCAAAACGATGCTTCCCTTCTTTAAAGTTCAAGGTCAAGGACCTGGTTTTATATTTATCAAACAGACAGACAGAATCAAAGGCCTGCCTCTAATAATGGCTGACAATGTTCTCCAGTATAGGAAAATAAAGGCCTCAGCCACAATTTGAGGAAATATGGTATGTTTTAATTTTTTATATAACTCTGCAATCTGTTTAACGCTGCCATTTTTTTGTGAGACTTCTTGTGGAAAAGATCAAGTATCTTATGCGATTTCCCAACATGACATTTTTAGGAAATCTCATAAGATACTTGATCTCTTCTACAAAGTGTCATGTCGAGTTGAGGATGCACAGGTATGCTCTTGCACATGGGTGATGGTTACGATCCTGTCAATTACTATTATGTTATTATGTCTATCACATAGGTTCTCTGATTGACAGGTGGCTGTAATGTGTGAAACAGACTTTGCCAGCAAAGACAGTGAAGAAGATTGCTAGCCTAACCAGCAAGTTAAGAAACCAAAAAAAAAAAAAAAACAACACCACATTTCAGTGTATTCACTGCTGCCTAAATATAGACACCCTAACACCATAAAAACTGGATCTGTGAGAAACTTGTCTCACATAAAAGCCAAACACAGGCTCCAAGGTGAACTTAAGCACCATAGCAAAACATTTTTCTTTCTACTGATTTTTCTTTTGCTTTTTTTCCTTCTTTATATACATCTGTATTGTAAATGTTACTTTATTAATAAAATAAAATTCTCAGGGAAAAACGATGAATGAAAGAAAGGTGCTACAGAAACTACTGGAAAAAAGCTAAATAGTAATAATAATGTTAATAATGTAATGTTAATAATGTTCCTACCTGATTGTGCACATGGTCAAAATAAAGCAGCAGCCTCAACTTAAAACTCAAATAACATGAATGTCAGATTGTCACACGTAGCAGTCACCACCTGTCGCACCAGGGATGAGATAAGGAACAGCAGCAGACCGGAGCCCAATATGTAGGTTTATATAACAACCAAACTATTAAATGTCACAGTATTAATGTCAGTAGGCAAATGTCAGTAGGTGGTGCTAATGCCTGTCTCGCGCTAGTAACTCCTAAACATTTTGTAGTTTTACACTACATTTTAGATGTTAAGTTACTTAACATAGCTGATGTTAGCATTGCTGTGTAGTACAGCCTCACAGAGCTGCTGGCACGGCTGGAGACTTTTTGTCTTGTTACTGAATGTGTCAGTGTGAGATGTTGTGTGTTTTAGTAGTGGCATACTAACCTGAGCTCATTCCCATTAGTTGATTGTTTTCATTTCCCCTCTCCTCTGGTTCTGAGTCCACAGGAAAGGATTCAGACAGAATTAATGGTAAATCCTCCACTTTGTCCCAGATAAGCACATCAGGCTAATCGCTGAGGTTTCAGCAATGATCACTTTTTTATTTTATATCTCTTTTATCTCTTTATTTTACCCATATTGTAATAAGGACTTCCCTTGTCCTCTTTCTAAGAACACTGGCCTTGTCTCTCCAACCATAATGTTTTTTCCTCCCTGTGTGTTTGCATGTGTGTTTGTATATGTGTGTTGCAGCAGGTGTGAGTGTGTGGTCTGAGGTTCATCTCTTCCCTGCAGCGAGACCCTGGGATGAGTCACTGTGTTGCTGTGGGGACACTTCCTGCCCTCTTCATAAATATAGCAAACCCTAAAGTGCAGAAAAATGTTTCTTTTTGAAACTGGGCAAAAAAATTGAGGGGAAAGATATGTATGTATATGAATATTTCAGCTTTTATATAAGCTCTGTGAGACTCTGAAGGTCTGTTGTGGAATCATTGTAAACCAATTAAAAATGAGGTTTATTCAATGCACAGTTTTAGTGTAGATGCACCGCATGAATTTGTGCAGGTAGGAAAAGTTTTTTAAAGGCAAAGAGAGAGCTCAAAGTTCATACGAGTCTCGGAGATAGTGTGCTTTTTTGTTAAATAAAAGCAAAGAGGGTGGGGAGAAAAAAGGAGAGTGTATCCGTGGGCATTGCTTCAGGGCATCACACTCTGAGTGCCAGACAGAGAGAGAGAGAGAGACAGAGCATAGGAGCATCCTGTCACCTATCAATCTCTTCTCTTCAGGTTTTATTTATTTTACTGTTTTTTCATTCTCCTGTTTACACAAATTGTTTTTCCTTCAACCTCTCTGCTTTTCAAATTATGTACTTCTCACTGCGAAGCTACGTTTTTGTTGTTGAAACTCGAGAGACAGGACAACGAGTGTCCCCAAACTGCAGATCTTCTTTTTTTGTCTTTAGGCTGTCAAAGTTATAGCTGTCAGTTTTCATTTACTGTACAATAGCAGTACAGTTTATGCCCATATTAGTTCAGTGAAATGTGTGTTTACTACTCTACGCTCTCTGTGCCACCATCTTTCCCTATATTTGAAAGTATTTGTTGTGTCCCGACAGAACAGATGATGAAAATCAGTTTTTGTAGCGCCAACTCTCTGTGATTCACGCTAACCACAGCCTCAGAAACACTTGCACAATCACATTGCCACCAAACTGGGTGAGAAAGTCAAGAATTCATTTATAGTCTCTACCCACTCAATCCTTTTCACAGTCACCAGGGACTCTGAAAAGATCAACAGTCAGTCAGTCATAGGGCCATCGCAGATAGACAAACGCTCTCTCATAGGCACATTCAGATTTTTACCTTCTTACCTAACAACATTTCTCCTCGTTTGAGAGAGAAGGAGAGAATCATGAGAAAATCGAGACAAAGACAACACAACTGAGGTGCCATGACGCCTTCATGAGTGAATATTATTTTCTATTAAATCAGTTAATACATATATGCCTGTTTTTTAGTCTAGAATAGGACAAGAAATTGGCCTGTTCTCTGTTGTTGTTTTGTTGCTGTTACCTGCAGTTTTTCATCCTGTGACACTTTAATGAAGCTTTTGATTTATTGGCTGTATTATGTTGCCCAACACCTGCCTGACATCACAGCAGGACTTGTTAAATGCATCTTATAAAAACGAGTCAAGAGTCAACTTAGTGGCACTATTATGAGTAACAAGTATTTCTTTTGTACTTATTCCAATGAAGTAGAATCAAACATATAGCAACAGTTTGTAAATAAAAAAAGAAAAATTAGGTGCAACACACAGCAAAGGTCCATGGTTTCACATTGCATTTCCTGGTCTACACCTTAAAACCATAGACTGTCAGAGTGTTTCAGTGTTAAAACAATTACTGAACATTATGCATAGTTCCCAAATATTTTTTTAGTAAAGCAAGTTAAAAAATAACAGGTAAATTAGTGGGTTAAGAACTGCACATCAAAAAGTCAGACAGAGGACAAGTTAAAGGGGAAATACAACGTTGATATGGTTTTAGAAATTTATGTATGGGTGAGATATGTTTTCTTAGGAGAGGCTATGGAGATTTTGTGTGTGTGTGTGTGTGTGTGTGTGTATGCGCATATATGTGATGCTGAAAGGAAAGCATATTCAATATGAACAATAAAACAGGAAAACAAGACTATGACAATGTTAATGAAAATAATAATAATACATTTAAAAATGTACTTCCTGGAGTCTTCTTGTTACAGGCTGCCAGGCAACCAGTGAAGATGCCACTCAGCCAAGAAATAGTCTGACAAATACTGCACCGTGTGTCAGTTCTATACTTCTTTGTAAGGATTAGATGTAAAATGTGAATTAGTCCATTAAAGGAGCTGGTTAGATTTTCTTACCTCTGAACAGAGCTAAAACAAATCAAAAGAGTGCAATGGCACTTTGATAGTGACTGTCTTCTCTACTGGGGCAGCTGTAGCTCTGTAGGGAGTGTTGTCCACTAATCAGAAGGTCAACAGTTCAGTTTCTGTCCTCATGTTGAAGTAACCATGGGCGTGATACTGAATCCTAAATTGCCCCAAGTGTAATATCAACGTGTGAATGTGTGCATGTGTGCAAGCTCTGTATGTGTGCTCTAAAAGGACTGTATGTGTCTGACTGTGTGTGCGTGTGTGTGTGTGTGTGTGTGAATGCGGCTTGTAGTGTAAACCTCTTTCAGTGGTCAGTATTATTGGAAAAGCACTACTAAAGTAATTAAACTAGATAGTGGAAAGAGAGATATTGTATGAGAATGTGTGTGTGAATTCAGGTTACTCATTTTCATTATTAAAATTATTCTATTTGTCACTGTGCTAGTATAGTATAGTGATAGTTCAAATGCCATCACAAAATCACTTTACCCCCTTTTTCCCTGGCTACTGAGGAGAGCTGTTAGTGTCTGCCTTCTCCAGTTTGTTGGACTGAGTGGGACAGATGGAGGAATCCCTTTTCTCATCGCCCACTCCTGCTTCAGCTTTCATCCCCTGGGGAGACTCACATCTCCCTCAACACAGAGGTGTTTTCAAATTAAATACTATCTAATGAACTGGAAAACCTGCCCCCACCCTTTTATCTCTGTGTGTGTGTGTGTGTGTGTGTGTGTGTGTGTGTGTGTGTGTGTGTATTTGTGGAGTACATATTAGGGAGATGCTGGAGAGCGGGACGAGAAAATGAAAGAAAAACTCTGTGAGAGATTAAAAGAGAGAGGTATTTGCATTGCAATCTAGTGATTGCACAGCCTGTGTGTGGCGTCATGAAGCGTGTGTTCGTTAATTGTATATCTCTGCAGTTCTAATTGCTTTAATTCCCTGTAATTAATCAGTAATTGCAGTGAGGAGCCACGCACAGCTTCGCTCTGAAGGCAAAAGAACTTTTCAATATGGAGTACATAAATATAGATGAGAGAAAGGAACCGACAGAGATGGTGTGGAAACAGAGACGAAAGGAAGGAAAGAGAGAGACAGAAAGAAAGAAAAAAGAAGGAAAGTGAGAGAGAGAGAGAGAGAGAGAGAGAGAGAGAGAAAGAAAGAATGAAAGAAAGAATGGAAAGAACTGCTATATTTAGTATTTTTACAGGCCTTAGCCATGAAATATATGGCTGGGTCTCATTTCTCATTAATGTATTCTGATGCGTATGAAAATGAGAGATTATGGGTGAAAGTGGAGCGGTCCCTACAGACTCACAGCCGTGCTGCAAATAAATCCCGACGACTGAGAGGAAAATTGCACACACTTGGGGGTTTGTCCACAAAACAGCGACTCTGTTGAGGCAACAATCTACTGCACCTCCTATTTGAGATCTCGAGGTTCCTGTGTTTCTAACTTTTACTGTTTTACTTGTTGAAAAAGTATTTAGCATGTGAGGGAATCGTTTTACAGACAGGAAGGGTGTGGCAGCTGTTTCCTGGGAGATTCCTGTCCCATAGTCCACCAGAAAACAGGATTTAAAGGAGAATCCCTCCCTCTAAATATACCGTTGCAAGGTAATCCCCTCTTCTCTCTCTTGCTCTCTCTACCTCCTCCCAGCCCTCACTTTCTACCTCACCCTGGCCCCTCATTAATTCCCAATTAAGACAGCAGCCCACCCACCCACACACCTTCTTATTGCACATATTGCACATAAATGCTTTTTCTGGTCAGACTTTTAATTTACAGAGGTTCGAGCTGAGGCTAGCAGACTCACTGAACTGTGTGAATATGTGTGTGCACGTGCGGGTGCATGCGTATCTTGTATAATGATCACTTCTCTGTTCCTTTCCCCAACCCTGGATGAAAGCAAACCTTTGTCATCCTCGATCGTTTTTTAAATGAGAGTCGGTGGCTGGTCTTCGGTGACCTGCTGCGCCCCTCCCTCTTGCTCTGCCTTCTATCTGCCCCCTTACACCCCTCCCCACCTACACCCACCTCGTAAATGGCCCCGGCTCCCTCATAACAAGCTAGATTCTCATAGATCTCCATCACTTCATCAATTTGTGTCACACCAGGGACTCCCTGAACAAAGATGCCTTTGCCACATCACCCACAACATCTATGCATTATTAAGGCTAGAAAAACAGCCTGCAAAGTGTCTGCCACAGCCCTAGTTACGGAAACATACAAAGCAGAGTGAGAAACAGGAAGAAAAAGCAGAGAGAAAGACAGAGCAAGAAAAAGAGAGACTAATGATAAAAGGCTAAAATTTTAAATGCCAAATGTGGCCATGCATCCTTTAGTATGTTAGTGATGTGACTGTTGAGCGGAAAGCTTGCTCCACCGCACTCTATACTGTGTTCGTTCATTAAAGAGATTTCCCAAGATGCATCTCATCCACGAACAGCTCACATCAGCGTGCGCATGTTGAGGCTTGCGATGATCTCTAAATGGTAGCACAATACCATTAAAATGCACGTCAAAAGTCCCTACATCGGATAAAGGACATTTAAGCTGCTGCACATCCAGCTCCTGAGAGCTCTCAAACAGCACGCGACTCTGTGCTGTTCACACCTACAGCAGGTGCTACACGTGTCAACTGATACATCCTGTGTCCAGAGAGGACAGGTAAAACAAAATAACCATGCACCTTGAAAATTCCTGTAGGGCAACAATTCACCTTTAAACTTAATTTATGATGTCATGATCTTTGACAAATTGTACATGATTTATGAGCAGGAGCAGCTCTCTGTGGCACAGTTACAAACTGGACAATCAGGCTCTAATTTGGGATTTAATTAAAGGAGGTCATTGTGAAGAAGCTCCACTGACAAAAAAATGAAGAATACGTTAACTCAGAGAGTGCTTCATCGAGTATTTAGCCGCTAATGAGTTTCATTTAACTGCAGTGCTGAAAGGTCATGAACCTCAACGTGGGTCCATTGGACCATAAAATCACTGTACAGGCTCATTTCCATCCACTGTGGACATCCAGGCTTAGTAATAAAACCACAGAGAGGAATACACAATATTAAAGCATAAGATAAATACACGTGAATGATAAAGCTCCTTTAATCATAATGTTATTGTCATTGTGTCTTAATGTTAATGTCATTTTACCTCAAAACTGAAATTTTTGATGGTTTTCGAAGGCACTGACAAATGATGCTGTCCTGCCAATTGTGGTGTTATATCAGACAACTCTTCTATGTCTTGTTCCAGAGGGTGAGAACTAACTGATTTCGTTGTTAAATTTGGAGAAGTTGTTAATGGGTCGCTATCATGATCATACACACTGCTGGGTATCAAACTGCCATCCCACCATGGTCTGGTCCTGCTGGCACACACACAAACACACACCTTCCTCACCGTGCACCTTTTCCTCTCAACAGTCGCAGTAATAGGATCAAACTTGCTCGGTGAAACCCAACCTTTGTTTTATCCGATGGAGGCATGAAATGAGATTCTATTAATACCCGCAGCCCAATTGCTCTGGCTGGCTGACTCCCAACGGAGGCAGCACTGAAAAGGTTAGGTGCGGCAATTACGCAGGTGGAGTTGCAGAGGAGATGGGGGTGAGGAGGAGATGATTCTGCCTTGATCACTGGCTCTGAACAAGGTGTTATCAGCTGCAGCAGAGAGAGGGGGAGAGAGAGAGAGAGGGAAGGTGGGATGGCTGCCAGAACGGCGTTAATGACTCGCCTTGTTTTTTGAAGCGAGGAGTTGCCTTTTCAAAGGCAAGGCAATTAGAGGGGGACTTGTTCTGTTGTGCTTGGGCTACTGCAGTGACTTAGTAAGGCTGTCACCTACTGGCCAATCAATGCCGGACAGGAGCAACTGGTGAAATACTAATACACACCTAGGTCCATGACGTAATGACTGTGCCACATTACTGTTTACTATACATATCTGAGCCACCTTTTCTGTGCAAAAACTCTTTAAACACATATTCCATCTTCCTCATCTCATCCCAGCAAAGAAAGTGAGAAAGTGAAGGCAGGATGACACGCACACCGTACAGTTATTGTGTATATCTTAGTGCTTTACATGGCAGCCACACTCTGACTGTAAAGCTCAGGTGACACAGATAATTGGAACCCTTCAAATCTCATAATACTGCCTTGCTCAAAAGAAAAGAGAAAACACAGATAAATATGCCCCCGCTCACTCCCCAACCTCTCTTTTTTGTCTCCTTGGATTATCTGGTAGCGCAGCAACACACCCACCATTAGTTTGCTGCTGCTGCTGACCCCAGCCATTCATTTAATTGGCTGTTAATTGCTATTCTCTCTACAAGACTCAATGTATATGTGGAGCTATA
This sequence comes from Rachycentron canadum, assembly GCA_038496675.1. Taxonomy (NCBI): domain Eukaryota; kingdom Metazoa; phylum Chordata; class Actinopteri; order Carangiformes; family Rachycentridae; genus Rachycentron; species Rachycentron canadum. The sequence continues at coordinate 7,608,606 of CM076655.1, forward strand.
TTTAGGCTTGCCCCTCGATGGCTCTTCATGCTAAATTACAACTTTCAGCCAGGCGCTGAAGGGCCCCATTGTGGCCTGTCGTTCTCCCCCTCTGTGAGTGACTGACAGGCTGGGGAGGGGGGAGACATCCCTCTCTACTTCTATCCCTCCTTCCATTTATTTTTCTTTCCTTCCCTCTTTCTATTAGCTGCTGCACTGTCGAATCTGACACCTGGATCAGGCTGCTCGTCACTCCCTCTGTCCTCCTGTTTGACACAACAGCAGCAACTTTTCATCTGTTGCCAGGGATGTCTGAGGACTTCACCCAGTCTACATCAGTTTATCATCAACTTCTGTCTGTTTGTTGAGCAGACAGCACCCTTTTCATTTGGCAGATTTAACAACATGGCCCACGAAAATAACGTAATTTTCCTGCATCTGTGCTACTTGTTCTCTTTTATTTCCTTAGAATAACATGATTTTAACAGAACATCAATGTTAAATTCTTAAAACTCATTTACTTTTTGCATTTCTCCACCCTCCACTGTCCCTGCACGTCCATTTCAGCAGCACAGAGCAGACCAGCTGCATCTGACTCATGCAAGATTGCAACACACAAACACACACACATTCACACACACACACACACACACACACACACACACACACACACACACACACACACACACACACACACACACACAGAGGAATGTTTGTGACACAGATGTGAGTTTGATGGATGACATGGGCCAACTGCTGTCGTCATCTGGTGGAAATCCCGGATTACTCAGTCCCCCCCTCCCGTCTCATTTGTCCTTCTCTCCCTCCTGTCCATATCTTCTCTGTCTCTCTTTCTCACCAACAGAGCCACTGTTTTTCCATGTTCAACGAAGATGGGAGAGGAGTGAGGGAATATGTGGATGGTGAAAGAACCTGTAGGGTGTGTGTGTGTGTGTGTGTGTGTGTGGTGGGGTTGGGGGTGGGGGTGGGGGTGGGCTGATTTATGGCTCTGACTTTTCATTTGTAATACCCTGATTATCTCAAGGGAGCTGGGTGGGAGGGCAGTGTAGGGAAGAGGAGTGGAGGCCTGACACTGGTGAGAGGCCTGAGCAGCTTAATAATGTGTACATGCCCACAGCGGCAGATGGATATAAAGCAACAAAAATGCTGCCCTCTTAAAATGAGACAGGGAGACACCAGAGCAGAGTTATCCTCTCGTTTCAGCAGATTTAACTGTTAAACAGTTAATCTTTGATTTCACCTGCTCACCACTTTTATTCCTTGTCATGTTTTTGCAATTATTAAGCATCTCTGTACTTTTTTTGATAGAGACTGAATGTGACAAAGACTTAAAATGAATATGCACTTGTATTGTATTTCTCACTATTGCCTAGCAGGATGTGAATCCATTGAGACAAACAGTGATGAGATAATTAGTGCAAAGTCTCTCATAATGACAACTGCTAACATTAGTCCCACAGACGCAGGTGTGTCATCGCACATACTGAGATTCATACACTTTGCAAAGTGAGATAATGTTTCACTATTTTCATTAACTAAATAATTCATCCTTCAGAACAAACTGTATTATTGAAGTGATAATGCTACTCTTGTGTGAAATGTGACAGATGATGTCTCTTTCACACATAAAATGATTTGCTGTGGATAAGACCTCCATTCTGTTACAGCCATTTGCTCACTCTCTTACGCTGATACTAACACCATACACACACACACACACACACAGCTGTTGAATACACAAAGGTAAGCTCGGCCCTGGAAATAACACCCTCATCATCGCCGCAATCGTTCTAATAATCATCATCACAAGATACATTGTTGTTATCGTAATCAGATCCGTGGTAGTACACAGCTTTAACAAAATGCAGCATGAACCCTGCTCATATACGGTCGTGCACACACATTAGTGCATTTCCAGTTTTCACACGGTGCTATTATCCCAGCACATAATACCTTGCTGATTATCCATTCAACGAAGGCGTAGCTATCGTAACTGTTATGATAATAGCACGCGCGGCTGTGATAATCCACATAACTGGTGCTCTCTCTCTCTCTCTCTCTCTCTCTCTGTCTCTCAGATGCTAATGATGATAGTGGGTGGTCATACACACAAACAGCATTAGCTGGTGGGAAGCTTCTCCTAGTTCAGTGGTGAGCCAACTGAACAGCACACCGCCATCTAAATCCATTTGACCCCAGTTGGGCCAGACAGCGTACACGCTGGTGAGAGCGTGAGGCTGGGAGCTCACCCGGCTCGTCGGCGCCTTCTCAGCCCTGTGGATCATATCACAAGTGCTGATTAGCTCATTTAGCTGGATTGATTAAGTTAAAAGGAGACACCTGTTTACCCTACGGCTTGCTAATATGTTGCCATGACAACAGCCAAGGACCCAGTGTCTCCAACTCTACTTGTCTATTTCTCACTTCCACCTCAATCTCTACTCTTACTCTTCTGCTGGTGATGCTCTCGCTCCAGCTCCTTTTTTCACAACACACACACACACACACACACACAGGTGTCTCTCCACTGAGTCCCTCCATCTGAAGTTGCTGAGGTAAGAAGATCAGGTTTTCCACTCAGTGGAGCGAGAGCGCTCTTACCTCTTCCCCACAGTCCACCCAGCAGCACCTGTGTGTGTGTAGATGTGTCTGCACGTGTGTGTGTTTATGGCTCTGTGTGACATTTTGGGTCCAAAGTGGAGGAGGCTAAAGCACACAGGTGTAGTTCACATGTCAATAAACCATCTGAGGATGAGGAAGGTATAAATCATCAGGTTTTTAAAGTTGCTGGCTAGTGGATCACCGGTCAGACTTTTCATCTAAATAGCTGCAAACATAAGCAGAGCTAAGTGTGGGTAATTAAATGCATCGTTTCAGGTGGGAAATACTCAGTCTCAGCATGATATGAAAGTTTGCAGTGTTTGAAGTGGACACTCTGGAGGAGGATCACTTGGCTGTCTTTCCTCTCATCAAAGTGTTTTCAGTTTGTCTTCATCCTTTCCGCCTCTCTCTTCACTCGGTTTCCCCCCTTTTCTCACCCTCCTTCACTCTGTTTCTCTCTTTCACACCTTACATCCCATGGTGCTTGACATGTGTCTCAGTAATGTCTCTGACTCTGTCTCTCCCGCTCTGTCTCACAGCTCCATTTAGGTCAACTATCTAACCTGAAACAATGTGACGGTCCCTTTCCCCACACCCTTTTACATATCTTCCTTTCCTTCATTTCCTGTGCTGCCCCTGTCTTTTCTCCTTTAGTCTTACTTTTTTCAGCATTAGTTGTCAGTCTGTAGTTGCACTTGGAGTATCTGTGTTTTGTTGATCTGTCACATTTCGTCTCCTCCTCTCCTCTTCCTCTCACTCCTCTCTCCTTGGCTGTTTGTTTCTCCCCTTGACTCTGGCAGACTCATTATCTTTGTAGAACAGCAGTGTGCGTTCGTCAGCAGTGATTAGCAACGTTTCATTCTAACATGGTTAAGGGAAGACAGTTTGATATTTGACGAATGAAGATATGGCATTCTCTAATCTTCCACAGCAAAACTGTGTCATAGCAGATAGAGGCTTCGGTTAAGTTTTCCAAAACATTAAAGCTTGCATTGATCATAATCCAATTAATGAAAAAAAAGAGAGACGGACAAAAAGGACAGGGAAAAAAAAGAAACGCTTGCCTCATTAAATAGAAAGAAATCAACTGTAATCAAATTGCTGAGTTCTCAGAACTGATGAAGTGTACAAATTTAAAGATCTAATAAAAATTCTTGCAGTTAACATAATTAATTTGCAGCCCTTTTGATAAGTGGTAATGACTTGGAGATTATTGGTTTAAATGAATAGTTTTGTTGTACAGCTGCAGGAAAAGAGAGAAGTTGATGAGGAGGGTGTGTGTGTGTGTGTGTGTGTGTGTGTGGTGGTGGGTGTGGGTGTGGGGGGGTGTGGGGGGGTGGGGGGTACACTAGTCTACTTTCAAAGTTCCCAAGGAGATGAAGCAATGTTTTTAAAAGCACAATAAGACAATTAGACTCCTCTATAAACTAATTACTGCTGCTTTAATTCCTTTTTGGATTAAACTACAATTGACGACGTCTCAGAGGAGATGTTTGTAAGCAGGGAGGAAAGGCACATTTGTAATTAAAGGTAGAATAATATTTTTCTCTCTAAACAAATATTTGCACATGATGCAGGCATCCATTATGAAGACACTTGTAGGCCTCTCTTTCTTCTTTCTCTCTTTCTATGATGGCGAATTAGAGGAGATGCTGCTTTGCATTGCCTCCAGAAACAGACTAGCAGCCTGCTAACAGGAGGTGAACCAGTCAGACATCTTCTCTGACAAGATATTAAGACACAATCCAATGAGTTAGGATTGTTTTGCTCTGAGGCTAAAAAGTGAGACTCTTAACTCACAAAAAAGTAACTTTTCTTTTATTCCGGCAATGTTATTATTGTGCGAAAGCGGTGGTAATGTTATTATTGCTCAGATCCACCGCAGGCTTTTTCCCATGCTGTCAGCTAATGTTGATAATGCCCTCCCCTGTTAGTGTTGCTCCGCACACTAACAGCATCGTCTCTGATGGACTCAAAACAACTAGTTTCAGCACGACTGACTCTCTCTTATCATAATTTGATTATTTTAATGATCTTGTTACTAAACCTCAGACGCTGCACTTGCATACACCCGGCGGGCAGCCATGGTTGAACGCATTGTATGAATCTCACATGAGGCTTGGGAAATGTCCAAGGGTGACATTATACAGTGGTGTGTTTATCCACGTGTGTGTGTGTGTGTTTGTGTTTGTGTTTGTGTGTGTGTGTGTGTGTGTGTGTGTGTGTGTGTATAAATATGTGCATGCAAATATGCTTGTGTGCCAGTCACTTTCTGCAGACAAACACAACCCAGCAGCACCGACTGCAGCCACACCGCCTGACACAGACAACGGGAAGGTTATGGAAAACTATTAGCATACAACAGCCCAGTGCATTATCAGTCAACCACCAGAGCCGGAGGGGGCTTGATTGTGGCGTTTCATCATCGCCTATTGAATTATCTGGATTAATTTAACGCATTTAGGCCTGTGTGTTTTCCCCAGCTCGTAACTCTCCCGTCTCTTCGTTAGCGATAATTACACTAAGTGGGTCATCTCCTTCTGAGCTCCCTTTCTTTTCTCTCTCCCTACACAGCATTAGTGTTTTCAACTTCTTAAACAAAGTTTGGCGAAAATCTAATGATATAAATGTTGTGATTCACTCTGCATTCTGTGGATGAAAGCCTTGAAAAGCAGGCGGTTGACTCACAGAGTGGAGGAGTGGAGCGAGAGAATAGCAGGGTTGAACTAGACGTTTTCAAACTCACCTTTAATTTTATTTTACTTTCTCACACATTGGAGCTCTTAGTCACTGAAACTTGTGGTGTGTGTGTGTGCCCCGGCTGGTTCAACCCGTGTGGGCATTGCCTGGTCAGTGGAGCTACTAATGCTGAGTTATAATATAATAAATCACAAGTCATACTGGAGCAAATTTAGCAAAGTAGGCCAGATTATGTAACAAATGCCAATATTTCATTTGACTGGCATTACAAAATGGTTACAGTGTGTTTCTCAGAGTCTTTACAACTCTGAAAGGAAGCAAATGGTTGCCGCGGTAACAGCAGCTTCAACTCAAATCTAGCATGTGCTTGTGGCTTTAATTGTTGACAAAAGTTTCCATCAGACTGCTCTGATCTGGAAACAGCTCAATCTACCCTTTGCCAACAAGTCATGGACTTAAACCTGTGCACCTGACTGCAGCCCCCCAAAAATTAAGACAAAAGAATAGGACACACTGAAAACAACACTGAGTCACAGTGCACACCCACTCTATGACTCCTGTTGCCCAATCTCGCCCACGAGGGAGGCAGCCTGAGCCATTGCTGAGAAACCTCACAGAGGAAATATGGCTGTTAAGTCATTAGGCAGCTCATTAACACGTTGTTTAATTGGTGTCTAATTGATCATAGATGTTTTATAAAGCCGTGAACCTCAGGGGTGTGTGACAGCACCAGCAGACTCTCACGGGAGCCACAATCAGAGTCAGTTTAAGTCTATGAATAGACTTGCAATGTCAATATTGTGCTGCACAGCTGTGTGAACCACTCAGCAAAATCTTGACTTGTCTTAAAACTCAGTTTCAGTTCAGTCAATAAAGTGCAGGACCTCAAGATTTGGTTTCTACACCAGAGTGATTCATAAAATGCCAGTTTATTTTAATCTGATCAGAGTGTTTAGTCACTATGAGGCAGGAAGTTAAGGTGGGAAAATGTGACCAAATATGAGACGCAACTAGAGGAAAGAGCAACAACATAGGTGACATCTATTTTCATGATCATGAACAGACTCTTCAGCAGCAGGAAAAACTCTTCAGTGGACCAGCTTAAAATCTTAGGTCTAACCAGAAAAGATGCTCCTGTCTCAATGTTTTGACCTCTCTTTAGCAGCATCAGCTTCCTTTTTATATTTCCTGTCCTCTGCCAAACACTGATGATGAAAGGAGAGCACACAACCTTGTACTACTTTCTCATAATTCAGTTAAAAGTCTCAATGTGTGAACCATATGCTGAAAGCCTCGACTGTACATCGTCACAGGGTTGCAGCCTCACATACATAATCAATGGCCTCTGCATGAAAGTCTTTATAAGTTAATGGAGGGTATGAAGAAACGTATCACTGCTTCACTTTCTCGACATGCACCTTCTCCTATTTTTGTGCTTGTTTTTTTACTCGAAGCGCTCCGCTATCTCCCCCTGTCATTTTGTGACGAGAACTCACCTGTGAATAATTCATAAGGAGCAGCACATACGATTACATTGGTTAAAAAGTAATGAGGCATTGCCATAATAAAAGGTTGTCTTGCATTGTTTTGCCAAGTGTCTTACACACCGATGTCGTTGCTGGCCCTGAGTTCACATGAAAAGCACATCCTTGTCGCCCCTGACAGAGCGCAGCGTTAAGAGAGAGAAAACAAGAAAACAAAACCACGGCCTGTGGAGCAGGTGGTTAGAAAACAGGCTCCACAGAAGCCCCCCACCCCCAAACCCAGCACAGCGGCATGATCTAGCCCAGGCTATGAGCTGTCACTGGGGGCTTTTCATGTCTGAGCTTGGGAAAGATCAGTAGACTCCCCGTCTGAGCTTGGAGCCCTTTGATAATCGATGGAGCTTACAGTGGTGCTTTGTAATGACAGCGACCGTTCATGGCCCAATCAAACTGCACCGCTAGCCCCTCTTGTTTGTTCCCAGGATTGTGCAGGCTATTTCCTGTTTGACTTAAAATGAGGCCTTGTGTTTTATGAGCATGTCAGTGTTGACAGCAAGGAGATACGTCTGCATTACAAAGCTCCTCCTTTTTTGAGTTTGAGTACAATATCTGTTTTCAGCACAGCCCGGCATTGTTGTCTGTGTAGCTAGAACAGATGTACAAGGTTGACACAGTTTTTACATAACCTATACTTACAATCTGACACACTTTGACTGTGGTAGCAATGAATCAACTTCTTCATTACGCATGGAAGCATTAATACACCATTAAATATTAGCCGTCACCTGCCACCTGTCAAATACTCTTGAAATATAAGAATATTATCGAGCAAAAAGAAAAAACACAAAATCTGGTACTGAATTAAAAGTGACACTAAGCCCAGATTGCTTTTTGCTAAATTAGTAAATTAAATAGAATTAATTAAGATATAAAACACTGTCCCACTACAGACATTAAAGGTGGTTGTAATGTCAAGGATCAACAGATTTTCTCTCTACAAAAAAAATTCTTTGCTCCTTAACAAATATTTACTTTAATTATTATATTATATTATATTATATTATATTATATTATATTA
>CM076655.1:7631927-7684130 GCA_038496675.1 Rachycentron canadum
CAGTGCTTGTCTTCCTAAGTGTGTATAAGAGACAGATATATACATGTATATGTATATATGTATATATATATGTATATATATATGTATATATATATACATATATATATATAGGTTGTGTGTTTGTGTGTTCCATGGGTACTTCCTGTGGTTAGTCTGTGCAACAGAGATGATTCATGGCTGTCAGTGTTGTTTCAGAGAGAAAATTCATACCATAAACTTGTCTTTCCAACTCTGTGTCACACTCAAAGATACATACACACATACACAAACACACACATATGCTCTGGTGCTCTTAGTGTTCCGACTCCCACACAAATAGACAAAGATGAGTGCTTCTTCTTTATGCTTTTTGGGGTAACTGACACAAATTAACCAAAAATATCTTTCACATGCACTCATTTCGTAATTTCCTCTGACTAGCAGCTCATGATTGTGGTTATAAATATCATAATCACACAACAATAGGCAACATTTACTCAGAGGTGTCTTATAAATTCATTCATATAAATAAGCAGTTTATATAACAAATTACTTTCAGAAATCTGTCTCTTAATTCAACATTCTGCATTGGTTTATTAAGAAACGCTTCAACATATTTGTATCCATAGTACAAAGGATAAAGTCCTTTTTTGTGGTCCTGGGAAGGCTGTGTGTTCTGTGCACACAGTGCTTAGCAGAGGTCACTGCAAACAATAGCCCACGGGAAGTGAGAGCAGCTACAAAGGCATGAGAGCTTGAGAATATAAAAGAGAAAAAAGGATCTGTGTGTGTGTCTGTGTGTGTGCTTATTGAAATCCATTTACATGTACAACATTGTCTACAACAAAGTATAGGTACAGTCTGTTGCCTATCTTATCACCACTGTCTGTGATGTTATCTTAAAGGGGAAAGTCCTCACACAGGAAACTTTACAGTTCACTTACAGTATCCACTTATAGTTCAGTCAACATTTTTCCCTTTTCAAAAGAAGCCACTTCCTCATTGCTGATTTTCCACGCCTCTCTGTTGCTCTCTTTCTCTTTTTTTTCCGATTGTTGCGTCACTGGGTTGTGGTTTTCTCACTACTCACAGTGCACAGGAAGTGTATAGTGGCAAAACAGGTCCTTGTCACTGTTTCCACTCCTCACTGAGGACCACAACGCTAAATTTAACACCAATAACAAGATCACAGGTGCCCAAAAATACTCACTTCCACATACATAGAGATTTAATTTAACTTCTCTGAGCTATTTATACTTAACCATGTTAATATACTTATGTCTGGGCTGAGGTTAAGTTTACTGTGTGACGCAGTCTGCCGCAAAGGAAACAGCCCAAGCCAATTAGTCAGCCTTAGAGTTAGAGAGGAGCCAGCCAAGTTGGGACAGTCAGCCACTAAGGCCCATGATGATCACATGAATGAAATCTTGTCAGAAAATAACCCAACAGCACTGGCATGTGTGTCAAACAGACACCTGACAGAGAGCAGGCACATAGTTTTGACACATATGTGGTCATCATTGACCTGTTTACTGGATTATCCCTTTACTTCAGCTAAATATGTGGCCAAGACAGATGAAAACCCATCTACTAGTGTCACAGAAAACAATAGTTGCATGTAAGGAACTGAAATTTTTGGTATCACATGTCAGTGTAAAAATAGGATATGATTGGCAATTTTAATTACATGTGCGGTTTATTTGCTTCATACCACAGAAAAAAGGAACTAGGAAAAAGATGTTTGCTTTAAGTAGGAAAAACATACAAGAAACAAATGGAAAATGCAAAATGAAAGTGGAATAGTGCAAATCACAATGTAAAGAGACACTACTGAAGTCATCTAAGGTTGTTGAATACCTTCTATCTGTAAACGACCAGCAATATCAATATCACCCCCCTTCTCTGATGCAGCTTCTCTGTCTTTGTGTCGTTGGTAGGTGAGGCCCCGGCTGAACCCACCTCTGTGCACCGCCAGTGTAGATTCAGTTGTTCCAGTTGAAATGAGGAGGAGAGGGGGGTTACGAAATAAAAGCAGTGAACTTGGACCACAGCCAGGACCAGAGCAGGTTTTACTCCGGCTAAAGTTACGTGCTGCTCGCTGTGACTGGCTCCTTTAACTTAGTCTGGCTGGGAGTACAAGCCAATAGTGGGACAATTACCCTGAGCACTGCCGAGTCACGTTAGCCAAAGTCTTGTCTGTCTCCATGTGGGTGTAAGTTCACCCACATATACATATACTGTACACCCACAACACATATGTTGACTATTACAAATCTGAGAATCTGAATTATTTTTTACCTCTTAACACAAACCTGTACTTTGTTTCCAATTAAACAGTTAAATTTATTCCACAATATTTGAAATGATCACACCTACATTTGCTTAATTCCGTATCAGCTTTATGATGTTTACACTAAATAAAATATGCAAATTCATATTTTAATGTATATATATAAAATCACAAAGATGACAAAAAACTTTAAAACCTGTCAGAGAAATGGGTATCTCTAACTTCAGTAGACATACTGAAGTTAGAGATAACCATTATAGCAGTATGTCATGAGGTTTAAGTGGTTAAAGAAAAGGTGAAAATATCATGAGAGGCAGCAATCTGAGTGTCTTAGTTTCAATTTCATTGTGTCTCTGTTTTCTCTGTTATTTCCTCCCTCCTACTCATTCCCTCTCATTTATTCCTCACTGTGTCACTCCATTGCCAACTCATAACATCTCCCTGCCCTTTTGCTCATCTGTCTATAGATAGGTTGATGCAAGGTAGATGTGTCTTTGGAGAAAGCAGATTAACTCTTATTGTCACCAGTAGAAAATGAGCCAAAGGGCCTGCTATAAATAGGCAGATTTACTCCACCCCACTACTCAGAGCTCAGCAGGAGATCAGACTCTGGAGCACAACTTTAAGGCCAGGGTCAGTGTGTTACTATGGTGACATGGCCACGGCAATGTGTGTGTGTGTGTGTGCACACCGGGGGTGAGGGTGTACGTGAATGTGTACTTCAGTGTGTTTGCCTCTCCAGCAGCAGCAGCAGTTACTCTCCCAGCCCCTGCAGAGAGAGCATGTTGGGTAACAGCAGTCTGGAGTTCCCCTGGACTTGCTCCAGACCTCCCTTCCCTACTGCCTCTATCCCACAGTCCTCCCCTCCTTCTCCCTTCTCACCCACCCGCTTCCCCTTCTCCCCACTGGCTCTTTCACTTAAGAGTGATATGGGTTTGTGTGTACGTGGGCGTGTGTGTGTGTGTGTGTGTGTGTGTGTGTGTGTGTGTGTGTGTGTGTGTAAATGCTCAACTATTCCTAACAACCTATACAGTACAACTGCTTGTTTATTTGCCCTACTCACAGCGGGTCATCTCCCTTTGACGTTTTTGGTGTTTTCAACACCACCCTTCCTCTAAATACTCCTCTTGGCCCATCTTTCCATTAACCCCTGTGGCCACAATCTCCCTATTAAACCATTATGTTGAACTGATCCAGAGTCAGTGTCTGCTGTCTCAGCATCTTGACACATCTGCTCTGACTCATTTTCTCTAGTTCCCTATTCTGAATTTGAGAAATGAAGGCCGCTTTCAAAACAAGTTGTGCCTATTTGTGGCTCTAACCAAGCTCAGTCAGAATACCATCATCAACACCACCACCATCATCATCATCATCATAGCAACAAAAAATTGTTAATGTGTGATGAAACACTTCAGCACAGAGTGTATCTCCTAGCGTGGTAGTTAAGGTGGGACACTTTCAGAAATCGCTTTACTCAAACTTACATTAGTCAGATTCTGAGAAAGAAGGTATCTACATCTTGTTTGAGATGATTCAAATGCTCAACTATGAGAATTCAATGTGTATACATATGGTCAGATCCAAATCATAAGATCAGATCTTTTTTTGTTACTTCAATTAAATGATTTATAACCTACAAATGCTAAGTAGAAATATGAATCCACTAATTCCAAGATGCCAACGGCAAAAAAGGCAGCTAGGCTATGACAACAGACATTGAGAAAAGGTAGGAGTACAAACGTGAAAGATGTCAACAAGGCAGCACAATTACTGAAAGGGCCTGTTTTAGCATGTTTACCTGCACCCACTCTATTCAGTGTATAGTGTTTGTGCCAAAGGAACAAGCTGCCGCACGCTTTTGCCACAGAAACACACAACAGTAACTCACCCTGCCTTGCACCCAGCGCTGACAAAGCATAGCGTCACAGTTTCCGAAAGCACCTCTTCCACTTTTGCATCACCTTGCACACAAAAAAACAGATATGCTGGTATATTGGTGTGAAATGGCAAGTCATACACACACCAGATCTTTGACACTAGATCGGGTTATATATGTTACTCACAGGTACATTCAAAGACAGTGGACATGGTCTTACGAACAGCTTTTCTCTGATTTATTTCTTAACCTTTTAAAATAGTAGTGTTAGAAGTGAATGTTTTTTATTGTTATCCATATTCATGATAAAATGAAAATCCAATGATATTAACACATGAAAACACAGCTGTATTAATTGCTATTTATTGAATATTTAGACAGTGCAAGAAACAAGAATCAAATACAGGAACTGACAGAGCAAATGTCACAGACCTGTCTAGCAACTGCTGACGTCAGCAGGGTCTGGCCCAAGAATTTTTAATGTGTGAATGATAAGTTTCCAGAAAAAGATTTTATTTGTGGCTGTTCAAGACAGTCATCTGAGGCTAAAGCAGGAGAACAAGTCTATGTGTTTGTTGCCTGACTGATTAAGTAGATAAGTGACTTATATTAGATCAGTTTATTTGTCTGGCCAGCCTTAAACAAGACCACAAAGTCTGGGATGTCTGAGCCGCAGCCACTGAATGAGAACGAAACACAGCTTCCTCTTTCCACCCATCAGCCGTGCTCCTCTGCATCTCTCTTTTTTTCTTTCTTTCACTCTATCGTTTTCTCCAACTCAGCCCAGTGATATCACGGAGCAACGGATGTGATGTCAGTTCCTGTTTGGTTTTCAGTCTCGCTGCCAGCGACTACAGAAAGTAGCAGCTTGCTGACAGCTGTGAGTGGGGCTGGAAACATGCAAATCAACAGGGTCAAAGGTTAGAGCTTGCTAATTGTAACTGTTTGAAACCTCTCACAGCTGCTTTTCAAAGCCACATTAGAATCAGAGAATATTTTCTCTTTTGTTGTTTGGTATGTGGCTCACTGTTAAGCTTGTTGTTTGTGAGCACATAACTCTCATCCAGGTGACTTTTGGTGTAGGAAAATTTTTTGCATACCACTACAAGCAAGGCCACATAGCTGGAGGACAATACTCCTACTTATTTACTGTATATAGTGTATATATCCTGTATTATCTCTTCTGTCTAAAAGAGCAGCAGTAAGAAAACTCTAACTCCTTTTCCTCATCTTCTGTCGGTAGTTGAGAGTCTCCTGGTGACAGACAGGCAGGAGCTGTGACACCCAGCCCTGGTAATAGAAGGCAATTATAAGCCCTGGCGAGAGCTGTGGCAATGGGGAAAACTTTTGTACAGCCCCCCTCCTGGGGCGCTGACATGCAGACACACTGAAATTAATTGCTACAAAACATCAGACGAGCTTGACGCACACACACACGCAGTCAAACTCCTGGAAAGGAGAAGAATGAAACAATACACATCATGCGACGTTGCACTGATGCTCATGAGGAGGAAGAAGAAGAAAGAAAAGGCAGCAAAGAGAAGCAGCGAAAAAACAAGTAGATCCCTTCCAACAAATCATGTTTTCATCTAAATAAAGAAGCCAAAGACAATAGACTTGGGTACCTTGGAGACCAGGAGGACTATTTCTCCATGGCAACCAGTGTGGTGTGTGACAATGCCGCAGTGCGAGGGTTTGAACTGCTAAAGCTGTCTGGGAATGCAGAGATAGATGGGGGGAGAGAGAGAGAGAGAGACTCGGAGAGTGAGACCCATGGAGGGCTGTCTGTATGCTCATAATGAGAACACACACTGTCACAATCCCACTGTGAGAAAAATGGAAGTTCATGACTTTCCAACTCACGTTATTTTCTTTCTTTGACTATTTAAGTCAATACAGAGTGAAATCCTGTTCCTAACTAAATTATGACACTAAGCCTGTTTATGTTTCCAACAGTGCATATCCAAATATTCTCATACGTAAACATTTCTCTGGTGTTGCTATGGAGTTGTTCCCCTGTTTGGCTGTTAGAAAAAGCAGCACCATGTGGCCTTCATAGGAGATTTATTTTAATTGTGTGGTGTATTGTGGCCAAGAGAATGTCAGGCTATATGGTGGGTGTGTGCTGTCAGCACACTTGTGGATACATGTACTCGCGTCGGCCCTCGGACATGATCATGTGTGTGTAAGTGGGTGTTTGTGTTCAATACACCACGTGCATAGTATGTTTGGATAGCTAGACAAACACAAATAAAGGAACATGTTGGCGTGTGCCTCTGTAGCAACTTGTGTGTGTGTTGTTAAAAGGTTGGCAATAATAGATAATATAAAAGCTCGACTTCCTGTTTGATCACTCCTCCTCATACATGTGTTATAATCCTGGATTTAACTGGGATTACTGTTTCATAATCTTGACTCTAGCATCTGAAAAGAAGATATTTGTGATTTTTAAAAAAAAAAAAACCTTGGGTTCAGACTAAGGCTATTGGACGTCTACAAACTGTACACTACTGCAAGTCTCAACACCATCCTCATCCATTTCCCCGTGTCAGCATCACCCAACAACCATCAACATGCAATCTCCTTTGTGTGTCTTTATTTTTATTTGCAGTGCGCTTTATAGAAATTCATTACACTGTCTGCCGCCAGCGTAGGCAGAAAAATTTTCCCCCGGCTCAGCTGAACTCTCACCCTCCTTTAATGTAAACACTGTACACCAGTCACGTTTCTCCCATTAAGGTAAATGCCTGCATTATGTATAAATCTAGCCTTCCTTATCCAGTTGCACCATTAACCTGCACACCCAGTCATTTCCAGGTCCTCACACGAAGAGAGAGAGACAACTCTGACCCTATTCATTTGTAATAGATAATCTAAATTTAAAGAATTTGAGGAAATTAGATTACTAATAATTACTTACTGATTATTATAATTATAGTATCATGACTATAACTAATAATAATTGGACACTTAAAATGCTTTATTGTACTGATACAGAGTTTGACTTTACAAAATCTCCAGGTGAATCTTCAATCCAAGTGACCCAAAGTGACATTTGACCCTTGAGCCTCAACTCCAGAAAAACCCATTGTCCCATAAGCCAAACGTTTTTGACAGTTATTCATTTATTCATTCCTCTCTCCTTTCATTTTTGTTTTTTTTTCCCTTGGAAGCATACGCCGGATGCTGCAGCTTGTGTTGTTTGTTGTCTTGTCTCTCTGCCTCATCAGCCGTCATGCCTGTTGACGTACGGCTCTCAGTTAAATGATTATTGCATGATTGTAAAGGATTGCGGGGCTTTCTGATGGAGACCTGTCTCCTCAGCCCTGTAGGCTATCTCACATTGGCAGTCTCCAGCTGGAGTAGAGGGTAGGGTTGGAGGTGGGGGGAAAGAAGAGAGAGGGGCTTACCTGAATCAACCTGTCGTACCTGCCCTGAGGCCCACCTGTCAACAACCCTGCGACAGTCGCTTTCTCTTTCATTCTCCGTCTCAGTCGCTTTCTAGCTCTACTTTTCCATCACTTCTTCTGCCTCTGTATATTTCCTTACCCATTTATCTCGCTGCCTCTCACCCCTTTCACTTTACTTCTATTCCAACACTACAAAACAAATAACTCTCACCTGAGCAGATGCGCCTTTCACTGACTGTCGTTTTCACTTTGCAGCAAGTTATTGGGAACAGCTTTGGCCATTGGACCCAAGAAGATTATTTGTCTTGGCAACTTCTGATCTGATTCAAAACTCAAATAAACTGGAGAACAACTTTAAGGTATGTGTGTGTGTGTGTGTGTGTGTGTGTGTGTGTGTGTGTGTGTGTGTGTGTGTGTGTGTGTGTGTGTGGGTGGGTGTGTGTGTGTCTGTGTGCATGTTTGCCTTGTCTGTTTGTTTAACACCTGGTTTAGACAGGTCATCCTTTGAGAGACAGGGTGACTTCAGGGTAAGTTTACCAAATTTTCAGTAGCATGGGCTTTGTGTTTATAGCTCTGGGTTCAGAGAGGAAAAGATAAAAACCAAACTATCTCCCCTTTCTCACCATACTCTCAATAAACGTCAAGGGCCAAGGAGTGACCAAGGGTGATGGCGTGACTGTCTGATGCAATAATAAGCCTGTGCTGCGTAAAGCTGCTCTTCCACATAAACAGATGTGGACTGGCAGAGCGCCACCTGACTGTGGACTAAAGCAAAGTTTAAATTCCTGACTAAAATCTGAACAAGGTAGTAGAATAAAAACAAGTCTGAATGTTTTCTGTCTGCCCTGAGTATGTATGAGCATGAGTCACACCCAAACGTGTTCACTAAAGACAACAAACCAGTTGCTGCTCAGTCTGGACGCTGAGGCCACATCTTTCTGCCTCCGTCACTTCTGGTCTCTTCCTGTCTCACTCTCTGCCCATATGAACGTCAGTAGTGTAAAGAGCAGTTGGTTTTAGTCAGCTCAATCAATAAGGAGCTTTGTCCTGGCATAGGATCCAGGCAGCTTTGAAATAAATTTAACATTCATGATTCTGGTCCAGTAATTAAAAGATTTTCATCTACACAAAGTGACTGACAGCTGATGAGGCTGGTTAAAAGCTCACTAGAGGATGTTTGTTGAAGATGCTACACTTTCGAAAAGCCTGTATTTTCAAGGTTTATCTCAGTTGCAGTTTGTGCACAGACTGTGAGAAGAGCCAAATCTCTCATCAACCAATATTAGCACAACGGGTGTCTTTACTTGGCAACATGAATGAATTCAATAGCATGTTTTATAGAATATTTTATTTTGAGCAGCGGCCACTGATCTTTCACTTGATCAAAGCTAATGCACTATATTCTCAAGAAGAGAATACACTGATCAGTGGATGCCACCTGACCTATTAAGTCTCAGTTCTATCAACATGCTGTGGTCTTGCCACCCACAGATTATGGTATACACAGTTCAGACAAACACAGAAAAGTGCTTTGTGACAACCTTTAAATGTTACCCGTTGTCTGCTGCATGGTGTGGGGAACCCCCATTTTTCAGAGCACTACCGGTGACTCATCATGAGCTAAAAGGTCAGGGGTCAGATCTTTTGTCACAAGCGTCAAACAAACAGGCCAGGGGCTCAGTTAGTCACACATCCTCAGGGACGTGGTGGGGTCGGTTTAAGTTTGGCTTTGTGCTGTGTTCGGGTAATTGTCTCTCTGTCACCTACCACCTTCAGGAGGCAACAACAGGGAGATAAGCAGATAGAGTAGCTATTCGATGCAGGGCTCCTGTTTCTGTGTGATACACTAACACCAGCCCTGCTCCACAGCCTGGGGGGGGGATACAACAGGGAGGGATGCCTGCAGTGACTGTGAAGTGTGAGCAGATTGTTTTTCAAACATCACCAGAGCCTAAAGCTTTAGTAGGTCAGCTTCCACAGTAAGAGAAAACTTAAAACAGGATCTTACCAACAGCATAGTCGTATGTCGCCAACACAAGGCCAGCATTCCACAATGGCATTCCTGGACTCCTCTGAGGAGAGTAAATAATGTCTGACTGCTTCAGAGTGGCAACAGGTGGTGCACTGTAGTCATCTGCATTGTATTGTAATGAGCTGCGTTAGATTTTAACAAGCGAACCAACCTTTGTGATGACTGGACAACTGTGTTGGTGTGACAAGTATTTAAACAGACATACAGTACTTCATTCATCAGAACTTCCAGTATCTGATAAGTTTCATTTGGTTTTCCATGACCCCTTTACGCTGCCAGTTTCCTCAAGGTTTCTGAAAGATTCTATCCCTCTTACGCCACTTTGTCTTTTCCCAAACACATCTCACTCTGCGTGGAAAAGGTCAAACTGTACACTTCTCCCAGCGTCACCTTAAAAGCTTGGAGAAAAATGACATTTATCAAATACCCTGCTATCATGTTCTCTTCTCTTCTCCCCCTCACTCTATGACTATAGACTAATATTCAGCCTGTCATTCTGGCCGAGACGATCAGACCTCTGCTCTTCTATCATTTAATTATCAGCTTCCTTGTGTGTCATACAGGCCCCAACACATCCTAGCAACATTTCGTTTTCTATCATCTTAAAATTCACCTCTCTCACCCCATTTCACTTGGCAAGATAAAACTATGATAGCTGCTTTCTGAGCTCCAAAATAACCAGGTCCTTGTTCTTTCCTTTTCTCTCTCATTACATTAAACCCTCCCTCCCTGTCTCCTCTTATGTAACATTCAGGCTTTGGTAACTGTCATCATCCACCTTCTAATCTTGATCCACCCATCATGGGAGCACACCAGGCTGAACACACCTGTATGCTAATGGGGGAGGGATTGCATCACTGGTGGGTGTGGGTGCCCAAGGATGGGAGGAGGTGTGACGGACGGGCAGGAGTGTCTGTCTGTCCTGTATCCCTGACTGACTGCCTGGCATTGGCTGCTGACAAATGCCAGCACAAAGCTTGGTGTTCGCTCCCACGCGCAGTATGTGGGTGTGAGGATTCTCTCTCTGTGTCTCTACTTTCTATTTTTCTATCGCCCTTACCCTTCCTTCCCACCTTCTCCATCTCCTTTTCTCAACCTGCCTCCATCTCCTTGCTATCTATACATCTCTTCACTTTTCTCCACCTTTCCCCTTATTTATATGTTCCAACTCCTCTCCTCTCTTCCACCTCCTCTCTCTTTTTTTGGCTTCTATATCTACTTCCTTGACTTTTCTCCATGGCAGATTGGAGCATGATTAAATATTAACCAGTGCTCGTGCAGGGTATGTGTGTGTACTTGTGTGAACAGGGGTGTGGTGGCTGCGTAGGTAAATGGGAGATCCTTTTTTCCTCTCCGGCTGGCAGTGCGTTGGAGTTTCATCAGGCGAGGACTCCTCTGGCTGATTTGTGTGGGCAGCAATGGGGAACACACTGAGGAGAATGAACCGGCTGACCCAAACATGTACACACACAAACATGCAATCGTGCACACATATCATAAGCATCTACATCCACACACACCCACAGACTAATTCTCCTTTCCCTGCCCTTACAGCATCTGGCTTCCACCCCCTCCATGCATCAGAGTGAAGGGAGGCCCAAACAACCAGTGTGAACTGTTTATCATCTTTATTACTTTATTACCTTTCTGAGAGTTTTCCCTAACCTGATTTTATTACATTGTCATCAGATGATGAGTTCTCTCATGTGCTCTCTCTGCTCTTTCTTCTTTGCTTTGCCACAAATTTATCGACCATGGAAACTGATGCATGACAGCAACGGTAGACACAGACAGGAGGTTGGATTTGGTATCGACACCTCACCACACAGTTACAGCCACTTTATGTAAGTCACCATCATCACGGCCTGTCTACTGCTCTTTTTTTCTTCTCAAAGTAACAGGCCTGCAGAGGTGTGGCATCTCACTTGCCGAATAACAAAATGTAAACTCGAGTTTTAAAAATGTTTGCGTAGTGGGAGCATCATTTTCCTCCTCAAATACAACACCGCTGTGCAGGGCCACATACCTTCAAAGGTGATTAGATTGGATCATTTATATGTATCTGACTGTATGAATAAACAACATTACACATTCTCCAGCTGCGCCCTCTACTTCAGGCTTATTTGGATTTTGTGAAGAAGCCTCTGCTCCAGATCATCCATAATATATGACAGAATTTTGCTATCAGTCTAATAGGGGTAAACAGAGAGATTTGCCAGAGGCTGAATAGGAAATGCCTTTGAGAGAATGTGATTCAGAAAAGACCAAAAACCTACTGTGTACCTGAGTATGTCTTTTTTGTTCTATCTATCTATCTATCTATCTATCTATCTATCTATCTATCTATCTATCTATCTATCTATCTGTCTGTCTGTCTGATTATTATATCACTGTGGCACCAACACCTGTAGATGAAGGGCTGCTTAAAGCTTGTCTGAGAGGTCTGATATTCAGTCAGTCGACCTTGAGTCTGTCCAATGATATTTGAAGAGCGGAAAGTCTCACCGGCTCTGCCCTCTATAACGTACCAACATCTCTCTCTCTCGCTCTCTCTCTCTCTCTCTGTCTGTCTCTCTCTCGGGCCACCTCAAAGTGTCCTGCCCACGATGTTTCCCAATGAGGTTGCTTGCATATAGATCCAGTCAGCACCAAGGGAAACACATTGATTTCCCGTCAGCATCCGCCGAGGAGTGCTGGCGCGCCAGCCGAAGCAGGAGCAGCCGGGGGAAACATCGGTATCCCGCAGGCGTTAATGCGGCCCATTAGGCCGCTGAGTGGCAGAGAGATTCCCCCAATATTGAGCCGGGGACACCCCTCAATTAGACGGATCGCCCCGCACCTCGTCAGCAATCGCGGCTATCTGTTCTCATTAATCAATGACACAGCCAAAAGAGATGCGAAGTCAATTTAGAGGAAGTTTGCTACCAGCCAGCAGAGTTTGTACAGTCCTATGTTTTTCACCCAGCCTTAGAAATACCCTCAGGTACATTAAATGTCAAAATCAGTTTAACATATCGGCTAACTATTCTCCATCAGTGAGCATATAGGAGGCATACAGAAGTACTTATATACAATAAAAACAATGCATAACAATATAACTACAACCACATCACGACAGCATGCAAATTATGTCCCAAGCTAAAAGTTGTATGAAGTCATCTTTTAAACCAAGTTAGATAATATTACCGCTTGTTTTGATTGAAAGTGAATGTGCATTAGGATCAGACTGCACAAAATAGTTGCATTTGTGGATAAAACATCGTGTGTGTTCTACCATTAAAGGAAACAAATAAATGTAACACAATATTGCTGTTGCACTAACTCTTTTACCAAGACTCTCATAGTGCAGCTGAAGCTTGTGCGTTTAAACACAGAAACAGGATTCTGCTGCTGACATTAGTTATTGTGAGCGCTTTACATGATTTGCACTCCAGCCTCTCATTCACTGCCAAGCAGCGATCAGCGCTGCCTCAGGAAGTTCCAAATAAGGACAGGGAAATGGAAACCCACCGGAATAGGTCCTTATGTAGTCACGACCTTATAAGGCACGGCGGAGCCGAGCTTTCCGGCAGCAGCGCAGCCTGCTGCACAGATGGGAAATCCAAATCATATCTATAAGGCGACGGGGAGAGAGCGAAAATTATGCTGCTGTCTCGCGGAGCTGTTCTGCTATGAAGATACATTGATTCGGGATAGAGGAAGAGCAGCGTTGTCTTCGCAATTTACTGCGAGAGCTTAATATAAAGTCTCCTCTCTCTGCTTTCCCCCCAGGCCAGCGTCATGTGTCCTCCACTGCAGTGCCTAAATATGGGCTTCCTCCACTCCAAATATGGACATCTACGTCACGGCAAGAGGGTATAAAAGGAGCGGGGAAACCTCTCAGCTCAGAGAGAGCCCTGAGAGCCCACAAGAGCAACTGTTAGAGCAGAGATAGATAGAGAAACACAGAGAACTCCCTAACTAATATCACACCAAAAGTAAAAAGTCAGTTCAAAAACAACATCCATCCAATTGGGTTAAAACCTGATTGGATAAGCCATTTAATACAGAGAAAAAAAAATCAAGATTAATCTGTTGATTAATTTTGATGAATCTTAGGGAATGAGTATAAAGGACACTTTTGATTTTTTCTGAAAAGACAAGTGGATCTTTACTCATCTCTGAGAGCAAGAGGAAAACAACAGGACACCTGGAAAAACAAGAGTCAAGGAGCAAGACAGAAAACAGCATCTTCCTCGGCATCAGCAGAAGTGTGCAGCGCTCCCTGAGCTGGGCTAAGTGATTCCCTCCTCCTGCGAGGCACCGCTCTGCCAGCGTGCATCCAGTCTGCCTGCACTCTTCACCAGCTACTAGCGCAGCTTCAGCACTGTAGCTCCAGCACCAGCAGAGGATGGCTGCAGCCAAGACCGAGATGATCCTCCCAGCCCTGCAGATCTCAGAACCTCTGAGCTTCCCTCACTCCCCCATGGATAACTACCCCAAACTGGAGGAAGTGATGATGCTCAGCTCTGCAGGGACCCCCTTCCTCACTGCCTCCGCACCCGAAGGTGCAGGCTTTGGCTCCGGTGAGCCAGGAGAGCAGTACGACCACCTTGCTGGAGGTAAGAGATAGAGACTTACTTTTTTTTTTTTGGTTATTTTTCTTGCATGCAAAGCAGAACTGAAGATTTGCTTACATCTGCTGAACTACACTAAAACAAGCGAAGATTTATGAGTAATAAATAGCTATATAAATTGAATTGGTATTTATGTTTTGTTGTTTTATTAATTCACTTTATTAACCAATCATAAACCTACAGCTGACATTGCATTTCATAATTATTATTATTATCACAAGTGTATATTAATTTGTTTTATAATAGCAAGGGGGAGAAAATTTTATACTCATTGTGGAAATGTAGACTAGTAAATTTGAATTTTAGCTAAATGGACACAAAGCAATATTACAGTACACAAACAAAAACAGGGAAATTAAAAAACATCTGACTTAATTTATTTATTGATAGCTCTGTATCTCTATCGACTCTCAGAGGACTTATATACTGCTCAGTCACCACATGCCTCTAGACACTCCTACAGCTCAATTCAAATTGCATTCCTAAAACCAGCTGAGCTGCAGTTTCAGTAATCAATTGCCTCGGGCTCTGTGATGGGCTTCAGGAATGCAAGAGTGTGTGTGGTAGACAGGAAGACAGAAAGCATGAAAGAAAGCTCAAAGGAGTGTGAGCAGAAAAAAAATCTAGAGTCTAGAAAGCTTGCACTGCAGCGCTTGTTGATGTTTGGAACAGACAGTTTTAGAGTTGAGGGGGAAAGAGTTTAGTTGGAGGAGGTTTCTCTGCATGGGCACCTGACTGATCTGTCACAGAGGAGAGGGGTGACACACTGTCCACCGCTCTGGCAGGATTCCCCCTCTCCCTACCTCTAATATTGACAGTTTGATTAATGTCTCTCCTTCCTCTGTGCTCCCTGCAGATACATTACCTGATATCCCCTTCAACTGTGAGAAGCCAGTGGCAGATCAGACCTACCCCACTCAGCGGCTGCCCCCCATCTCTTACACAGGCCGTTTCACCCTGGAGCCTGCCACCACCTGCAGCAACAGCCTCTGGGCAGAGCCAATCTTGGGCCTGTTCACTGGTTTGATGAGCAACGTTGCACCCAGCTCAAGCTCTTCCTCTGTTGCCTCACAGACAACCTCGTCCTCCTCCTCATCAGTCCCATCTTCCTCAACTTCTTCCTCCTCTACCTCTTCCTCATCTCAGAGCTCCAGTCTCAGTTCCTCCATTCACCACAGCGAGCCCAACCCCATCTACTCTGCTGCCCCGACCTACTCCAGCCCAAATTCTGACATCTTCCCAGACCAGGGCCAGGCTTTTCCCAGCTCAGCTGGAGCAGTGCAGTACCCTCCTCCTGCCTACCCTAATGGCAAGACCTGCAGTACTAGCTTCCCTGTGCCGATGATTCCTGACTACCTCTTCCCTCAGCAGCAGGGAGAGATCAGCCTGGTGCCACCTGACCAGAAGCCCTTCCAGAGTCAGTCAAGCCAGCCCTCCCTGACACCTCTGTCCACCATCAAGGCCTTTGCCACCCAGACTGGTTCCCAGGACTTAAAGAGTGTCTACCAGTCTCAGTTGATCAAGCCCAGCCGTATGCGCAAATACCCCACCCGGCCGAGCAAGACACCCCCGCACGAGAGGCCCTATGCGTGCCCTGTGGAGACCTGCGATCGTCGCTTCTCACGCTCAGATGAGCTGACACGTCACATCCGCATCCACACGGGCCAGAAACCCTTCCAGTGCCGTATCTGCATGCGCAACTTCAGCCGCAGCGACCACCTGACAACACACATTCGCACTCACACTGGTGAGAAGCCCTTTGCCTGTGAGATCTGTGGACGCAAGTTTGCCCGCAGTGATGAGAGGAAGAGGCACACAAAGATCCACCTACGGCAGAAGGACAAGAAAGCAGAGAAGGCAGGAGCAGTGGTGGTAACAGCAGCACCGGTTTCAGCAGCTTCACCTGCCTCCAGCTACCCGTCTCCCATCACTTCCTACCCTTCTCCAGTGTCTTCTTACCCTTCTCCAGTTACCTCCTGCTACTCTTCTCCCGTCCACACTTCCTATCCGTCTCCTTCTGTGGCCACCACCTACCCATCAGTGTCCATGTCCAGCACCTTTCAGTCCCAGGTCGCTTCCTCCTTCCCGTCCTCAGTCGCCTCCAACATCTACAGCTCCCCCGTCCCCACTCCACTATCAGACATGCAGACCACTCTCTCCCCAAGGACAATCGAGATCTGCTAAGAACGAGCAAAGAGAAAAAACTTTTTTAGTCGTGCCGCACCTCTCCTTCCTTAAGGTTCTTTGAGGGGAAAGAAATCAGCATCAAAAGACTTTTTCCCTCCAAAAAGCACTTTTCTGTCTGCTCCCTGTGCAGTCTTAGGTGAATCTTGAGATTTACCTGAAAGAGAGAAAAAGACACATGTCAAGGACTGGGCAAAGACAATAGAAGATGAAAAGGGATTTTTTTCTGTCTCTGTAAAACAAATGCAGCACTTCAAATGCATAAGGGACTCAACAGATAGAGAGTAGAAACCGGCACTGACGGGTCTCTACTGTTAGCTATACAAAAACCAAGAGACAAACAGATTGCCAGCGGTTGTGGTGCTAAGGCACGTTTGCCCTTGCAGGCACTCATACAGTACAAAAGACATTCAATAATATACATAAGCTACCATATATGTATATTGTACATGTGCCATGTTTCGTTTTTATCATTCTTTGGTACCATTGATGTGAAAAATTATTTGCATATTTGCATTGTATTATTTGAAGTGAGCAGGGCCATATTTTCTACATACTTTCTCTATTATGTAGTGATGCTGTGATACGTTTTGACATTGTTTGAAAAAAAGCACTTAAGTATTCAAGCATGAGTAAGAGTGATGTTAGTTTCTGTTTGTAAATATCATCCACTGGTACTATCTTTTTCTCTCTTTCTCACATGTGACATATCGCTTGGTTATATGGAAAAATAGAGAAAAGAAAAAAAAAACTAAACAAGACAAACGCTCCCGTTATTTGGTGCCTTTTGTGAAGCCTTGCTGATGTTGTGACTCGGCTGCGTGCGAGAGAGGATGCACTGCATCTCGCCTTAAGGGTTGAGGGAATATTTTTGTTACAGAATGTAAGTCATACTCAGAGGGAGGAAAAGGGACGAGCTATTAGGGCACCGCTTCATTTCATTAGAATGTAAGCAAAAAAGGAAAAAAATTATAAAGTATATTTTTGTAAAACTGAAATGTAAATATCCACATCTTCAAGAGCTGGAATGTTGAAGTTACCTACTGAGTAGGCATGGGATTCTTTTGTATGTTATATACATGCAGTTCATTATTTTGTGGTTATCTTTATTTTGTATTTGTGTTAAAACAAGTGACTGTTTCTGGCTTATAAACACATTGAATGCGCTTAACTGCCAATGGGATATTTGGTGTACAAGATATCCTCCCAGAAATGAAATATAAATAAAAATATAAATATATATGTATATTTGTTTTCATACTTTATTGTTCAGCTTCTGTGTTTTTCAAATATTTCCAATGGTACTTCGTTACATTACATCCCACCCTTAATTTCATCATGTGCATCCCTCATACATGAATATCATATTCCATCATCCTATGTGTTAATCGTGTGCAGATTATTAGTGGATTTAAAACACAATGTCACATCACAAGAGAGCCAGCCTTTAATTTGAGCAAAATCTGCGGAGTTTAATCTTGTGAAAACTCTCCATTTCAATCACTGCTCTCAAACTCAACTCTTTATTAATGATAACACTAACGCATGACTCCCATGCCTATAAACACTGAAGATGAGGAATTCTTATCTAGATCCAACAGGCTCTTGAAGATATTAAGCTTATCTAAATTTCCATTTCATTTTTAGATTTTATGATATACACTGGCCCTTACTATTGAGTACACAGACTTCCAGCAATTTGATCTTTAGGCAAAGTGGCAAAAATATATTTTTCCTCTTCTGTATGGTGTTAGAGAAATGATTTCAGGAGAGAGATATTTTAAACCGCTTAGACATGCACAGGGTTATTTTCACAGGATGCAGGTGAAATCCATCACCCGATAATTACCTTCTTTTCCACAAACGGCGAGATGCTGTCACCTCGTAGTGAATGAGCTGTAGCACACAATTGGGCAATCTCCGTGTAGGTTAGGCTGAATTGTTGCATGGGTGCAGCTGAACAGACTGGCCCTGAAGGTTTAACTGCTGTTTCTTTTGGTTTTTCAAGCAGAATATAATAACAGCTTCGTCGCACCATCATTATTCATCTGCTACTGCTCCCTAGGCAAGGAATTCTTGCTACATGTTTGAGTATGAAAATAAAACAGCTTGGTTTTTTAGCCTATGTAGACAAGAACCCTCCTAAGTTTTTCTCTCAAAGCTTTGGAGTAATTTTCTGTTGTGAAATGCACTAAACCAAAATACTCACAAATGCAAACACAGCTAAAATAGAAAGCAGAAAAACAAGAAGAAGAGAGTGATGGAGGAAAAGGGAAAATTATTAAGATAATTGGTCTCTTGATCCCAAATTGACTTTCTAAATTGGGCCTGATGAGTTGTGTGTGTGTTTAGATCATTGAGTATATGTGTATGTCTGTGTGGGTGTGTGCATGTGTGTGCACATGTATGAAGACATCTGTGTACAATACACATAGTGAATGCCTATAGACTGACTAATGTAGTTGTTTCCTGCTGTGTGTCTGCTGCTGTGGTGATGTCTAAGTATGTAATTGTGTGAACCTTGTTACGTTAACAGTCATTGTTCTGGTCTGTTTTTACTTGTTTGAGGCTCAGTGTCCCCATGAAAGAGATCTACCTGGACAACACCCTCTCATTTGCTGACATGATGGTCTATGTGTGTGTGTTTGTGTGTATTTACATATGTCTAAGCACTCCCAGATGATAAAGCAAAAGGCAGCAGAAAATAGCACTGGAAGCTAACAATGGTCCATTTTCTTGGATGAAATCTACAGCATTTACACAATTTAATAAATAACAGAAATACACACACATAAGAGGATCTACTATGGCAAATCACTCAAACACAAATCAGCACTGTGGTTGATCTCTATACTGAGTTAAATCATCATCGTGTTTAAATAATAATGCTCTCCACTCAGAAGAACATTCAGCTTTTTTGGGCAAATCTCAAACCTCCTTGTGTGGCTTAAAATCCTGAAATCTGTCATTTCCTGTCATTGTTTACAGCATTATTTTGGTCCCTGGCTGCAAATCAAAAGCCAGTCAGTAGCTTTTGCATCTGAACTTTCTCATACTACCATGTTTTTAGGAAAGTCTTTTACTTAATGTGAAAACCACAGACTGTGCTTCTCTCAGCCCTTTCTCATGTTAAGAGACAGTATTTCAACCAGTGTTGGTTACACAGGGGAGGCTGCGGCTTGAGTTTGTCACAGTCCATAACCAAAATGCTAGAAAGACAGACGGCCAGTATGCCTCAAAGTACGAGGGAATTTTGGTGCCCATCACATCCTCTGATTCAAGACTCATCCACACATATCAAAGCACTGGGCCTGTTCTGTTCAGGGAGGTGTGAGAGGAGCGCAATAGGAGTTGGGAGTGTAGTTACGTTGTGGCTTCACTCTATTGCAACCCACAACGGAGCCACCTCACACCCCCAATGGGTTTCCACTTCAAGAGCCCTGCCTTTGTTCAAAAATGTATTTGTTCTCTTATTCTTTTTGGGAACTGTGTAAAACAAAAAAGGACAAATGGCAAAAAGAACCATTCTTTCTCCCTCAGCCCTCGAACACCATCCCACGACCACCTCTCTCCCGCTCTGTCTCTACATCTCTCTCCCACTCTGGTATAGTGAATATTTTGCTGGAGATGCTAATGATCTCCCCCCTCTGTATTCTGATGCAAGGTCTGTCTACACTTTTCCCTTTCATCCACATACAAATGTGCTCTTATTGCCTCTTCGCCCTCGGGCCTTTTAAGATGCCTTTTTGAAATATGCCGTTTGATAAGCACATCATTGGCCAAGTCCCCGCAGTGATTAGAGTTCCCTTTAATGTGAGCAAGTTAGAGAGTGAATGAGGGGCTCCGGGGCCAGCAGCAAT
This sequence comes from Rachycentron canadum, assembly GCA_038496675.1. Lineage (NCBI taxonomy): Eukaryota > Metazoa > Chordata > Actinopteri > Carangiformes > Rachycentridae > Rachycentron > Rachycentron canadum. Next base: position 7,652,175 of record CM076655.1, read on the forward strand.
CCGTTCTCCTCTGCCCTCACCCCTTGACATCACCCTGGCCGCTGGGGAGAGCCCAATGTTGGGTAGGACAACCCAGAGCCCAGCCTTGCACGTAGACACCGCTGGCCATCCTGCATCCTTCATCTCCACATGGAGATTAGGCACAGGAGGAAAGACACAGGAGAATTGCCTTCATAGGCACATGGTACTGTATGCTGGAAGGCTAGATTCCTGTACTTTATTACAGGAATGTGACAGGAGGACTGCTCTCTAATGTCTTTTAAATATGCTCCATTGATCTCGTGTTCAGAGCCTCACTCTGCCTCGCTGGGATGGTTTTCTTATCTTGCCAATAGGGAAAGCTGAGACAGTCGTCAGGTGCTTTCTCCTGTTCTGCCTCTTGCACTCGACACCTGTTGAGCCTTTTGGGATAAGTAGGTTATATTTAAACTGCTTGATTTCCTGCCTCCTCACAGGTACATTTCAGGTAGATTGCAACATTTACACAGAGATGGTGTTCAGGAAACGTGTTTGGCATATCACAACTTGAAAGTCAGTCAAAAACTGTAAGTACAACAAACCTGAACTAAATGTATCAAGTCCATCTATATTCTTCCTTTAGTAAATGTAAAATATCTCCACTAAAGCTGAAACAACAGGTTTGCAGCTAAGAAGACACACAAGCAAATACCAGATAATCAATCTCAAATTTGTTCTCCTTTTCTGGGTTAAGATGTGTGAATCTTTTGCATGTGCATAAGCTGCATACCTGTTCAAAAAGCACGAGATGTAAGAGCAGCACAACTCACACGAATCTTTGAAATTATTTGTGGCACACAAAAGAGATTTTTGACGTATCACTTTCACAATAAATCTACAGGTGTCCTGGCAACTTTAGCTCTACTTAATAAGCCATGCTTGTTTGAAGTACATGGCTTTGAACAGACAACAAAACAGTGCATGCTTAAGTACCTCCAGATATGACACCTCTTCAACTCAGCATCAAGTACACTACAGCTTTACAAAAGGCACCTGGGTGGCTCTGAAATGCAAACAGGCCCTCATAAGTCTTTATGTGTCAAGGCTAGTAAGTGGGCTCTAGTTGTTTTCTTTCCTGTCTGTGAGTCTGACTATCATATGCAATCCCTGAGCAGGATCTCTGAGGCTGGGTAAATAAATGCAGTCATGCCTCTCAGAGACTTGTCTGTTTTCATCAGACAGATACATGCACCACAGCACACGGACCTTACAGGCTCCTGATGGCACTGTATCAGCCCTCAACTGCTGAATGCTAATTAAACCTATAACAACAATAATAATAATAATAATAATAACAATAATAATAATAATACCTGGATTGGAGACTAATATGAATTACTGAACTGGCTCATCATAATTTATGAGATTGGAGTAGTGGTAGATTAGCAGAGTGCTGCACTGCCTAAACTATCAGTGATAGCTTGTCCTGCTTTTTTCCCTCAGACATTTGCCTATTTCTATGACCCATTTTATTCCACGTGAAGCAGTCGGGATGCATTTCAGGGTCACTAGTTTTGCTTGAACTGCAGTTCAGGAGTTCAGAACAACCACCTAGTTGTCACAACAACCCAGATTAGAGGTGAGAGCTACAGTGCTGCGAGTATGTTTGTGTGTCTGCAGGCTTTGTGGCTGAATATAACTCAAACCAAATCTACTAAATGTAGGTTGGCTTTTATTTGCATGTCCCTGGCCATTGAGGCAGTTCATGTGAGGCATTACTACAACTTCTACTGAAAATACTAGAAAAATAAAGTTCATACAAAAACAACTACCCACTTCCCATGATCAGGGTCTTATAGTGTGATACATCACAAACTGAGAGGAGAGAGACATAGACCTAATAGAAAATCTGTGTCTCTCCCCCCACCCTCCAGATGTGCCCCGCAGTGACTTCACCACCTGTCATTCAAAAGGCAGAGGCCAGGTGTCTGATCCAACGCCATAGCCACCTGTTCTGAGAAGCACAGCACTCTAACACACACACACACACACACACACACACACACACACACACACATGTGACCCTGTAAGTACACTGCTTTTCCACAGTAAATCAGCAGTGACCATAACTTAATCTCATCCAGTGTATTCTGTCCATGCTCTCCAAAAATAATCTCTAACCCATTTAGGTAATACCTGTGGAATGAGCCGATAAATAATGTGATCCTGCTGCAGAAATGAAGCCTCAGTAACACAGGTAAAAATAGAAAAAAACATGCAGGTTTCAGGGCGAAAGATAATAGAATCAGGACTCAGCAGTAGAAAGAGATATCTTTTGTTTTTATGTTTTATAGTTTTGACTTACACAGACAATGGCACTGTGTGCAGGGGGACACTGTGCTTTCATAATGTAGAACCAGGTATTACAAAAGCAGCACTTGTCATCCAGCTGCTGCTAAGCCTCATTTAAAGGCTGAGACATAATCACATACAAAAAATGGAAAATCTGGTGTGGATAGAATGAAGAATCAGGTAAACAGGTGTGTGTGTGTGTGTGTGTGTGTGTGTGTATGTATGTGTGTGTTGGCTGTCTATACCACATACGCCTATATGCTGCAGTCATAAGGTGTTATCAGTCCCAGGGGTGACAGTGTGATCACGAGGGAGTGGGAGAAGTGAGAATTGGGGAGGAGGAGGAGGAGGGACAAGGTGAATACGTATCATCATCTGGCCAGGTTTCTTTTTCCCGCCCCCTCACTACAGCTGTCCTCCTCATTTTGATGAAAGCCTTGTGTGGCTATATTTGTCCCACAGTGATGAGGTGGAACTAATGGCCACTTTCACACCAGCTGATGTCATCAGTGTGCTGCGCCTGGGGAGCAGGAGGGTGGAAGAGGCCTGGATACCCGCTGAGAGCTTCTGTTGTCCATCAGCATGTGTGCACACACATTAACACATGTGCATGTATAAATGTTTATTAATACATTAACTATGAAGATGCTGACCGTATCTAGTTAGCTTAGCTAAGCAAAAACAGTGTAAACAAGGGGGAACAGATCTGTGTCAGTTCCAAGGTAACAAAATCCACTGCTTCAGACATGCGTCTGTACAGTAAATATAAAGTTTCTGTCTCTGTCTGTCTCTGCTCGTCTGCCTTCCTAGCAGCTAGTTAACAGTAAGCAGTGTGTGCTGTGGTGAGCCGAGCACAGCCACATCTCTGTCACAGCCACACTGTTAGGTCCTCATTTAGGGCCTGTGACTGCATGCAGTGGCATGTCAGTATCTGTCAGCTCTGTCAAGAGTGTATGTAGGCTTTTACTCTTCCTAATGTGAAATAGTTGACAGGTTATTACTGTCAGAGTGAAGTCATGAGCGTTGACCACAGCTATAACCCATCTTTAACCCAGGAAAATTTTGGCTCATTGCTGAAATGCTTTGACAAGGTGAGCAAAGTTTTCTATATGGTAGCCTCAAACATCTATCCCCATGTAAGCTGTACATTACTGTATCCAGGCTATCCTGTTTCCATTAGGCTACATCTGTGATCAGATCATGAACTCAGTACGCTTTCAAAGCTTCAATCGTTTGGCTATAAATACCTCAGATGCCCCCTCAGTGAAATTACCCCTTCAGCGGCCCTATCTCCTCCTGCCCTCCATCATTTTCATCCTCTAATGTACATGAAGCCGCCAGTAATGGTGCTAGATTACAAAGAGTGCACATAGCTTGCATGTGTGTGTGTTTATGCGTGTGTGTGTTTTTACAACTCAGAAATATCCCTGCAGTTAAGTGTAATTCACACAGAGGGCCACACATTTGACCCATACACATGCATGCACACACACTTCAGTCTGCTCCCTCTACACCTCAGGGTGTGAGTGTATGTGTGTGCATTTAGCTCTGTACACTGCTGCTTAATAGAGTCCTCCATTGTGAGTAATGACCCCAGCTCTTTTCTGTTATTCTATCCAGACCAGCGGGCTAAAAGCTGCTGTGAGGATGAGAATGAGGTTTTTTCTCTTTCTCTGAAACAGTAAAATGAGGAGAAATTGCAGTTAAATGAATGGTTGTTTACCCGCTGCATGGTTCCCCAACACAACTCGTCCATCTTCCTCTGTTGATGTGTGCACTTCAACATTCCTCTAAATCAGGCATATTCAGCTATGTTGTTGCTCAGGGGACCCCATTTCTTGAAAGCTAAGGGCCCAGGCGCCATACATTTCCCTGAGCTATTCTCATTGCCAATACTCTTATTGGTACTTTTTGTTATTTTGTAGAACAAAAAAAAATTAAGAATGTTGCTTTATTTTCTCATGTTTTCAATGAACATTTTTCAGTAGCAAACTTCAACATTATTGTTTTGAACAAATCTCTATTAGAGACAGAGATTTTGTCATGATGGAAATGTAAAACAAATGTAACACACAGTGATTTACTAGCGAGCTTTTTTCTTTGAGAGTGTTTTTTTACTGAACTCCACATCTGCTCTGAGCGACCTGAAACTAAATTTCTGAAAGTTCAGATGATACTCTGTCCAGTTCAGATTCAATGTAAGAACATTAGCTTGTGTTTCCACTTTTCCGTGGCAGCCACAAACACCATCACCACTCCAGACATGCCGATGATGCTATGAAGTAGCAGGACTAAGGCTGCTCCTCTGCTCAGTATTATGAGGTAATCATCCAGAGAGACATGACAGCAGGAAAAATGTGAGCATGTGTGTGCCTCAAGTTGAGGTGTGGATGTCAGTGTGTGTGTGTGTGTCTGTGTGCCTACTTTATTTGTTTATATGTGATTGTTTGTGTCTCGGGCTGTACTTTACACCCTGCTGCCTGTCTACTGTCCATCCTCTCCTTCCTTTCTTTTATTTCTTTTCCTCAGTCTGCTGCTTTTCCTTAGTAAACGTGTGTGTGTGTGTGTGTGTGTGTTTGTGAAAGAGAGAGAGAGAGAGAGAGGGAGAAAGAGCAGGTGCAGGACTTAATTTGACACTTAACAGATTTATGTCTGATTGGAGCGCTTGCTGTTTACCAGGAAACATCTGTCTGTCTGTCTATCTGTTACCCTTACTGACTGGGAGCAGTTGAAGTTTATTGCCAACACAAATGTGCAGATGGCTAATCAATAAGCAATGAAGCATGAGCCCACAATAAGGTTTCAGCCAGTGACAGAAAAGTGTCTGGGTTTGAGTTTTTGGCAGCCATTTTCACAGCTTCAGAAAAAGCTAAGTCAGGAGGAGAGTTACTACCATCACTAAAGACAAACTAAGTGAGAAGAGCTTAGTGGAAACAGGATGCACTTTGAAGTCAGCACTCAAAATATGTTATGGCAGAAAGCACTTTGAGGGAAAACATGTAAATAATTTTCCATTACATGAATGTGTTCAGTACTGAACACATAATAGGAAAGCAAGCAAATGATTTTCCATGAATAAATAAATCAATGAAGCCAAAACAATAGTTTGGTACTTGATCATTTAAATCCATTAAAGTGAACCATTTTAGGTTAGCTAAAGCAAAATAAAGGGCTGGGGACATTCATTTTTCAGCTGCTGATGGTGCTAAAGCTCACCAATGGTTATTGTAGGCATATGTTGGAGACGTGAAAGCCTGTATCAGGTTTAATGACCATTCAATAGTTTTGGATGCTTTTCTTTCAAAACCACAAATGTCACTCCCATGCTGGATGGACCTAAATTCAGGAGATCACCAAAGTCACTATGAGTCATACTCTGGGATCCACAAATCTGGACCAGATTTCCAGATTTCACAGTATTAAATAGTTATCATGCTGTCTCGAACTCCTTAGGATCTGTACAGTACATGCATCACTATGCAAATAGAGCAACATGTGTCATGTCACATTAAATGCTGCACAGTGGGCTACTGTATGTCATTTTTGCAGAGAGTGAATGCTGGCCTGTGAAGTGACTACTACAGCAACAAACCACTAGCTGCAGGCTGCACAAAGAGCGAAGCAGAGACAGGGAAAGGGAGGGAGCGCTGGGGCTGAAACCAGAGAGCGGGCCCAGCCCAGCCCAACCCAGCCCGACTGGCGGCCCACCACCACCCCTGCAGCCTCCCTCAAGCCTTCATGTGATCCCTTCTCCAGAAGCCAGCCAACAGAGGAAATGTCAGTCTCCTCGCCAGCCAGGAAACCTCCATGCCCAAAAAAGGAGCTTCCTGTCCTGACACAGCTCTTCCTGTGGGCTATGTAAGGACTTTCCTGCCCTCTCTCTCTCTCTTCCCCCTTGTTCTTTCTCTGTGTCTGTGTCTGTCTCTCTCTCTCTCTCCCACTCCTTTGGATGGCTGCCCTTCGGCAAGCTGCCTCAGTGCAATCCTTTTTTTCCCTTGCCCTTTTGCTTGGTGTATGTGTGTGCGCGCGCACGTGTGTGTGTGTTTACATTATTTCATGCTGGTCCATCCACTTGCAAATTAATACAGTGTTAGTACACAGTCAAACTGTTTAATCTATCTACAGTATGGTGTATGTGATGCATAAAGATTTCATTCCTGTGTGTGTGTTCTGCATTTCTATAGGACAGAGTATATCTCAGGAGAACCTATTGTGTTGATGGTGCAATTAACCTCATCTTGCTCCTCCAGTCGTATGTTGGCCTGTTTTACAGACCAGTAAATATATTTTAACACCACGGCCCAGGCTGGAACATGTATTCAAATTGTCCATAACATAATTTTAGAAGACACTTGATTTAGCTGAGTTGCCACCCACCTACCTGTCTGGCAGGACTTGTTTGGAGACACACCTCTAAAGTTCATGTGAGAATTTCAGCGTATCTTGAACCATGTTTAGGCTCTAACATTTTTAAGAAAATCTTCTGTATGAGGACATAAAGACCTCTGACCTTGAGGAGAAAATCTTCCATAGTTTTTATGAACAACAAACAAGAGGGTTGTGTATCTGACATTGCATGACACCCAGGTGTTCATATTACTGATAGGTCCATTGTTTTCTGTCTTTATTTAGAGCTGATGTTAGTCCAACACTTAGAAACTGCAAATAGCAAAAAGTCTTTTTAGCCATGTTGGTGACACTAGAAATGTTACTCTGTTGGTCAAGCCACCACTGAAATATCTCAACAACAATTAGGTGGACACAGATTTCTCTCTATGTTGCTGCATGTACCCATTGTAAATATATTTATCTGATTGTAGATAACAAGTAAATAGTGAAGGACTGACCTACAAACCTGTACTGGAATGGTTTTATTGTTACAAAAGAAGGAAAACAATATTTACACACTGTTACACAAGGAACGAGCAGGTACTCTTATTCCTCTATCAGTTCCTCTGTCAGTTACAACCTTTACTGCACAATATGCTTAAATGTGAGGGCTCACACACACACACACACACACACACATGCACACACACACACACACACACACACACAATGCTGTATGTGTGTGTGCATTTGAAAGTGTACGCACTTGTGGTCTATCACAGAGACAAATCCCTGTCTGACACCATAGCAGTATGTGGCACAGTATTTATCTTACAGCTGCAGTTAGCCCCAAGTGGTACATTTCATCTGTACCACTTTCAATTGTATTCAGACGTGGGAGTGGGAGCATAGGGTTGCCTCGTTGTTTCTGTATCTCTCACAAAGCACAGCGGCATGCTACTGTAACATTATCTGATTTATGGCAAGGGGGGTGAGAGGCTTTGCAGGTCAAAGCAGGTTGGGAGTGTATATCAGCTGAGTCTTTTGTACAGAACAGTGGGCTTTTTTCTGGTGAGATACATTAGGTAAGAGTGATGTGATAGATAGATAGATAGATAGATAGATAGATAGATAGATAGATAGATAGATAGATAGATAGATGCCAATTTATTGAAATATATAAATTAATTTAGGTAGAAGCCAGTACAATAATGTGGAAAACAAGTAAATTCTTGTGATTATTCATATCAACAAGATTACATAAGACATCAATCTTTGCAAGGCTTTGTATTGTTTTGCCTTTCTGTCCTATTATTTATATTCACATTTTATTCATCACAACATTTCTCAATTGTACACTTTCTGTTTACCTCATGGCTTCAAGAATTTTAATTTGTTTTCTTTCTGCCTCTTCTGTAAACAACTGTTATATTGCACATGAATGGGCCACTAATGACTGACTTATCTGATGAAATATGGGTGGGGGACTATCTAAAATACAGACAAAGTGTCATAAATTCTAGTGCAAGTGCAGGAAGCAGAAAGACTGTGATGATAGAGAGAAGCATTTTATTTGACCATGATTTGATTGTGAAAGTGGGTTCTGTAATTAATCCACTTCTCTTTCACCAGTACACTGAGTTGCTTGTTCATGCACAATACTGGTCTACATAGAAGCATCTTCATAGCCAGGCTGTAGTTAAGTGCTCATATACTAACAGTAGACTGCCTTTAGGACTGAGATCTTGATCACAGCTATTACATGATTTTGTCCTGCCCTCCTTCTCTGCCAAGTAATGCCTTGTGAGAGTGTTTTGGTAACAGTGCTGAAGTCAGCCTCTACCATGCCAGCATAGTCAATGGAAACATGTCTGATTTGACAAAAGAAAAAAATACAGCAAACTTTGTGTGTTTCAGTCTACAAAGGCAAAGAATAACAACATACAAGGGGAATTTACGTGGCCTTTGAATAGACCCAACAAGATTCTAACCACAAAGAATCACAGAGCGCCACTGACCTCGAAGCATTTATAAGCAGAAGTAAAGGATGTAAACAGGCCATGGACGTCTCCTCTTAAAACCACAGTGATGGTACTTGGTCTGAGAATAAACAGATTAATTGAATTCTAAAGGGAAAGAATTTCTTTTGATGCGTGCAAATTGATTTTTAAAAAGTTGTAAGTAGTAATTTGACAAAATGCAGCTGTCTGAGGCATCAAAGCTACTGAGATTTTACTCTGAAGGTGATGTGGTTTGTCAGAACCTTATCTGACATGCTGTTATACACCTTAGAAGGAATCACCATTATCAGACTCTTTCTCTCTCCTTCACACACACACACACACTCATTGTCCACATGTACTCACACTCTGAAGCACACATACAGTAACATGAGTTCTCTCATATGGCTGCCTGTCTTGCAGCAATTACATGATGTGCGGTAATTGCCAGTCTCTGAAGCGGGCTCTTCAGACACACTTCAAAGGGAGCGGAGCGCGTCCACGGACGCAATTAACAAGATCAACGGAGCCCAGATGAGCTGCGGGCCCCGCGCTCCTCTCCCCATTGTTCTCATTTTCACTCTCATTAGCGAGTGCGCGGTGGGTGGGGGGTGGGATGGGTTGGACACCTGCAGAAAAGCGGGGTGCACGGTGCAGGGAGAGAGAGTGGCACGGAGGAGCCAACACCAGCGCAGCACGGGGACGCTGGTGTTAATGATGGTTGTCTAAGCTACTGGAGGGAAGGGCACAAACAGCCAGTTGTGGGTGTCGAGGCATGTGAGGAAGCGAAGCCGAGTCTTGAGAGACAGAGGTCTGTGTCCCTTTGTGTGTGTGTTAAAGAGAAAGAGAGAGACTGAGAAGGTAAGTCTGTGAGCGTGTGTGTGTGTGTGACTGATGCACCTGGGTGAGGATATCACCACGGCAACTGGATAGAGGATGTCAGTGCACAAGAGAAGCTGCAGCTTCACTTTTTCATGCACACACGCACACACACACGAGCGTACATCCTGAACACACGATAAACGTCTCTAGTGACACCTAGAGGACACCAGTTGGAAACGGACAGACAGACAGGTGGAGAGATAGACAGCTCTGGATACTGTTGATTTACTGTCCAACACTAATGTAATTTTTAAAATGAAACCAGTGAGGAATTTCATATTTTCCCACATTTCCCCAGTGAAATTTATCACTGCCCTTGTTTGGGATAAGTGGAGTTGATGCTGAATGTTGGAGACAGTTAAAGTATGTGATGATACATCTCGTTCATCAAAAGCTCCGCAAAATTTCCATCCTTCACTCATCTGTCTTTATGGCCGACCGGCCTCTCTCCACCAGCCCCCTTAAGATCTGAATATTGCATCTCTGTGGCACCAATTCAATTTCTGCAAGCAATAAACCAAATGAGTATATATACAGTACACTACAATGCATTCCCCACCACCAAAGGGGAAAGCATTTAACTTTAGTTGTTGTATTCTTTCAAAGTTGGATTTCCTGGTGTCTAGACCACTTAGTCTTGGTTTTTATTCGAATGCAGCCTGGTAGGCTAGTAAAAGCCAGTTGGTTAGAGCTTTTAAGAGAGTCTTTCATTTGTTTCTCCTGAATGTTTAATGCTACGAGGCCCAGTGGTGCATATGAAGACTTCGAAATGTGGGGAGATGAATATTGAAGTGTGGCACATGTAGCAGCAGCCAGTCAACTTTTATCATGTAGAGGTGCATTAAAATACATTACTGCTGTTCTGCTCGGAAGTACCTCTGAGATAAATGGACCAGAGAGATGAAGGGAAAGTAATCACACTAACCTGATGCTTTTCAGCAATTTCCATCCTTGCCCACTGTGGGGGAAATCATCCAACTCTCAAACATTCAGTGTGTATGAATCTTAGAGCAAAGGCAAACGTGTGACTGCTTTTTTTTTCGCACAACAGCAGAACTGGACCAAGCATTGCATTCACATTGTACTGTGCAAAGCAATGACATTAAAACATCTAACACTGACCAGTCTTACCCTACCCAGACCGCTCGCTTTCTGTGCCAAACCACAAGAGGACAAAGAGAGTGGGGGAACAGAGACCATTGGTTGGCTACAATAACACCAGCTTTAAGAAGACTTTAGCTGACACCATGAAGAAGGCTGGTTTTCTTGTACATGCTATTGTTATTGTCATTTGGCTTTTATAAGCTGGAGTGAAAAACTGCTTGTGTGAAAACAAGGTATTAAAACTGTTGGATGTGTTTCTTATTTGGCAGTTGCCCTGTTGATGGTAATAGACTGAGCTAGCTATAGTTGGCTGCCTGGCTGTGATTTGTACAGCAAAGCAAGAGCTTTGGAACAAATTGTACCGTGCGGCAGAAAGTATAGAATTTGCAGCGTTATTCTGGCTGCTTAAAGCAGCTCTGCTCCATGTGTAAGAAAGGAAATCTTGGCTGATGTACATGCATGTTTCTACTTGTGTGCACATAGACACATTCACACACATGCAGGTGCGCGTACACACACACACACACACACTCACACACTCACATGCACGCACACTGTTAAACCATTCTTGGCTGGTACAGATACGCGACATACAGCACAGTTTGGTAAATGTCTGTCTCTGCAGCTTAGCGAGAAAGAGAACACTGTGTGAATGTGTGTTTACATCTCAACTCTAATGCTGTGAACTTCGTTTCACAGCGGCCAGATGGAGCATGTGAACATGCGCGCCATGGAGATGAAAATACACATAGCAAAAAGGACTAAAAACAGAGAGTCTTGCCACCCTAATCAGGTCTGACGGAGTGCAGCTTTTTTGCATTGGGGGAAAAATATAGTTAATGTAGTCAGTGCTCAGTCAGACCAATGTGTCCACTCAAGACATAAAAACTGAAATTTGTCCAACCAAGAGATTAAAGGCTTAACCAATACCTTAATATTAGTTATTCAGAGATGAACACAAGCATTAGAAAAACAAATAAGAGTATGTCACAGAAAACAGACGTGGCTTTTTTAGGCTGTAAATTTTTTAAAGAAAAAAACAGAAGCTAAAAAATGTGTTTGTTTAAATACTTAAACTATGTAATTGACTGTCAGCACTCTGAGTGTTTTAAAAGTCCAGACAGATGTAGAAAAACAAAACTTTTGACCCACATCCCATCTGAAAGTGTTTCTGTATCTGTGTGTGTGCACACCCATACATGTGTGTTTGTATGTGGATGGGAGTGGCCATGACTGGTAAGGGGACCAGCAGACAGACAGACAGAGAGTGTGCCTCAGCTTTAACAGAGCCTGTGTAATTATGGTCAACCACACTCCCCACCACCACCTTTATTTATAGGGTTACAAACACACTGGGGCTTCAGAGTGCTTTTCTTTGCGCATTCCAGTACATTGGGACTTTTTGGTGGGGGGTGTAAACAAATTATATTTTAAGTAGAGTGTAAAGGAGTGGGATTGTGTGCATGCTTGAGTTTCTGTCTGTGTATATGGAGATTTCAATAGTCTAATTTGTGCAATAGAAATAAAAATCTAAATTCATTTGGGATTTTTTCCATTCCACAGAATGTCAAAAGACATCTTGGTTTTATACCAAATGGTTGTTTCAATGGTTCTCTGTCCTTGTTCCTCAGCACAGGGGATAACTTTGATCAAGATGAAGCATAACTCATGCTAACTAATCCAGACAGAACTCATCAAAGAAACATGCCATTGATGTTTGGTCAGAATCAATGGGGAAAGACGGTCGCTTGCCACAAACCTCTGAGGACAGCAGGCCCATTCGCCCCATAGCCTTTAGGCATGAGCCACAGTAGCCCAAGCCAGCCGTCACCTTAGGGATGCGGCAGAGTGGAAGTGAACAGACATGTGAGTTGACATGAAGAGAAAAGAGAAAACACATGGATGTGAACTAGTAGCTGGCTATTTTTTTCTTTTCATTGATTCACTGAGAGCATTTCCAGCCCCAATCCCCCCCCCCCCCCCCTTTTTCTCTTTCACTTTGTGCCAGTCCAGCACATCTGCTGCACAACTGAAGGAAATGTAAAATGTTCAGGACATCCTGTTGTAATGAAATTCCAGCTTGAATAAAAGAGTGCAGGGTGGGTAGGAGTGGTGGTGGGGGGGAGCTCCTGTGCAGAGCCTGTTGGTGGACACATGACAAAGAGTGGTGACGGGACTGAGGACCACTTAGGAACACATGAGCAGGTCGTGCAAACTGTGTGTGTGTGTGTGTGTGTGTGTGTGTGTGTGTGTGTGTGTGTGTTGGGGAGGGCAGGGGGCTCATATTGAGTGCAGGTGCGCTGTGAGAGACTGAGAGGGGGTGGGCTTATAAGATGTGAACAGGGAAAATTAGGGGCTTTGATGAAAACCAAGGACATCTGTGATTATGGTGTATGTGTGTGTTCATGCATGCTTGACATATGCTTGGCTGAAGCAACTTCTCTTCTATCTATCTATCTATCTATCTATCTATCTATCTATCTATCTATCTATCTATCTATCTATTTTCTGATTGATTTGTCTGACAGCACTAAGACTTCACATAATCAGGGAAAGCAATAATTCTGAGAGAGATGGAGATAGGACCTGATAAATAAATCTCTCAGTTTCAGTTCACTGTCCTCATTGAGGCTAAAACCTCTATAGTCAAGCTGGTGGCATCTCACCTTGGCCAATGAGCTGGATAATTGTTGAAACTTGAAATGATTTCATAATAATATCGTAATATCCAACTCCTACGCTCATGCACACCATCGCCCCTTCTCAATCCCTCTGAGGACTGGCACTTTTATTCTTGCAATGGTATAATTTTCTTTGTAATGCCCTGACAGAGCAGCTGACCCAGATGTAACAAACACTTCTCTGGATTTTAACCTTGTGTGTCTTGCATGCCTCTGAAATGTAAGGCTGCTTACTTGGCTTTGTGCGGCAAATGCATAAAAAGTGTACTTGCAGTCTCTATAGAACGCAGATGGCTGACAAATAGGGAATCATACCAGCCACAGATAAACAGAGGAGAGAAAGACAGGAGAGGGAAGCTTCTCATAATAACAAGAGGTGTGTCGTGAGCCTTTTCTCAACGGTTGTGTTTACCTTCACTCAGTCCTCCAGGGGTAATTTGGGGAGAGGAAGAGAGACAGAAAGTTAGACAGAGCACAGAGAGACCAAAACTAGCAAATAACTGTCAGGAGGCAGCCTGTCTCCTTCAATGTTAGGTGTTTGTGCTGACAAACACACAAAGGCGAGTACACAGCAGCACACTGATACATCAGTGCGTGCACGTACGATACTTTTTTACTTTCTCTCTGTCTCTTTCCAGATACACAAACTCTCAGAACTGAAGCTGAGCTTTAATACAGTACACGAGCAAGAGGATTTGCTTTGTTGTAGTCGTTTGGCAAAGAGCGCTTAACGATGCACCTTCAAACTTAAGCAACAGTGACAATATCTCACTGCCATCCATCACTCACTGTTGGCTCACAGAACTGGGAACAGATTCACACCCTGCTCTAGCTTACTCTTAACCAGCAGGAGGATGAGAAAATACCCAGACCAGGGTCAGCGGTTGGGTCAAGCCTCTGCTGGCAACTCGGCCCTATCTGTGTGTGAGCGAGTCAAGGTGACATGGAGGGGGGTTTAGGGGTTTATTCCTCGTTTCCACAGAGAGACATGGAGCCCAGGGTCAATATTGACTGTCAACCATCCGTGAGCTTGGCTGGACACCACTTGACTTTTCAGACTTCATTCTAGTATAACAGGGGGAGGGGAAGCCAGGGGAAGGGACTCCAGTGTGGAATAAAACTAGGCTTAACAGCTTTCATGCACACACACACACACACACTCATATGTGCACACACTAGTCTCATTCTGCCATCTGGAGAAGACAGGCAGGTATGAGGAGGCTTTACAGTGAACTGAGTGGGAGTTGCAGTGGTTTGGGCAGGGTGACAGAAAAGGTGACAGAGAGAGAGAGAGGGAAAAAGAGAGTGTTGGAAGGGGAGGGGTGCAGTGAAATGTAAAATGGGATTGTAACAGCATCACTGAGGCCTCTTATATTTGTTTTAACTGCACACAGTCAGACCATCTTGGCTGCCCATTTGTCTTTTGGAGCGCCATTCAAGCCTGACCTGGCAAGCCCCTCACCCACCTTTCCTACACACACACACACACACACACACACACACACACACACACACACACAGAGAGAGAGAGAGAGAGAGAGAGAGAGAGAGAGAGAGAGAGTATTGTGATCCCTTCTGAGCTTAACACTCACACTACTGTGTTGTACTCAGAGCTGACACCTCTGAGATATGGCCCATAATGCCCTCCTCTGACTGGCAGAAAGACGAAGGGAGCAGCATTGGGCCAACAACAATACTACATGAAAACACTTCAGACACCACCACAACCCAGTGCCACTCAGGGGGAACTATGCTATGGCTATACTAGGATATAACAGTCCAGATTAAGATTTTACTTTAAACATTAACATTGTCTAAGCGGAGCCAGGGATTCAAAATAAAAACATACTGACTGGACATCCGCTGCCCTGATCTGCTGGTTTTTTATAAAAGTTGTTCAAGTCTTGACCAACAAAGGCTGATCAGACTAAACAAGTGGTCTGACTGAAGCCCAGTGGGAAGCTGCTCACACTACATGAAGGGCACAGTTGAAGCTTGGAAAGATGAAACAAATGCTACCAGATTTTGGCACTTGAGAGCCAGCATATGCAGTATCAAGCCTGTTGCCACTGCAGGAAAAGTTTGCAGGGACAAAAACACCCCTGTCAATGCTTTCATGTCTTGTTCATGTCTTCGTACCATTTGTGAAAGTTGTCTGTGAAGAAATACAGGAAAAGATAGAAAGATGAGAAAAGAAGGCAAAGAAGGAGAGAGAGTAAAGTGGAGGATGGAGAAAGAAGAGTTGTGATCATCTTGGAGAGACTGCTCCTTTGTTCTGTTGCATTAATCTGCTTTTTTTTTTCTCGTTCCTCTGCTCATTCTTTTGATCCGCTGTTGGATCATCCCCTTGATGATTCAGTAACAGCAAAAGAAATTAAATACATCGGATTGACGACCCCCCCTCCCCACCCCCTCTCTCCCTTGTTTCTCCCTTCTCTTCACCACCACTACCTCCCATCCTCATCCCCTTCCTCCCCTCTTCTCCCCGAGGCCTCCATTTCTTCAATAGATAAGCAGCGGATCTGTTCTTTATCGCTTCACTCTCCATCTCTATCCTTTTCCTCTCTTTTCCGTCTTCCTTCTTTTCTGTTTTTTTCCCCCTCTGCGCTGTGTTTAATCCCAGCCTTGCGGTGGATGCATGTCAGAGATGTAATTCCATTGTTTAACATGCTCTTCTGAGCCCCCACCCCACCCCAAACTCAGTCACTCCCGGGGCCACATGCATATTCATCAGCTATCAAAAACAAAAGGCAGATCACACTGTTTGTCATGTACCGCAACCAGCGCTATTCAATCCTCTCCCTTCTTTGCTGCTTCTGGCGGATTAGTGCATGTTAAACGTATCTCAGACACACAAATCCTAAGTACTAACATATAGACATTCAATCAGAGAAAGAGAGTCTGTAGTTTTCTCAACATGCAGGCGAAAGCTACTTATACTTTCTCTCATATGAAGATACTGGGAAGTCTGGGGAGAATGTGGAGTGCAGTGATAGTTGGGGGCAGTAAACGACAAAAACAGTAGAAAATTTAAGAGTAGTGTAGGAAAAAGGGGTCAGTTATACGAAAGGACATGCAAGGCTCTGTGAGACTGTAGGCCTTTCATTGGGCAGTCCTGCTGCAGTGTGGGAGTCCGTCCCCAGGTCCTGCTACAGTCTTCTGGGTGATGTCAAGGATGCACCGTCCATTGCACAGCTCCAGGTTCCAGGCTCCTGCAGGCTTTAGGGCCAGACAGATGTAAACACAACCTGACCGCACAAAAAAGGCGCTTTGCCAGCCTGCCCTCACATCGCACATAAACAGCCAAGGAGGCCACAGAGTGGGGCCGGGGGACAGACAGCACTGAACTTGGCTGGAGGCAAGGAGGGAAGGGAAGAGAGAGGGGAGAGGGAACAGGCAAAGAAAGAGCAGAGGCAATGATTTTATGCTTGTTAGAGTAGTTCACAATTCTGAAAAAAGTATGGCATCAAGGCTCACTTGCCTTAACACTGTATATATTTTATTGTTCTTATTATTTGCACTTCCTAATTGTGGTTCATGCCACCAGCGGTGTGTGCATTTGGGTGGATCTGCTTAGATATTTTCTCCAACGCCCTGTCGTGACAGATGCGCTGGGCTCCTCAGTGTCTGTTTGATTTGTGCGTCAGGACAAATATGGGTCAAAATGAAACATCCAGCACGGTGGCTTCTTCTTGCTTGTTCTTCTTTCTTCTTTTTCATTCCCTTTGCACTTTATTCTTTTCAAAGCTCAGCTCAGCGGGACTGTGTGTCTCTGTTGCACCACAGCCAGGTTGTGTGTGTGTGTGTGTGTGTGTGTGTGTGTGTGTGTGTGTGTGTGTCTAAGTGTGTGTATGTGTACTTTTGTGTGATGAGACGTGACAAGCGCCTTCATCCTCCCCTCAGACGCCGCATTCCACAACGCTCCGCCACTCGCTCCGTGTGGCGCGCGTTTCATCTTTCTTCCACCCGTTCCTCCCTTCTTCTTCTCCTCCTCTTCTTCCCTCTCCTTGCTCTTCTTCTCCTCGCTCTCACAGGTGGAAGAAAGGCGCACGGAGGAATGAAAGGGACAAGATTCTAATTAGAGGAGGAGGCTGAGACAAAAGCAGGGGGATAACGAAGGGAAGCAACGATAACACATGTAAAACACAAAGCCTTAATCTTAGAGAGCGTTTGGAGGGATCTCTCATTTCTCTCCTTCTACAGTGAAGCGGAGCAGGGGGGTTGTGTGTATGGGAACACGAGGGGATAGGATGTGATTATGAGCACAGAGCTGACAGACAGAGAGAGTGGTGTGTGTGTGTGTGCGCGCGGATATGTGTGTATCCCCATAGGGCCTTCAGATCCCTCTGTTTATTGGAACCAACTTAAAAAACACAGCCATGTAAAAACACGGAGGCAGTTGTACTTTTAGCATTGTTTACTCATTTGGAGAAAAGTGCAACAAAGTACCAATTTATCTAAGTAACTACCTCTTAATTCAACACCTGTAAGTTTCATGCACAAATGAAGTTGCTCTGCCTTATCTATGTCAAGCTTTTCAAAAAAAAAGTGAAATAAAGACAAAATATCAAGTCCATAATCCTGAATATATTTTCATTGCTGCCTCTCTGTCTGGTCAAAATCAATGGTTGGCTGCCTCTCCATCCCTCCCTCCAGTTTTTCATGCTTTGCATGTGGATTCTGTCTATTTACTTATTTGTGTCGCCTCTGAGCTACTCTGACATGCCGCTGCACCTCCAGGGTGTTTGGGGTGATATGATAGGGCTTGGGGACTTTGGTTTCCTTGCCACTGCTGTGAAACTCCATTCAGATGATGAAACTGCAGTGCAGCTGTGTCTGTGGCTCACGGTGGGATGCTGGTGTCTTTGTGGCTCTGTGCGAGGCTGAAGCAAATTCTCACTGATGAAAGAGCCTGCAAATGTGCCTCTTTAGCCCCAGCCCATACATCTTCTCACTGAGAAGCCATCGTGACTGTCATCTGCCTATTAATGTGTGTGTGTGTATGTGTGTGTGTGTGTTTGGCTTTACTTTAAGGTAATAAGTCCACACCATTATCTCATGGTAACTGCCTGACACAAAACATTGTTGTTAGAGAAGCCATGTTTGTACATTGTTAATTTGGGTATATATAATCACTGAAGTAAAGAAAGAAGAAAAGTTAGAGAGTTTATCAAAATATGTAGCATGATTGACATGTATCTATTTTGGATTTTTTTTTTTTTTGTTACTTTTTGCACAAATCATGTCATTAAGTGTGGATCGTGTGAGTCACAGCGAGACTGAAAATAACAGCAAAAGATAACCTGGCAAAGCATATTTCCACAGTCTTCCCTGAGGTGATGCAAGACTTTAGACAAATGTCTTGTTTGTTCACCACTGAACGGCCATCTTTCAAGGGGTGACATGCCAGCACAAACACACACATACACACACAGATATGCACACAGGAGGAGATCATTTTTCTCCCTCATGAAGTAGGTAGCGAGAATATTACAAACCAAAATCATAACGCATTGCCGCAGGCCAGAGGTCGGACGAGGAGAGGGGAGGCAGCTGTGTAATTGAATTACTGACAGACAAGGAGATAGATAGATAGATAGATAGATAGATAGATAGATAGATAGATAGATAGATAGATAGATAGATAGATAGATAGATAGATAGATAGATAGATAGATAGATAGATAGATAGATACTGTACATAGAAAGGGGCTTGTGTATCTATGTGTGTATGTATGTGTGCCTGTGACTGAGAGAGTGACGGCAAAGAGCCTTATCCTCCATTAATAACAGCCACTAATCCCCTGATGTGATTACCTCTCCTTCGCTCCCTCCCTACTCCTCCACTACCCCCCACCTTCCTCCATCCCTCCACACTCTTGCTCCCATTCAACAGCGCCAGCCACTTGTCTTCCATGGCAAAGCTCAACTGGTCCAATCCTCTGAGAGGATCCAAGACTTCCACTGTGTTCAGCTGCCAGGACGATGGAGGTCTTCCAATCTGACGCCTCTCCTTACTAGAATTCGCCTCTGGGCAGGTGTATAAAAAAACCTAAAGTCAGTGGTGTTAGCGCAGAGAAGGAAGCAAATTTAAACAGATTAAGACCCGTGCCTCTGTTCAAAGCTCTGACACTTAATGCTGCCTGAAAGAGAGGTGACGTGTGAGATGAATCGTACAAGATATGGTTTTGGATGTTCAAACATTTATGGAAATATCTGTGAGCATTAAGGATTATGGGTGTGCAAAGGGAGGCAACAAGCATGTCAGTAAAGCTATTTCTGTCCTCAATGACTTGCTGCCAAATGCATTTTTTTCAGCATTTGATAAACTCGCTACATCAATATAAAGTCTAGTGTGTTTCTATGGAAACTTAGACCTCCAAGAAGGTTGAAATTTGCCACTAAGCTCAAGATCTGCTCAATAATAACATGGTATGATAAATCTTTACAGTGTGTTGAGTTCATGAATGCATCATGTACCACTTTATGCATCCACACATTGCGAGATGTCTGTTTTATAACACAAAAATCTTTCAGTTCCATAGATAAAAGAATGCAGTTACATCTATGAAATGTTTTTTCAATCTGTGTTAGTCAAACACACAACACAGGGCTCTCACAGATTTCACAAAGTTTTTCGAGCTGTCATTTTGTATTTAACTTGTATACAATTTGTCTGGTCAGAGGAATGAGGAGCACAATCTTAAAATTTTTTACAGATTAAAGGGTCAGAGTGGTAAGTGAAACTGCTGGACAAATGGTCTCAGACTGTACACACACACACACACACACACACACACACACACACACACACACACACACACACACACACACACATACACACACACACACACATACACACACACACACTGAGAGAGACGTGTGCAACAGCATGCAGATAAACATCAGCTTGCATGCACAAACACACGCGCACACGGGCTGATGCAGGTCCCTCAGGGAAAGCGACAGTGCAGTGCAATGTTGGGCTTGGTTTACTTGGCGATGTCTCCATGGTAACTGTTATGTCTGACCTTCAAATATGTGCGCTGCCTTCCATCTGGCTCAGGTTCGCTAATCAGATCACATCAACACACACATAAATGCACTGTCAGATCTCATTATGAATGAGGAGAATTTGTGGGTGATTTTTAAATCGCTACTTCACCATCATTTTCAACACACGTTTATCAGTTTTTTTATTTAAATTTTGTCCAGCTCACACATAATTTATGTTCCCAATTTTAGGATTACTACTTTGCTTTGTTGTTTTCATTAGCAGACAAACAGACCATAGGTCTAACAAGATGGAAAGTTCCCTTTGAGCTGTCCCAGTTTGTAGTGTGGGTTTCCAATAAAGACTTGAATTAATTTGTGCTTCTTTCATCAACAATTAAGCCCTTCTCAAGCACTCTGCATGCTTTCACAAACTGCTTCTGTGTCCCTTGTCTCTCCTTTAATTTCTCTTCTGTTCAGTACTCTCATCTGCTTCTGCTGTTCACAAGTTCATAAGGCGCCCCAGAAGGGCCAACATCTGGAAACTCCTTAGGCCCAGGACCGTGCATCCGTTCAGGGCAACAAGGCCTGGAGACCAGCCCCTCCTGTGGTGCTCAGCCTTTTGTGTGTGTGGTACCGTTCAGAGTCTCTGCTTCCTGAGTGCTGGTACCTTGATGTGGCCAGAACCATAGTGCATGATTTATTACACTACTAACTCTGTCCCCACTGCTAATATTGCCATTATTATGACCACACACCCCCTCCTCCTTCCTCAATCTCCCACCTGCAGTGGTCCCACTCACTCTGAAGCCTTTACCAGATACAGCTGACACAGCTCTGCGTGGCTTACATAAGGAAGTGCTGTTGCTTTAATGGATGTTTGGTCTCAGTAGAAGATATTTAACAAAGGTAGGGGAGCCACACTGTGAATGAGGTGACAAAAGTGTTGGGGACGATGACACAAATTGTAAATTGACTGCAGGTCAGCGAGATCAGCTGTATCCATTTCCGTCCCAACTTCTTGTCCTTGTTGAATTGATGACTGGTTTGTTGCCTTGTGTGGTTTACTGGTGGCAGGCATGGTCCAAAGGGAACCAATAAGGGAGGGGGTGGGAGGTAAATTGGTTTCTGGCTGTGAGGCCAATCAAAGCAACCTCATCAAAGTCATCCAACCAGAGCTTCCCACAACCTTCCTTGCCTCTTTTCTTCTGTTTATGTAAGTGCCAACACAGCGCAATCAGAGAGACGGATGAAAGGAGAAATGGATAGAGAGGTGTAGAGATGGAGGAAAGCACCAGGACTGGAAAGCTCTAGTATTTGTGTAAGCAAAGCCAGAGGGATTCAGCCGAGTAAAGAGGGAGAAGGGCAGCGGACAGCAGAAGTGAGGGGTCCAGAGATGAGGGGAGGTCCAGAGAGGAGGGATGTGGTGGAGCTGTGTTTACAGGCCATAGTTACACAGCATTCTGTGGCTTTGTGTGTCAGCAGCTCTGAGTTTGTGATGGGTTACCACTGCAAACCAATAATCATGCAATATTTACATCACTTAAGACAATTAGTCAACTTCTCAGGAAGTGTAACACTTATTATGTGAATGTGGAAACAACAAAGGCAACATTTCCTCCATCAGTGACCATCTTTAGAAAATACATATAAACAACGATGAAAAGGAAGTGGAAGCGTTGTTTTTAAACATCTATTCATATACACACTCTTTCATCTATTAACCTATACACAGGTGTAAACACTTATCCCTACTGTACCATGTGGTCCCAGCTGAGACACCGGCTTGGGTATCCCCCTTGTGATCCCCCATTAGTGGGAGACTCCATCACAGGCAGCTGCCTCACATCTCCCGAGAGGTATCAGATCTTCTCCTCTTCCTCATCTCCTTAATTAGGACAATTAAGAGATTTACAGGACAGATGGATGGAAATCCAGCTGGCTGCAGAGCCTGCCCCTGAGGACAGTTCTGTTGATGATGAGGTGACATGATGAGTGAGACCTGGAAGTCATTACTTCAACTCACTGATGGGACTCTGATGCCCTCTAATGGTTGTAGGTGGATAATGGTCAGTGCTTTTAAGAGATGAGGAAATGAAATGTCACAAAAGTCGCTATTTTCTTTATTTTTGTCAGTGACATATTAAGAAAAAACAAGAAATGTTGTCCTATTATTAATGGAGGATTGATAAAATGTATGTATTTAACTGATAAAATAACAACACCAGATCCTAAATTGTAAAATTGCATAGACATGTTGAATGTAGTGCTAATGTTTACAGCTATAAATCACACTTTCTTAAATGAATTTATATGTTATAATATGTTTTTTTATTGAGTTAGCAATAATTCATAAATGAGGAATGTGACAAAAAATGCTTTTGTGGTTATTTGTGGTTTGAACTGTTGCACTATTTCACTAAGTGATTTAATTTAACATGTATTTATTCAAAGTAAATCTGTTGTGTTAACTTTCACAGTGATGATTAAACACATCACAAAATATTGTGCAGAATAAAATAAAGTGCACAGATGAACAAACATAGTGGAAGTTTATTGCAATAAAAGAGTAAAGATAGTAGTAAAAATAATAGTGAAGATGTGATGCCATCACAAATAAAGTCATATAAATATAAAATACAATTTTAATGTAACATAAAAATTAGTAATTTAATAACTTGTATAGATAATAGATATACATAGATAAATGAACTAACACAAAGGGCTGTAATAAAATACCAGAGGTACAGGCAGATCTTATCAACACTCAGTGAACAAGGAAAAAGGTAAAAGCATTATTTAATAGGTACTGTATAAAACCCAGACTAATCTGACATTATGATTACAGCCCCTTTTATTTTCAAAGTAAGTTTTTTTAATTTTTTTTATTTCGATTTTTGTTAGTTTGAATTAACTTCAAACAGTTCAACAAGAAATCTCCTTTTTCATAAATTTCAAAACTGCTGCATCTTTTTGAGATTAGTGAGAAACCCATAGACATAAATTTTACAGCTCTTGTAGTGACTCAGCACTTTTGTAACGTAGTGCTCCACTGGCCACCCACCTGCATACCAGAGACAAAAGAGGCTGTTACAGTGAAGTGGATAAAGTTTCCATGTAGGTAAATGTGGGAAACAGTGCAGCCACTCACATGGTCAGGCTGCCTCGTTTATGATTTATTCCTGTGAACATAAAGTGTGAGGATCAAGCTAAGCAATTAAACTTTGTTGGGTTTCTGTAAGAAGTAACACTGCTACACATACTCACGTCGAAGTTGCCATGTAGTTACTGTGGCAACAACCAACACCACAAACACCACTGGCACCACAATGGCAGCTAGATGACCACTATGACTCTCCCCAACAACCTGGTCGAGTATTCAAAGAAAGTTCAAGTTTACACACTTGTCTTGCAAAGATTCAAATTGCATAAAGAGGTTTTTACCACTGGGGGCACATGTCAAGCAACAAGTGAACACAGTTATGGTACACTGATTTGATTCAATGTTAAAGTTAATCCAAATTGTTGGTTATCTAAGTCCTTGGTGTTAACCTTACAGAAGCATGAGTGTCAGTTGATACAGTGGTATCAGGACTGTCCCTCTGTTGACCTGTCAGACAAAGAGGAGAAGAGGAAGTATAGCCTTCCAGAGAGCTGAACATGCAAAAACAATAAATCCAACAATTTAACTAAGAAATTATAAAGTTTCCTGGGAACTGAGGAACTGTGAACACTTTTAATATTAAATAAAATAATTATTTAAGTTTAATATAACTAAATATTTATGTTTTTGTGCTGCCTTATTGAGTGAGTAAGTGGAGTTAAGACCACTTATTCAATGTGGAAAAAAACCTTTTCACCTGTTTCTCCAGTAATGATGGTAAGAAGATTGCTGGGTTTACTGGTGCCCAGACTGTTCTTGGCGAACATCCGGATGTTGTAAATTGAGGGATTTATCTCTATTATTGTGGCCTCTGTCTGGTTTGGGCTGAAGTCTACAACTGTCTTTGCATAATCCCATGAGGCTGTGGGGAAAAACATTTTACATAAGATTAACAAATGCCAAAGCTTTAGCTTTCCCAGTGAAATTACAGTGAAGTACTGTTGCAACAATTTAGTCTATCTTACCATTCAATGCTTTATACTCCAAGTAATAGCCTGTAATGGGGCTGTCACCTTCAAAGCCAGGAGTCCAAAAAAGGGAAATTGCATTGTCTGTGACCTCTTTTAACTCAACTAGTGGGGGGTCCGGGGGCACTAGGAGACACAACAATCACATTTAGCTGGATCTAATGGGACACTGACATCATATAAATTTGATTTAAAATTGATTTTGATGTGTTATATCAAATTTAAAAAAAAATGTAAGTGAGTAACAGTCTTCATATCAAGCACACAAAGTACCTGAAGGGAGGACTGTTCTGCTTTGTGCCCAGTCTACGGCACGAGAAGCGGGCTCAACTGTTTGTGAATTGGTGTGAGCTTGGGACAAAGTGAAAAAGGTTTTCCAGTCATTTTCATGAAATTGTTTCTCAAGATACTTAATATTTCCAACTCAGTATTTCATATAGTGGGTTACCTGTAGTTAAACTTATAGTGTCTTGCATTGTAGAAGCAATGGAGGTAGATTGAATGGTCACAACAGTTGAAGTTGTCTGAACTTGAAACAGAAGAAAATGTACAGTCTCAGTTAATAACTTGATATTAAATAATCGTGATGATAGTTAAATTCATATCTTTACATTTTGTCACTTTACCCTCATCCAGGGTGGAGCAGAGAGGTGAATTTGAAGGAGGTCCCATTCCTGCATTTGTGATGGCCTGTATAAGCACACCGTACTTGGTAGAAGGCTTCAGGTTGCTCAAAATGACACTCTCCAGTTCCTGTGTGGCTGTCACCCTTTGTTGCTGCCACCCTTTAAACTGTCTGCCGACGGGTTCATACTCTCTGTAGCTAATGCTGTAACTCCGCACAACCCCGTTTCTTTGATCAGCCCTCGGAGGCTAGTCAAGAGGGAACAAACACTCTTAGAGTAAATATAAACTATCAAGCCACAATAAATAAATAAATAAAAGTCATATAGAGTATAACAACATATTTTTGAGATTGTTGTTGAATGTGACGACAAATAAAGTTTCCAAATAGTGACTTTACCTTCCAAGTCAGTTTGATGCTGTGAGACGTGAGGGGCACCAGCTCTACATCCAGGGGTGGACCCTCTGGTGCTACATGGGAAAAAAAAATTTAAAGGTGCCATCCATCAAAAAAAAGCCCAGCTCTGCAGCAATTCTAATGATTTCAAAAATGCTAAATACTGACTAATTGTACCTGCTTCTTTAGTTGTGACTGTCAAAACATTGCTGGCCTCACTCATGCCCACGCTGTTGATAACAAACATACGGAGGTTGTAGGTCATGGCTGGACTCAAATCCACCAAAGTCACTTCTGTCAGATCTCGATTTAAGACTTCCGTCCGTAATGCAGTAGTCCAGGATGCTGTGCAACAAGAATGCATAAATAAGGGCCATGCTTCAAACTCTAAAGTACATTTCTGGAAATGTAATAAGTTGCCTCATGTCAAACTTCCCATAATTTTCTTGAGTTTACCCAGTTTGTTTTTGAGATCAATGATGTAGGATGTGATTGGCTGGCCACCATCAAATTCAGGAGTCCACCGGACAGTGATAGTTCTTTCTTTCACCTCTTTTGTCACCACCCTCAGGGGATTAGGACGCACTGAGAACAAAGAAAAAACATATTCAAAGCTATGTAGTGCTGAAAGAATGAGTTTAATTATATATTATTAATACTTTGACAGATAAAAGCAGAAAATTGTGACCAATTGTAGAATCAATTGTACTCGTTCCATCCTATTGAGTATCTCTGGGAATGTCATGATCAATGACTTGATCACCAGAGAATACCAGTAACTTTGAATTTTATCACAAATACATTTCTCTCCCCCACAGATATAAATTTTTCCCAGTGGGTCTCACCTGCTACCACAGTCAACTTCAGATGGTTTTTTTGATCGTTGAACCAGCCTGGTATCTCCACACGGCAGCCGTATATCCCTGAGTCGTTCAAGTCAACCTGCCTGATGGTCAATGACACATCACCGTTGTGAAGCTCACCCTTGAGCAGGTAGCGCTCTGACAGTCTGCTGATCATGGATGTCCCATCTGACTTGATCAACTCATTTTCACAGCCGCTGTTGGGGAGGTATCCTTGGCCCCAGCACACAAAAAGCCTGCCATAGTACTTAACATCATAGCTGCATGACAAAGTAACATCTGTTCCTACTCTGGCTATGATGCCCTCTGTAGACACACAACCTGAAAAGACAAAAAGTCTTATTGGCAATGAGAGATATTTGGTAAAAACATAAAAATGTCATCATCATGTTTACTGTTGTGACTGTCTTACCTAGCTGTAGACAGAGAAGAAGACTGCAACACAAAGGAAGGTGTCCCAAAATAATCATTTTACAAATCTGCATCAATCAACAGATTGGTTCACCAGCTAAGTGACAATAAACCAAACCATGGTGTGGCTTCAGCTTTCAAATCTTTCCAAATCACATGATGCTGTCCTTGAAATGCTCACACAAACAACTTCTGCTGATGAAGAATGTTGTAAAAATCTGTTTCCTTTTCTGTGGTTTTAGTTCCTTAACCTAAAAGTCACACAGTGTTTCATTTTGATGATTAGACAAAGTCAGAATCAAGATCACCAAAATGCTCCTCACCCCTGTTGCTTGTTCTGTAGCCTTGTAATGGTAGTGGGGACAAAGACATATCTGAAACATATTTTTTTATTTTTCTTACCTGATTCTCCCCACATCACACAGGAATTTGAAATTCCTGTTGATACAGTCACAATTGTATTCACAATGCTTCCCCACTTTAGATTACATTGATAATCTAATTCATAGAAAACACTCCCACAAATCCACATGTAAAAATCCCCATGTAAACAGGAACTGGAACAGAAACAGAGAACAAAGAAATTCTTTTGAATGAACAAGCTCAAAAAAGAAACAATATTTTCTTAAGGACCTTTTATAGGACCTTTATAGGACCCTCATATATAAAGATAGTTAAATCAAGAAAAAGGTACACATTTGTGTATCTTCTCACATTTCACACATCTGCCCTGTTCACTTCACCCTGAGCATCATGGGAGCTGCCTTTCTTGAGAATTTTCTACATTTCTATCTTTTAACAGAAACAGGGTCACAAGGTTAACATATGTCATGACAGACATGTCTTTACACATTACCATAAGAGACATCTCTCAGATCTTAGTTTTGTAATAGCGAAAGTTACAGGCAGACAAAATCGCCCCACTGGTTTAAAAAACGTGCATATAATCTGGCTCTAAAGAGGTACATGCAGACAGAATAAGGATTAAAAAGATAAGGATTAATCTGTATTCAATAAAAACCATTGTGTAAATGTATCTACTTCCTGTTGGTTCTAAACTTGCATTGGCTTTGGATGTGAATTGTATTCAGCAACATCTTCAATGTGAAGTGTATTCCTGGGATAGAGGAAAGAAGGAAACGTTCAAACTCTCAGTGACTTCACTGCTCAGTAGACACCCTCTTTGAATGTGTAAAATTTATCTCAATGGCACATGAGTCACAAACTATAATCTATTCCACACATGCGAGAAATAAAGACGAGGATTATGATTATAGTGGAGAAGAAAATAGCTCCCATCCTGCAAATGTTCCCCACTCCCAGGAAGGCTTTGAATTTTTCCTGCAATGAAAATGAACCTTATAATTGGCACATAGTTTCAAATACAGTATATTGAATATATTGAGATAACTTAAGAAACACCCAAAAACCCAATAAAACAGAAAGTCTGGTTTATTCAGGGGTCATGAACTTTTGTTTGTTTCAACTTGCTGAGTAAACATTTTGGAAAGTTGGATGTTTAGTAACCCAGCAGAGAACTTTCTCTGTGATCACTCCAAATAAAATGGACACAATAATTATGGAAAGATTTTGCTCTTGATCGTAAAATGATTTGTATCTTTCTCCAAAAGTTCCATAAACTGAAGTATTTGCTCAAAAATGTCATTGATTCAGCAATTATTAATGTGGATAGACCTTTACATCTGTAAAATGTGTTTAGACACCAGATCCAAGTTAATTTACACTGAGAAAGCTGTATTTATTCTAATTTTCTCAAGAGAGCACAGGCAAGCAGGGGGTCTGAACCAACAAAGCACACAAATCACCTTTGCATGCAGGGGAGAAGCCCCAGCCTCATCTATAGACACAGGGTGGCTGCTTGCCACACAGCTCCTGGTGGAAAAACAGCTGAAGTTCATAGATATCATTGCAGCTGCCCCACGTCTGTGAGCTGCCATCAAAAGCCATCAAGAACATCTTGGAAGCTGCAGAGAAGTCTTCCTGTTATCTATGGTTTAGGAGGGGTGACAAGAGGCATAAGGCATGAGCTACCGGGACTCAAGTCCGGGCCTGGTCATCCCTGAATGGGTCACCTGGGTGAGAATGTCTGATGTCAAGACCCAAAACACCTGATGACCCCAAGTTCATCTCCTGAAGATGTGTTCAGGTTGCACCTCAAGGTGAATTATATAACAAATAAAAAGTAATGTTGTGTAGAGAGTAGATTTTTTTAAATTTTGCATTGCTGCATTAATTCATTGCAAATATACACAAGGAAAAATGGAACAAGATTAGCGAGTCCACTTAATAAGAGGAGGAGGAAGAAAAGAAAAGAGAACTGGTTTAGTGCTTTATATTGAACAGTGATGCCATAATACAAAACATTTTCACCGCAAACCTGACAAAATGTGGTGAAAATGTTTGTTTATGTGGAGCTAAAATGTGTCCAAAAAAACTTTTTTGCAATTTATACTTTTCTAATCATAATTATTCAATATATAGTTATGTTAGTTATGTTACATCCATCTTTCTTCAAAACATGTAGAGGAGGTGTACATACTCTCATTATCCTGCTATACTGCTTCTTTCCATACTAAACTTGGTTTTTCAGTCTTAAGTAATATTTTGATGCAATATTTTGAGTCCAGCAGGTGGCATTGTGTCCACAGGTATAAACTATCCACAAGCTTCTCAGGGCTGTAAGATCAAATTCGCCATGAAACACAGAATAGAAGTAAATTAATTCACATGCAGGATGTTTTTGCATCTTCACATGTACACTTTTCAATGTAGTCTGTCTTACAGTGGGACCCTGTAAGCTGCTTCACAAGGAAATCTTCTTACTGTTTAACAGATAAGAGTTCAAAAGGTTTCTCTCTTAAGCTAGGGAGATGGAAAGCATCAGCATATTGCAAGCAGACACTTCTTCAGTTAGAAGTTCCTTGTAGAAATCTCCCTTGTGGGTGTGATGCTGACCATTACTGAGCCACTTAGACACTTTCATAAATGTTCTCAGCAGGTGAGATTTTGGGATGTTGAATTGCAACTGGCCTTGGCTGAAACAGTCTCCCTAGTGGGAAGAAATTAAAACATAAGGAGGGAATGCACACTGTCAGTGACTTCAACTGCTCAGTAGACACCCACTTTGAGTGTGTAAAATTAATCTGAATGGCTCATGAGTCATAAACTATAATCCACTCCACACTTACTGAAAATAAAGACAAGGCTTATGATTATGGTGAAGAAGAAAATAGCTCCCATCCTGGCAATGTTCTCCACTTCAGGGAAGGCTTGGAATTTTTCCTGCAATGAAAATGAGGGACTAGGTCAATTACAATTGGCACATAATCCTAAATATGTGCCACAAATATTCAGTAGGCTACATTAAAAATTATACAATATGTTAAAAACTGTAATATACAAATGAGTTACATAAATGAGAAACACAAGCAGATGCTTCCACACAGATGCGCTGCACGATACAGTTAAGTGCTTAACATCCCATCACGCTCTGTGGCAGGTAGAAAAATGCTGCGAAGGCCCAGTCCATTCTGAATTTGTATCAAGATGGAAAAAGAAAGGACTTTGAAAGACGCTTCATTATTGGCAGACAGATTGCAGGAGCTTCAGTCACAAAGACCAATCAGCTGGCAACAGTGTCGAAAGTGACATAGGAAGCTTCAGTTTCAGTTTCAGATTCAGCCTTGTTCATTACTTCCTACATCACCTGACATGATGACCTTTAGTCAATCATATATCAAATTTTTAAAGTATTTTACCTCTCATATGAAGACATTCCCATCCTCGAGCTATATTCCTCATAACCACTTGGTTCTGGATGAGGATTCCTCTTAGACTATTCTTCCTCCTCAGTAAATATTTACTCAATGGCTTTTGTTCCTTTGATTTTTAGCTACTGATTGAACTGCATTTAGATTTGCATTAAGGGTGAATTCTTGGGAAACTTAGAATTTCAATATGTCTCTGGTTATAATTATAATTTTGCAACATGATTATTTAATAAATGTCCTATTAGAGCATAATTATCTGTATCTGCTGTGAACATTTTTTTCAGATTTTAAATAAAACAGCACCATACCTCTCCACTTCTGACAATGTCCAGTGTTGAGTCTCCAACTTCTTTATTTTCCATAGGTGCAAATGTTATCCATGTTTCTGTTAAAAGTCCAAACCAAAGATAAAGTTTATGTCCAAAATGAAATGAACTGTTTTGTGTTTTGTCTCAAAATAAAAAAAATTATGTTTAGATTTGCAAACCCACCAGTAGTAAGTGTCAAGCCCTGGGTAATTGGTTGTTCCACAGGAGCTGGAAAAAAATGTACTACATTGCAGTACAACTATAAAAAAACAACACAGACTGATCATTTTGTATGAGCATTACCTTCCTCCATGACCAGGTGTGTGTTGTGTTTATAGTCATTGAACCACCCAGGAATCTCGACCCTGCAGCCATATACACCACTGTCACTCCACTGAGCGTTCAGGATTGTCAGGGAGATATTTCCATCTCGAACCCTACCCAGCAGCTGGTACCTGGAGGACTGACTGGGCTGCACAGCCAAGTCCTTGGAGGAAATGATGGTGTCAGAGCATTTGAACCTGGGGATGTGTCCTCGTCCCCAACAGAAACTCAGCTCACCATAATGTTTGGTGTCATATGCACAGGGTAAGGTGACATTGTGCCCAATGAGTCCAATGACATCAGTGTGTGAGGACACTGTGGAGGACAACAATTGATCAAACTGGATGGTCCAATGCAAACTGCAATTTTAATTCTGAACTGCGAGGCCCCCTGCAACACACACACACATGCACTTGGATACACACAGACCCCTCCACCCACATGCACACACTACAAATACCAGAAAAAAGTACAGTATATCGACTTACCTCTGGTCAGGACGGTGAGAAGAAATACACAAAGACCACGCATTTGTGTAGGCTATTGTATAACAATGTCCTGAAGTGAGGATACAATGATTTTCTCAATCCACACACAGAAGCCTACTAAAGGATGGTATTATGCACTAGGATTTTAACTTCCCTTTTCTGAAAATCAGGAAGGAAATTGTTTGGTCTTGACTTTTTATGATGTGCAATGAGCTCACTGAAAGAATGATTTGCCTTATGTGCTTTTGTAAACCAGTTTATAAACATCAGCTGCCCCTGTAAGAAGATCTATATATATATATATATATATAAACACATCT
>CM076655.1:7684530-7798939 GCA_038496675.1 Rachycentron canadum
ATATATATATATATATATATATATATATATATATATGTGTGTGTGTGTGTGTGTGTGTGTATATATATATAAAAGAAAAGAAAATATCCTACTGGGAAACATATAAATACACAATGCAATTCCATGCATGTATACAGTGTGGGATGTTTAAGACAGTCCAGCAGAAGATGACACATACTTAAACAGGAAATATTACTCCTGCGATTGTGCAATTTACTGACATGCAACGTTTTATGTGTTTACATAGGTCTGCAAAGCAACTCCTTGAATTCTTTTGCACTGCTTGCAGACTGAGTAATATTTGGGTAAAGTCCCCAGTTTTCCACTCATTACAGTTTCCTCTTATCTTTAGCTGTAATAGTGGTAACTAAAGTAGAACAGTAGTACACTTTGGAGAACGGTGTTTTAATTTGGCTGTGATGAGTATTTCTGCTGACAATTCCCTCTCCTGGCCACATTTTTTTTAAGTTGTCCCTTTACTGGAAAAAAGTATCAGCATCTTCTCATCTGACTTCCACTCTCACTTCCAACCCCATTTTCCACTTTCCAATTACGTTTTTTAATTCAGTGAAAAATAAGTTGACAGTGTCCATTTGCTGCTCTTTATGAGTGAAAAAATACCTTTTACAAAATCCTATTGGGTTTAAGAGACTAGGCTTAATGTGACCCATAAACAAGAAATGGTCCACTGTATTGGTTTAGATCACTATGACATTTTGTGTTGGGCTCATGCTTTACAGTTTATGTTTCTTTCTTCTACAAAGAGTAATTAGGGGCTTCCCCTTTAGACAATGACACCATGTAATGAAAAGAAACATTCTGAATGTCTCTAACGTTAGAGGTGTTGCTGCTGTCAGATGTACAGGTCTGAAAAATATTTCTGCTGCTATTTTGAATCCTTTTTTAAACTGTCCATTGGGAGTCTGACCATATTATCAACGTGTAATCCCAAATGGTTCATATGTGTTGTTCATACATGTCGACAGAACATAGTATTTATGTTTCAAGGTCACTGCTATATGATCAATGGAGAGGATGAGTCTGTGTGTGTATGAGCCTAAGAAAAATATTTTGTCTTTACCAGTTTCTTTCTGCCCTCCACTCACCTCTGACAGGCTTCTCTCCACCTCCACCTGTCAACACCTGTCAGCCACCACTGAGCTCCTTTGTGCTCCATAGATCACTGTCCTCCCACGATGATGTTGTTTTGTCATTTCTCTCAACCGCTCAGTTCTTAGATTCTCGCAACATAAGAAAACTCCAACAATTCTGTTTACACATTCACACATCCATGTCTTTTGAGATGTAGATATGTGAATTTGTTCTTCTTAGGGACTCACAAATCCAATTGTTTCAAACAAATAAAAGATCTGCAACCCATAATGCTGAGTTTCTCTCTATGGTATTATTTACAATAATTGTTTTTGAATGTCATGAATACTTCATCTTCTTGTAGACCAGGAGTTTTGTTTGAGTTAATTTTCTGTTTGGGTTCAAATTGGAGCCATTGTCAATCTGCTTTACTGATAACAGTTTAAAAATGGCATTTAGGGCAAAAAAACTGGTCTGGTCTATGGCCAAAGTCCCAGCACTGACAAATCCATGGCTGGGTAACTTTTGCTGATGTCTGATAAAATGGAGAGCAAACTGAAAAAAGGGAAGTGAGATGACAGGGGTCAGTCTGTGTCATTTTTAGAAGCTAGTGAAGTGGTTGGCAGTCGCCGCCTGGTCAGCTTCATTTCTTGAAACCAGAACTAAAGCACAAAGAGGGCGATCTTGTTTGTCTTTGTGTGAAATGTAATAAAAAGTAGAGATTGATCTGTCCACGAAAGCAATACATACATCAGCTTCATTCTTTGTCAATTTGAGGTTTCCTAAGGTGATCCATCACAAGAGGCCAGTGTCAGAAAATATTGATTTGCAATATTGCTGACACTGGAGGATCCATTGCTACCTTTAAAGCAAACATGCTGAGCCGTCAGACAGCTCTTTGGTCCGTCAGATGACCTCTACTTCCCCAATGTGTTTGCTGGATGAGAACCATCTGCTGGAGGAATATGGGATAGCAACATTGATGAAGATGTTCCTATCCCTACATTCCCATTAATGTACATTTAACACATGTTTACCACACAAGGTCGTAACATACAAAACGTTTAAAGTAATTAAGCGGTGTCATGTAATTCCTTAGGTATGCATGTGCCTATATGATGTCTGGACCACTTACATGTATATAAGGTCATTGTCAAATGGACAGTGGAAAAGAATATACTGTATATGAGAACTGAGTTAAATATTTTGAGTTTAAACAATGGAAACAGACCGTTTTGCAATGCAAAAATTTTTTACAGTGTAAAAATTATTTATTCATGTATTCAACAATTGATGCCCTGATAAAGACCTTGTGGTTGCAATGTTGAGCAAATATTTTGGTTTGACAGTTATCATGTGCCCACTGCTGACCTTGGATGACAGCTTGTTTTTGTCTTCTTGTCAACACTCTCAGTTGTATAAGACGAAAAAGACCACAAAAACCACCACAGAGCTCCTAGAGCAAATGTCTATGTCTAAGTACTATTGCAGTTATGATAACATTGAGGCCTTTTTGAACAGTCACCTTAAAGTGGATTTATAATTGTGTGTTAAGGGATTACAGTATAGATTTGGAGCGCACACTGTGCAGCAGAGTCTATGTATGGTAGAGGTGAAGATTGATGGATGAGCAGCCATTTCCCATTTCCAACCATCCAATTTAAAACCAATCATTTTACTTTTTAAGCCTGACCATTGGTCCATAATCATACTAAGTACATAAATACATATTGTGTACACATACATAAATAATACTAAGATGAGAAAGTTACCCTCACCTTAATAAAGTGGTCATTTTAACCGAACGATGATCCTCACGGAAACATTAACCCTAGTTATTTTTGCCTAAATCTAACCAAGCCTTAACCGAATTGTTCCAAAAGAAAAAATATCTTTTTATTGGAAGTCACTGTCAATCATGACAGGACAATATAATTTGTAACAGTAAAATGTAACAATACAGCAGCTCAGGATATGCCACATGAACAGAGCTGGACCTGTGATTAGTCAGCACGGGAAATTTGAGCTTTGTCCTCAAAGTTTCTGATGCTAGCTGAGATTATTGACATCAAAAGTTATTCGTTTTCTCCATGTAGTAATGCACATAAATCAAAGCAATCGCCACTGCAAATCTTCCTTTCACAACCCACCCCCTCTATTATAGTGAATGTAACAACACAATTACAGCAACAGCACAGAGGACCCTCATATTCAGTAATGACTAATGAGCGAACACCAACATTCCCACTGTGGCTCGGACCAAAAGTGAAGTTATACATACTCTTATTTTGGGGGGATACAATTAAAGCATAAGGCCCATCAGCTTGTGAACTGTAAATCAAAATCTGAATTACACGTATTCACAGGTGGACTCCCACTGAAAGTATAAATCAATTTTTAAACCTTCCAAATTAAGTATACTTAGTATAAATATTTCTAATAATGTAATATTCTTGGTTTTCGCAAACATTAATTAAATTCAGTCCAGAAATGTTCTTCACTAACAGGAGATTATAGCATAATTTTTATGGAGTGTATGTGGGAGAATCTTGTGAGAATAAATAGTGAAACATAGAGTTGTTTTTTCTGTCTATACACAGTCAGTCTCTTTCTCAGCATTCATTTATTTCTTGTTTCCTAAATATAAAAAAGGCACATGCTCTAATTGGTCAGCGTAAGTCTACATGTGTGCACAATTCATGCGTGGATGAAGGATTTATTGCTGTTTCTCCCAAAGACTGTGGGGCCCCGGCTCTTTCCCCACTTCTTACTTCCCACCCTTGTCCCTCCTGAGAGTGTGTCTCAATGTCCCCCTCCTCTCTCCTATTAATATCCCATGAGGGAGACCGGCGCTCATGAGGAGTTTGGGAGCGGAAACGCTTCCAAATACTCCTGGAAGACACAGAGCTGGATGAGGATGAGGGCAATGAAGAGAAAGAGGGACAGAGATTAAGGCAAGTGAGGAGAGAAATTCGATCTGAATGTGTGAAAGCGGATTAGAAAGTGTGAGTAAGGAGAGGAAACAGAGTGGAAGTGAAAGAAAGAAAGAAGAGATGTAGTAAGCAGCAAGAATAAAAAGCTGGCAAAAGACAGGATGTAGAGATCTGTACCAGACAGAAAAACACCTTACACTCTACTGTGCAGTCGCTTGAGTGACTTAAAGTAAAAGAAGTAGTATTCATAATGTCTTTTTTTAATCAATGTCATTTTACTATGAGCATTCCCAGTGTTTATAGTTTATTTTCCCTCCCACTCCCACTGTGTTGGGACGCTGCCATGACTCCTGTCTCCATCAATGCAGCATTGCTATGGGAAATACAGTTTCAAGAGTCTTTTCCCACAAACACAATCTTTTCTTTTGTATCAATAACTTACCATTCATTGGTGTATGTGGTGATCTGTGCTGCAAACTTTACAACAGATTGTTTGGTCTAAAAATGGGCATGAGAAAGGTAGGATGCTCAGACTGTGCCTACACAGAGTGAGGAAGAGAGGCACTGCTACAGGATACTCAACCAACAGCATTCTCATGAGTTCAGCCTTCTTCAGCACTATTGAAGGGGAAAAATGTGCAAGCATAAACATGCCCTTAAAGGAAAGATGATTAGGGATGTACAGAAGAGAAGAAGCTCTCCTGACCCTAGGCTGATCCAGATCCAACTCTTTCCCTCCGCTGGGAAACAAAGTCCTCTTTTCATTTCTCACATGGCCAAGGCATCCCTGCTACTAACACTGGACAGAGAGATGCTGAGAAAACCATGAGCACGGGACCAGTATGGGAAAATGTTTCTTTTTGGTTTTTACAGGTCTGGGATAGTTGAATATATATATGTCTGTGCATGACAACACCCATGCAAGTCAACTGTAAGCTCAAAATGGGAAAACAAATTCACATAGTCAGGGGCAAAAAAGTTAAGTAAGTACTGGATAAAAGTTTAATTTCTGTTGTTGGCTAAAACCCCAGCTGCTTTTATCAGTGTTTTTTCCTGTCAGTTCATCTGAGCAGACAGCGCCTGACTCAGCCACAATAC
Organism: Rachycentron canadum; assembly: GCA_038496675.1. Taxonomy (NCBI): domain Eukaryota; kingdom Metazoa; phylum Chordata; class Actinopteri; order Carangiformes; family Rachycentridae; genus Rachycentron; species Rachycentron canadum. The sequence continues at coordinate 7,689,654 of CM076655.1, forward strand.
TGTGCATCAGCCCAAGGCCACAAGTCCTCAGTGCTAAACACAACAAGAGTCAAGGTTCATGAGAACGTTTGTGTTCTATGTGCATAAGTGTTTAAAGTGTTCATGCACAGACACACATATATATATCAACCTAGTCTGATTCAGTGCAGTCATAAAGTTAAAAAAAAGGTCATTTTCACAGTCACTCATCGAGTGATATGTACATGTTCATATCACATAAAGGAAAAAAACTTGCATACAGTTCCAGTGAGGAAATTACCAAGACAACAGTGAAGCAAAACTAGTGCAATTACTGGTAATGACTGCAAAATATTGATAACAGAGTAACATAACATAATTACATAATTACAGAGTAAAATTCAAGCAGAAGAAGATTGGTCTAAAATAAAATGGAAACAAAATTGTAAAATTATTACAAGTAGGTTATAAGTAGGACCCATCTGTCTTACCCTGTGAGACAGGTGGGTCATTGGTCTGTAGTACAGTGCCCCAGAGAGCTCAACACACTGCAACTTAAGAAAGCACATGAAAATAGAATAAACACAAGCAATCAACATCTTCATCAATTCAATAATATTAAAAACACAAATGTGTTGCAAATACAAAACATGAACAAAAAACAATAGAACAAGAGAACTAATGAAAGAAGAAAAGAGAAAGAGAGAGCAAACAAGAATGAGAGTGAGAACGAACAAAAGAAGAAAGGAAATGATAAGAGAACTAAACAAAGAATAAAAGAACAAGAGCATGAAAGAAAGGACAAAACAACAAAGTCAAGATTATATTGACTTTGTCGCTCTGTATTCGTGGACTTCCTGTTTTCCTCCTGTCACAATACCCACAGCCTCTAGAGGTCATCTAACATTAAAGAGTAACTATGGTTCACAATAAGCTGCTCGCACTTATATACTTGTATATGGGATCATATGAACAGTCTCAGTTAAAGACAGAGCAGGTTGATTTATTTAAATTCTTTTCAAATCAGACAAATGGACAACAAGTCAAACACTGCTGCGGGAGGCTTTAGCTACAGGACACAATTTACTGCCACGTGTTGTCAAAGGTTAAATCCAGGTTTAAAAAGGAAATTAAACATAAAGTGACGTTTTTGCAGTTTGTTTCAGAGTTAATATTAAGATATATGGCAAATGCATCTCAAACACTGCCACTGTTTAATGTTATGTTAATCCACAGGTTGTGTCTCTGTTGCACTGGAGTCACCGTCAGCAAAGGAATCTGTAAATGGACCTATTTACCTACTCAAGGAATGTCAGAAATTTTCACACACACACATTTCTTCTTCCTTGAGTCATCTCATCTGCAGAGTACATCATTCATCTTTAGCCAATGATCCCTGTTTATTGGATTCACATGAGGAACCTAAACAAAGACGGGAAGGAAACAAAACTGACTGCATGGGCGGACACAATGGGGAGCTGGAGAGAGGGCACCATGTCAGTAGGAAAAACTCACCTGAGAGGGCAGATGTGACATTCCAGGGATCAACGGACTCAATGTCACATTTAGTAAACATATAAAGACATTTCTGTGGAATATCTGAAGTACAGGTTTTAGGGTTTTGTGTTATTTTCCAGGAGCATTTAATTCATTTTTGGGTTGAAAGCTTTACAATAATAGAAGTCTTTTAGGCCAAGAAAAACAAGAGGTCACATCATCAATCACAAGAAACCTAGTTTAATGCAGTTATGTAAGCCACTTGTTTTCAAACAAAACAGACATGAACACGTCCAAAATGTCCATTAAAATGACTCATTGTATCATAGAACTGTGTGCAGCTACAACAAGTGTGGTATTGTGGGTCAGAGAGTAGTTTGATAAGATCTTAAGGGATGACATGACAAATAATTTGAATTTGAGTTTTATTTTTGAATTTTATTCTGGAGTGATAATAATATTACATGTTCTTCATCAGCAGATGTTAGTTTGTTCAGTTGTTCATTCATAGAAATGTAGATTCAAATGTATGTAAGTTCAAATGTCCATGTTGGCAACATGGACATTAACATAGAAGAAGTGCTGTAAATTTGAATATTCCCTTGATGACTGTGACTGAAAACTCCCTCTGCTCATAAAAATCATGTGATATGTTGCTTCTAAATGGCCCTTGAGTTCATTTGTTTGTGAGAATTTGCTGTATATTGTTTATCATTTGGTTTTTATTTAGAAAAAATCAAGTTGTTTACTTTGATGCAATGAGCTTTTATAGTCTTAGTAATCCCACATCTCATCAATAATTTTTGGGAATAAAATCAAAACAAATTGAAATGTTATATAAGAAAAAGTCATTTATGGAAAATTGCTTTATATGGTCATGTTTTTGTTATTTACATTAAAAATAGCACCCAGCAGCAATAATTTTTTGCAGACATCTCCACATCTCTGTGCAAGATGTGAAATAGTTCTAGAAATATATCTGGTGAAACAAAGTGATTTAAAACTTGTCTCTCAGCCAAGAGTAAAGGCTGTGCATGGGGTCCATTTCTCTCTCCCTCCCTCATGTTCATGGGTTTCTGGCAAAGTCAATCAGTGCAGACCCAGCCATGAATGACCAATCAGTGAAATTACTCCAAGGTTACGCAATCGACCTCTCATCTCCGCTGCATTGTGCTGCACCCTGTAGACAGGGTAAAAACATGGAGGCAATCTCCTTGGAGATGCTGTAGCTGCAACTGTGCAGCTCACTTGGCCAGGGGTCTGGTGGGACAGCCTGAGTTTCTCACTGATGCCTGTGGCATTTCAATTAGGGAAAGAAAATACTTCGACTTTAGTCACACTGGCAACATAGAGAAAAAAATAACTGAGTGTCTAGTTCAAGACAGGAAATTGAGATGTATTCCTTTTAAATTTATACAAATTGATTGTTTTTTTTTTCACTTGCGATCTAAACCAGAGACAATAGCATTCCTCAGTACAATTTAAATGATGTATCCCTGTCATGTGTAGCATCCAGGTTTACTCCACACCCTCAGTTTATGGCTTCAGATATTAAAAAGTCATTAGAGGAAAAGAGATTTGGACAAATTTCTGGCTGTTCCCTTGACAACAATTTAATTTGTCTTACAAGCACAGAATCCCCGGAGATATAAACATCTTGTGCTCACAATTTCTTACATCTGTCAAAGCTACACTTTGCTGTGTTTTTTTCATCCCCCTCCTCCTCCGTAATAAACACGGCTGCCAATAAGAGCAGAGATGATAGTGTTCGAGCTCGTATTGTATCACTGTTTATTCTGGCTGAGGTCTGTGGATTTCAAAAGAGTAGTGTTTGTACTGAGAGGCTGCAGTAAGTCTTTTCTGTGACTCATTAGGGCCTATAAACATGGGTTTTGTGGCTACATTGTGTGTTATTGCTCAGAACATTATGGACCGATTCTGCTTGGAGTATAAGTTCATGAAATTTTATTATAAATGAAAAATTGTTCAAAATACACCTTTTCATCACAGCTATTGATATTGGCAGATTTGTTACCAGAAGGCTTAATAAAGTGAGAAAAACGGGTAGTAATTTTTTCGTTTTACCTCCTCTGATATAATAAATGTAAGAGTTGGTGTAGGACAAATATGTGACTTTGTGATAAATAGTAATTTGATTTGCAAATTGATAAAATGATAATGATAATCATTATCTGTGCAAATGCAAAATGAGTCCTAAAATGTTTAATTAATGCACTTGTCTGTGCTCAGGTTCAAATTATCTTAATTCTCTATCTATTCTCTATCTTACAAATCATAATTGCAGTCTCTTAAATATAGAAATACTTTTACCATTTTGTCTGTCATTATCCGCATTAATAAAAGATAAACATTTTGAAGCAATGATAGCAATTTGCTTTATTCATTTGGTGGCAATCCGTGTTCACACGCTAATGACAAGCAAATGGAAACAGCTGAGTTACACTCATTTTTCCACAGAGAACCTTTAAATAAACCCTGTAATCATCATTTGATCTCAACAAGACATTATCAGAGGCAGTACTACCCAGGAGAAGACATTGATTGATGCTTATTGATGTTTGTTTTTATCACTTACTCTTACAAAGCCTCAAAATCTGCTGTCTTCCCTGAAGTACATAATTGACTCCATGTGTGACACAAATCGTTTTGCACTTGAATAACTTTTTAATTTTTATGTACTTAAATCCCATATCACAAGTTTCACAGTACAGTAAAAAACATAATCAGTATTTATGAATTCTAATTCCCTGCTTTAATGGCATTTATCTTTAGCAAAATGTTTATGCTGTTCAAGTAAATATATAAACATCTAATTTTTCATTGAGTTGAATCAAATTCTTACTTAACATATCTTAACAAGTAGCATAATAGTTAGAATGCCTACCATATAAACACAACATCCCTGGTTTAGTTGTTCCATGTACTAGCCCTCACTTTCATCCTGTTTCTTATCTGCCTCTGTACTGACTCTGACACTATTAAAGGTTCTGCAAACAAAGTTTTAGACAATAGTTTAGCCACAACTATTTTCTATGTAAAGATTTGAATTTTTTACCCAGTGCGACCATGGAACGACTGCTGGGCTGTCTTTACCAAAATGGAGAGGAAACTTGCTTTTCTTGCTTTTACATCTCCTCGATGTAAGTAACTTGGTGAGTCCACAATGTCAAGCCTGTTTCATTTGTGACTGGCTACAGTAGGCATGAAACATTAGCTGCCTTGTTGTTATCATCGTTATTAATGTGCAAATGCTGGTGCAGCTTGTTGGTTAACCGTCATCATTGCTGTGGAGCAGCAGCATTAGTATAGACAAATAGAGTGGTTAACCCTTAACCCTAGAAATTAGTTTTCATTTTAGCACTTCAGAGTCCCTTGTCCCAAAGTCTATAGGTCTTATGGGATTTTGGTTAGATGGATGAAATAAAGTCTGTGGTTAACACAAGCTTAATACATTTTCAATTTTTATACTACAACATAAAATGTTAAAGTAAATACCCCAATCCAGAGGTTTTCAACATTAAACACATCACTTTATGCGAAAACTGATCCATTCACCAGTCTGCCTTCATACACTTGTTGTGTTTATACAAATTATCTCTAATGTTCGAAGGAGAAGGCTTATATAGTAGAGGTATGAGCTTAATCTTGGAAGTTTTACTAAGTAACTGTGGTGTATGTATGACAAACAAAGCATTTGTTATGGTCTTAGATGCCATTGGTCTAGTGCCGAAAAAAAGGGCAGTGACATTTGTTTACGGAAGCTTTAGCTGCACAATGAACAAGAGACTCTTTATATTGATAATGAAAATATCCCATTCATTAATTCAGCCTTTGTTCAAAGAAATGTTTTACACTCTAATCTGTGAGACGTCATATCACTTTTTTGTTCAAGTTAACCTGTAGTATGCAGAAGAAGGAGCTCCACTGGTATGAATGCTGCATTTAATCTTTTTTGAAAGTTCACTTACATACACTGGATTCTGGGAAATGACAAAATGTAAAAATGTTCAACATATTTTTCTTGCTGACAAGCCTTCATTTTTAAAGCTGATTGTGAGTCTGACTGTGATAAGGTAATGCAGCAAATCTGTGACCTTCTTGCTGTCAAAGCAACACACAACAGAGCTGAAAATGACAGATGATTTAGTGAGGCGCCCCGGCCTGGGAACGGCTGCCCTGAACACTCTGTGAGTCTGGGTGGAAGAGGCAAAGTGGGAGAAAACAACACAAACGCTTGTCTGCACTATTTCCTGTAATGACAGTAATTAAAACAGAGAGAAGATAGCAGCTCTCCTCCCAAATGTCATGCTGGCACATTTTAATGTCCATTGTGTGTTTGCGTGCATGTGTGTGTGCTTATGGTTTGTGTGCCTGAAGAGTTAACTAATGCAAAGACTAAAGTAATAGTCCTGAGGTGTTAATAGCTTTGTGGGGCAGCGTTAGACGAATGCAAAAAACTCAAATACAAAGTAGTTTTTTTGTCGATCTTTCACACACACCCACACAGCCAGAAATAGTTTTAGAAATTCAAAATGTGATGAATAATATGCAGTACTTCATTGACTAATGTCCTTTCTGACTATGATGGTCAACACTAGAGGATACTGGGCTAGTTTTTCGTGTGGAAGTTTGAAAGATTATTTTCCTGGGTTAGGGTTAGGGTTAGGGTTCATCAATTTCTAACCAACTTGAAATCATGTAATGTGACAGCGATGAAAGTTAAGTAAAGTTAATTAGGAACTATCACCAACTGGGTTTTGCATACTCACCATAAAACTGGATTCCCAACTGAACTTCCAGCTCATGCTGGAAAATCTGAGTCACTAGTCCGTCTTATCTGCCATGGCTTTGATCCAGAGTTTTTTTCTTTTGTTTTTCACTGCAAAACATAGCAAACACAAGTGCTACCAGCTGACAGCAATGGTGTGACTCCACTGTTGCAAAGATGTGTTTCATCACTCTGTGAAATCCCAAATCCCTGGGATTGTTGCTCTGCAATAGTCTAGCATACACACCAAGTGTGTGTTGCTGTGTCTTGATTGAATCGTCTGGAGAGTGTGTTCTTATGATTAAAATATTAAATTATGGCTAACTCTTATATCTCCTCAGGACTTCCTCCAGTGACATGTTCACACAGTATTTACTTGAACTAGTCTTATTATTCTGCTGCTATTTTCATTAGTTATACTTGTTTGGAGTTGTTTGGATTAAACAATAAAAGTAAATGAATATAATGTGGTCCATTGACTTATTGGCTTACTTTTCATTTGGTGAGTGGGCACTTCAGTTATGAGAGAAGTGGAAACAGCACAGCCCATTAAATATCAGTTGCTCCCAGTGGAAATCTGTCATTTCTTGGCTTCCCACTTTACTCTGAGTGTACACATTAGTTTTTTTGTTTTTGTTTTCTTTTTAATTATGACAACAGCCCCACAAGCTGCTCATTGTAGTAAATGCTGTTTTGTTTTATTCTAGGTTCAGATGGGACAACTAGCAGACTCTACAGTTTTTAATGCATCCTCGTCCTCCATCACTTTTGACACTTACCTTCACAACATGGAGCATCACATCAGTGTGGTGCCAGGCTCAGTTTTATTGTGACAGTGAAGCTCTTACGCTTCATGCTTATTCATGATGCTGCGGCAAACAACTGACATGTAAGTAATTTGCTTATGGTGGGAGAAAGTGTCATTTTGTACACAGAACATAATGTTTTCACCACAGGAGCCACTCCAGGCTCATCAGGCACCCAGAAACCATTTTATGAACACAGGAACCTAAGGTTGGAGGAACAAGGTCTGTGTATAATTCCTTTACCCACAGAAAATCCCAGCTACTTTTCATTGGCCCTGGAACTATAAGCTATTAAGCAGGCAGTGACATAGTAGGTCATTGAAGGTAATTTGTCTCTTATTTGAGTTATGTTAGCTCTGTATCAATAACATGTACATTAGCATTACTGTCACTTTTAGATTTATCTGGGGCAAGTCATGGAAATTCAAAAATATGCTGTCAAACAGCAGCTTTTACACTTTAGAAATGGCACAGTCTTATTTGTGGAATTTTGCCTTTAATTGCTTCTCTAGTTTCTTTCTATACAGTTTACATGGTATATTATGGATTTTCTAAATATCTGACAAGTTTTACTGCCTGCATGCCAAGTTAAACAGTCTCTGGTGGTCTTGGATGACCCACTGCTCTTAGACATCCAAGAAAACGTAAGGCTTACATCCCCTATCTTAAGAGCACCCTTTAGCCCACTGAGTTATATTTATCTTTATAAGATATCAGCCATAACATTATGACCACTGACAGGTGAAGTGAACAACTTTGATTATCCTGCTACGATGGCAGCTCTCAGTGGGTGAGACATTAAGCAGCAAGTTAAGTGGTGAATATGTGAGTGAATTTGACAAGGGCCAAATTGGGATGGCTAGATGAAACAGCAGCTCTTGTGGGATGTTCCCCAGTGGTCAGTACCTACCAAAAGGCCAAGGTAGGAAAACCAGTGAACCAGTGCCGGGGTCATAGGCAGCCAAGGCTCACTGATCCATGTGGGAAATGCAGCCTGGCCCATATGATATGATCCAACAGAGGAGCTACAGTAGCTCAAACTGCTGAAAAAGTTCATGCTGGTTCTGATGGAAAGGAGTCAGAACACAGTACATTGCAATTTGCTGCATAGCTACAGACCAGTCAAGGTCCAGGTAGACCAATGCATGGTTCAGGAATGGTTTAAGAAACACAAGTTCAAGGTGTTGACTCGGCTCCAAATTCCCCAGATCCAATCAAGCATTTGTTGGATGAGCAGGACAAATCAGTCCGATAACAAAAATAATAATACTCAACATATACAGTACAATCTGTTACTGGGGTCTGATATAATGTAATGATAATATATATTGTAATATTGTATATTACATCTAAATGGCTATTAATGATAACATACCTAAAATGTCAATACAGGGCATAGCTCTGCCATGGCCAAACAGCTATCTTTGTATCTCTCAGAAAAAGAAAGTACTCTGATAACATCCACAATTTCTTTGCCATAAAACATATGTCAAGCCATAGGATACATACAATATTTCCTGAAAATTTCGTAAAAATGTTTTTAAAAAATGCCCAATTTTGCAATGTTAAGGAAAATTTAAAATTGCCCCTTATCAGCCCCTTAAACCAGAGGCCCACCAAAACTTTTAGTACTTTAGCACATCTCACTGACAAACAAAAAATAAAATGGATACTACAATCAACAAATATTAGTTAATGGAGTTGATATGGCAAAATTGATGATATCATGTTTTACACTCATATGCACTGATTCAGGTAGCCACATATATGAAATTTTTGTATTCCTATAAAAATTATCTATTCTTCACAAAATTATGAACTCTGTGTACCATGCCAGCATTGTCTGTTTATATAAATGATCACCATGGACTACAACAGCCATCCAAAATGGTAGGGACAAATTGATCGAGACAGCTGTGGAAAAAATTCTTTTCACTGATTGCCAAAATCTAGAGGCACATTCTTGCTCAGTATATTTGGGGAAACAAACTCCAAATATAAACCTCTCTTGGGGGGGAGCACATGATACATATGCACGTCGTACAGTCCTCATCTCCTACTTTAGCAGTGCAACATGACAAGCACAACACAGGAACATGCTGCTGCAGGATGAGCCAACTATTTTTTTGACTGTGGGATTGTTGTAGTTTTTTTTGAGGATTACAAGCTGCAGACATGAAACACACATGAAACAGACATTCCAGCGTAGCAAATGCCGGAATAAATAGAACATGTGCTGTGTTCATCCGTGATAAATGTACGCTGATGAGGCACTGACTTCCTGATCAGAGATGTTGTAACAACAAATACTTCTGAAGAATGTTGTTACATAACAATCTCCTCTGCTGTTTTTGCACAAATATAATAACACTGAGGCATTTTTGTTCTAAAAGTTTCAACATTTCACACCCACAGATGAAAGGGAGCAAGGAAAATGTATTTATGTTATATTAACCACCATGAAGATAATGAAGTGTTTGATTGATGCAGGTTTACAGAAAAGAAAATAATGAGGACTTGTACAGTGTAGCTACACAATCTTAGAAGAAGAATTCATAAAGTAAAGACAGTAATAACACAATGTAGAAATACTTTGTAAAAGTATGTAGAATATTTGGACTTCGTAAAAGTAGAGGTGTTAAAGTATCTAGTGTACTGCTGTAATCCATAATGATTTATTTGTTCATTATATTTTGTATTTATGATATGAATCTAGTAAATAGAGCTGTTGAATAAATGTGGTGAAGTGGAAGTAATGGAACCAAAGGATAAAATATCATAAAATGGATTTACTCAAGCAAAGCACAAGTATATAAAGACTGCAATGAGGTACAGTACTCGGGAAAATGTTCTGAAGTATGAGAATCTTTTTTTTTTATTTCCAAATTGGGCCTAGAGACAAGAGAATTTTAGAAGTTTGTTTATAAAAGCAAATCAGTACCAGCAGGGACATATGAGGCATAAGTAACATTTTTTTATTCACACGCTAGTCTAGCTACACCCAAATATTGTTGAACAATTGTGATGCTTATTTCTTACAAGTAGGCCTACTTGGGAAAGAAACACATCTTAAAAACTCAAGAGATCTACAGCAATTCTTTCTCTTGATAGTCATTCAGCCAATTTACCAGTGTCTGTCCTCCATGTTGATTCCTGCATTTGTTGTTAGCCAGTTTTCAAACAGACAGGCTGGTATCTTGTTCCAAAACAAGTGCAACTCTCTTTCAGCCAGTACAAACTGAAATAGAAACACTTTATTAGCCAAGTACATTTTATACACATCAAGGGACTGATACCGTGCAACTTGGTATAACTACATTACATGTCGTGGTTAGTCGTTTACTGGCTCCTGAGAACCAGATTAAAGGCCAAGGCCTTGGCCAAGACTGACGTACACTGACTCAACAGTATCTGACGCAGATTCAAGAGTTTTCACTGGCTGAAATGACAGAACTTAACATGCCCACCACCAAATTTAAATAGTTGGTTCTCAGTCAAAATTAACAAAAATATCTTTTCTCACCTCTAATGATTTTCAATAATGCAGATATTTATGTTTCTTAATTGCTCTGCTTTCATCTCAGTAAAATGGAGAAAAGGTGAATTTCGTCTGTGGTGCTCTAAGGACTGAAACATCACATTTGAAAAAAAAAGTTTTCTTTCCAGAGTCAGAGTCCAAGTCAACTTCAGTGTGAACAGATGCACTAGAACTTCTTTCCATAAAAGACTTAGTTCAGAGTATCTACAAGTGTGCACCACAAAAGAAACTCACTCACCTCCATTGTGCAGAGAAAGTGTGAATATTAGACACTGGTTTCCTAAAACCTGGCAAAATCAAACCAACTGGTCTTAGTATAGCTGGATGCCACCTAAGATAAAATATCCAGTTAGTCCATAACAAATGATTTATTACATCTGCAAAATAAGTTATGTGAACTGGCCTGTACTGCGTTTGATTTGAGTGGCCAAATCATGTCTTAAACAGAGGAACCATACCAGTTATAGTACAATTACGCCATTTCTTGTACCCAACAGAAGATGAAGAGCAGATACTAATTCTACAGGGATGTGTTTTATACAAAGGTTAGAGCCATTATAGTATTTTTTGCTGTTTTCTCCCAACCACCATAAGCCTGATGAGATGGAGGCCTGTCTGTGCAAGATTTATGCAGTGCTGATGTGAAACACTTCTTCTAAGACTCTCAAGAAGTCAGAGATCAAATTCAAGTGGTAGCAGCTTTAAACACAAAGCTGTCAACCAATGAGTTATTATTTAAGATTCTTAGCTTTATGGGAGAGTGGGGTCTAATATGAATTCCAATTCAGCTTTATGGAATACCTCCTCTAGGCAATAAACTGTGAGGAAAACTTTTTTTCTATAAATATAAAACCTTTAAAGAACTTAAATGTTACTATAAAGCCTTAAGAAAAGGAACCATCATTATTTTATGTTATATGTTTCATTTGGTCTTTTTCTGAGAATTTCTCCTCCATACCACAAAGCACCTCCTCATAACTAAACTATAACACAGTAATCTTGTAAACAAGCATAAGAAAACGGTGGTGAAATATTGTATGCAAAAAAATCAGTTGTTCTTCCTGTATGCTGCAAAATGGATCTGATAGGTCAGTGCTGCCTTCTCTATAAGCACACTGTTTGAAAAGGTCTGCATGTTTCTGAGGTTTTATGGCCCACATTAATCACCCCTTATGTACTTCAAGGATTCTCTGTGACCTTACATTGTTCGACTAAGTGAGGAGAGTAGAGGCAACAAAACAAAAAAAAGCCTCCTGCTGTACTTTGTCCTGATTTCACACAGCCAGTGCCAGTGCTTAAAGGGTAATTCCAGTTGGGAGTCAGTGATGGTCACCTTTTAGTGCCCTAGTTCACTTCTAACCACAGAAAAACTCTAAAGGGGATTTAAATCCCTGTTTTTCTACTAATTTTGTTGTTCAGTCCTCAGTGACCAACAATACAATGAAGAGTCCCTGTTATCCATTTGACATCATTTTAAAATCATCAACCATTTCTCTTAAAACATTTCTAACTGATGGGTTTGTCAGTAGTTGACAAATGACTTTATTTATGGGGCTCCATCTATTTCTTGACATATAGATGGAGCATATAGTTGACACATGCTTCAGTTAAACTCCATAGTCCTTTTTCTGCGTTTCAAGTGTTCACTGAAAGCATCCTTAGTAATAAAAAATATTATGTTAAGCATAATTTTTGCATTGCCAGCTTGCTTAAACTCTTTTTCATTTGGCCTACTCAGGCATGCTTTGGTGCAGTGGTCTAATGAATTAAGGAGTGACTTAAAAAAAAAAACAAAAAAAAAAACAAAGTATCACACCTCCTGTTAAAAGGTTGTGGTCTCAGGGTGCCCTTGTGGCCTCGGGTTTAAGTTGCAACCTCCTCAGTTCATGTCCGAACAAAGACCTTTGTTGTTGGCCGTTTCCCATCTCATTTTTCCCTCATTTCCTGTCATGTTTCTACTGTCATTTATCTAATGCCCCTCAAAACATACTGAGCAAAAAGTGTGTACGATATCAGCAGGGTTGATGTGATCACTCCCCATGACAAGTAAACTGAACTTATGTAAAGTCAGTGAGTTGTCCCTTTAAAGTTGTATAATTGAATTATAAAGAAAAATCAAACCTAGTCTTTAATTAGATCTTGTCAAGTGTTTATTATTAAGCTTATAATAAATTCTTACTGACCTACCTCACATGAAGAAACAGGGAACAGGAGCAGCACATGGGGAGTGTGGGTATCCAATGTGGAGCCGAGCCATGGCCTTTTTGGCAAGCCTAGTTAGTTTTCACATGGGAAGTTGGCCACAGCAACCTCTGGTTAGGACTCATGAAGAAGACAGGGAGAGACAGGAAGCCACAAATGAGAACAGAAGCTGTTTATATGGCCTTGTGCATACCAGACTCTTCATGTACATGCTTGGTTTAGCCCCTGGGCAAATGGTCAGATGTCCCAGGGCCATGGACCACTGTTGTTCATGTAAACAAATTCCCACAATGTAATGTGAGTGCCTCTGTGCACACAGTCTCTGCAGGTAAAACCAAACTAAAGGAACCCATGGTTCAGGTTTGCCCAGGGGCCTTTTGCAGTTTATGTAGCAGTGAAGAGGAAATTGCTCCTGAGTCACTTTGTTGCTTAAAAAAATGGGTTATGGGTTGAACAGGCTCATGCAGAAGCTGGCTTATTTCCTAAAAAATCATGCTGAGAAAACACAACAGTGTAACATCTGAAGTCATGCTGTCATCCACTCAGGTAGCATGTAATCTTCCCACTCTAAAGCATTTTTACATGAAGAGATTGACAGTGGAGAGTTCGGTCAAAGCCAAAGAGTGTCTTTTGCAGATTGAGTCTGTGTATAGTGCATGTTCACTGCAATTTTAAGTATGGATAAAATATGGATAAATTTCCTTGGTCATCCCAGCCTTGTCAAGTTGTTAAAAAGATACATTTCATAACATGAACAAAAGATGCTTAACAAGCTTAAGAATTTCCGTAGTTTGAAGCCAGATGCTATTCCAGTATCTCCTGTTCCCAAAGGAAACTAAGCTGATATATCCCTTGGGGGTGTGTTTTTTATCATTTTAACGACAAAATAAAATACACCTCTTGGTGGAGGCAGTTTAGCCCAAAAACTGCAAGACAATGTTCATGACTAGTGTAAAACTGTTAAAGTTGAGGTAACATAAGGGTCTCTTGTGAGGACTCAAGGCCAAAGACATGGCTGAGATAAAGATCAAGTTGGCTAACAACAGAATTTACTAAGACAAGCAGAAGAGGAAAACCTCAAACTCAACATCAGCCCACGATGCAGCAGCTGCCCTGGGTCTGAGTTCACTTAACCACAGTGTCTGTGGTCTGGAAGAAATTACTGTTGGCTCACAGTGACTCTGAAATTAGGACTATTACCACACTATGATCTAGAATAGGCGAATTTGATGTATTTTGAAGGTTTGCCCCCTCTGATCATTTTTAACCAGTTACAAGAAGTCAAATCTCAAAGTGACAGATGAAGTATTAGAATAGACATATGCTCATTTTTACTAAAGCTATGCACATTATTATTGGTGATACTCACTAATCATTTTTGGCAATATGGAAGCTATTATGGGGTCTACTGTGTGTAATTCAAGCCCATTTCATACATGTTACAGATGAGTGACAAATTACAGTAAAAAATAAAATAACAATGTTAAAATTTCCTAAGGAGTTGGTTGAGAACAGTTTTATCTCTTTGTCACTGATGACACAGGTTTGTGAAAAACATTTCTCTCGGATATTCTCTCATGTGGGGTTTTGGTATAGTGGCAGTGGCAATTATAGACTTGAGCATGGTTCACATCATTATCACACTTAAACTTTACAGTGAGCCCTAATGTCCTGTATGGAAATATCTAAACACCACCTCATTATTTTTTCATGTTTTGTCAGTAATTAGTCATTTGCCTGTATTTGTGTGTGTGAGTTAATTATGGTATTGAATAATAGCAAAATATAAGAGCAGATAACAGATGTGTTCAAGTTCACTTTCACGTTTCTGTTCACTGCTGTTATACAAATATTGGGAGTTGGTTCATCACTGGCAGTAAATTGGACCATGGTCATCTCAAGTGTTGAAGAATAGTAAACTACATTAGTAACAGTAAATAAAACACAATGGAAATGTTTTATTTTGTTTGTTTTTGTGCATTAAATTGGGGAAAGTTAGTAAAGTTTAAGTGTTTTGTTGCTGTGCACAGACATTTTTGTGTCTCCGGCTTCAGTAAAGCTTCAGCTGGTGATCAAGTAATTTGTGGCTCCAGGACCCTGAAGCAGCAAAATAGTCAGTTTTAGGTTTTGAAACAAATGAAAGAGCTGTTGCCAGTGTGAAACATGCTGCTATTGCTTTCACTATAGTATGAGTATGTATCTTTTACTAAGCTATTGATCATCTGCATCTTTTATAAATGTCTTGTCAGGGGAGTCAGATAGACACAGGGCTAATTTTATTTAATGTGGTATTAATGAAATGGTCAATCTCCCAAAGAATCTCATCGCAATATTTCAAGACTTTTCCACAAAGTTTAAAACAACCAATATGTGATTAATTCTTTTTCACTCAAAATTTCATCACTAACATGCTGTTAATGAAAATGAATTTCCAGTTATTCAGGTTCATGCTGCCAGCTCTCCAAAAACCAATGTTGCTTGAAATGAGCTGTTTGTCATCACCATCATCCAGGGCATTGATCCATTACCCGAGCTCAAATTGAACGGCACCTTTTTGCACTAATTAAGAAAATAGCTTTATAAGCACACATCTGGCAAATGTTAGAAACAGAGTAAAAAAGAGAGGAGGGTGTGGTACGAGTTACAGAGATGAGCCAAAACAAAAAGCAGGGAAAAAATGAAAATGAATCTGCCTGAAAGGTCCTTTGTCTTCCTTATTAGTTGTCAGTGAAGAAAATTATAATAATTGTTTTTTCTGCATCAATAGTCCTTCTAAAGATATCTTAGACATGCTGTCAGTCAGTGTTTCCAATATGAGAACCTTATGAGGACTGAACACGGGGCCCTGATATCAGAACTTTGAAAATGAAATTGATCTAGTGCAAAATGATTGGACAGAATAAGAAATTCATCAGTTGTATTTTTTTGACAAAAGTTTAACAATAAAATATACCATTAGAGCAAACTGGTTAAAGTAAAAGCTGGAAGAATTAAACTTTGTTCCACAAAGCAGGGTTCAATAACATAATTTATTCAGAGACATTAACAGACATTTTGGAAATGATTCACTTCTTGCCAAGATGAGATGATTGATACCACTGTCGTAGCTGTTCAGTAAATCTGAAGCTACATCCAGCTAACCAGTTAGCTTAGCTTAGCATAAACATCACAATTTTTAATATGAGTATATAAGTTCCCAGTCCAAAACATTAATACGTTCATTTCCTCCTTTTTATTTTTTGTCTACCCGTCCTTCACTAACTAAATGAATTATTGTATATTACTATAGAGTCACAAACAGTAGATGTTTTATGTTTGTATGCTATGAGTTTGACTCAGGTGAAGGAACTTTGTGGCTGTTGGCTGATGTTCTTTCCCTTTATCATCATCATTCACTTGCAGATAGTTTTAAAGTCTGGTCAGATATTTTAACTCAGAGTTTTCAGCTTTGTTGCTGATGTGGATGATGTTTCAGACCCAGCAGACCCAAAGTATTGTCTATGTTGTACTGCTTTGTTCATAAAGTCATAATTGTTCATACAAATTGACTCCAGTAGCTGCATTGTTTGAATTGCTAGCACTATACACTGGACACATGCCAGGAGCCAGTGTGGTTTTTGGTGCATTATCACCACTTTCTACTTTCACACTACTTGCTGTGTGAGAAACGCTCATGCTCACGATCATTAATTACAAAAGAATCCATTCAAAAATGAGCGCATGTAGCATGTTCATGCACAACACTGCCAATCAACACCTTAAATCTTGGTTGTTAAATCTGAACAGGAGGTTATACTCTGAACTATTAACTTGACCTGTAGTATCAATGTCTATCCATATTGTACATATGTACATAACACACAAGCAGATGTACTGAGGCTTGAATAAATAAAACGTGCATATGCAAACACATTTGCCATTGTTTAATATCTCCCTCCACATTAACTGGAAGAATCTGAGCCCTTCCTAAATATTTATATGCTCAAAGTGGTTACTCTCACACAGTTTTACATCATCTAAAACGCCAACTGAGATTTGTTTTTATTGGGTTACCCTGCTGATAATGTCCTTGAAGGGAAAATGCACTTATTTCTATGAGCAGATATTAGTCAGAGCTACTCCTGAATTTGAAATAAAGAATAGCTTTATCCTGGCTGAAGCACTTTTGTTCACCCCTCACTCCTGGGATAAAGCATTAATAACCAAAGTGATGAATGACACTAAACAGAAGTGATTTTGATATCTTTGTTTGATCACTGGCAAGGAAAAGCACCTGAAATTAGTTTCCAGTGGGAGCTGTATTGGGAAACTTAGCTGCATGTCTGACAATTTGGAATTCAACAAAACACTGGTAATCCATCTCACTCTCACTGGCTGTGAATGTGTCCAGACCTATTTTTCGATCATCTACAGAAATACTCTGAGTCACGCTGCCTGAGGATCTCATGGTCCACAACAATTCTCAGGATGAAAATATCTTCGTCCTCGCAGAGGCTTGGCCATACTCAATGTCAAGAGAGCTATCTATGAGGCCTTATTTTGGGACTTATTTACAAACTTCCACGCAAAGTTTATTTTGACTCATGTACTTTTTCCCATTTGGCAAGTCATGTGAAAAGATTCAGAGATTATCACAATGGCCCAAACTAACTTTTTTGCTGTTCATGTTGTTACGTGTCCACATGTTCCTTATTGCTCCTTCATATTATGTCAACCTCTCGAACTGGAAGTGATACTTTTCAGTTTGACAGAATGGGAACAAGTCACTCACGTATCATCTCTGCTCATGATTACTCACATCAGCAAATCCACATTATCTGTTGCCAGTTATCGACTCAGCTGATCCTGGAGGATGGAGATTTATGATAGCAGAAAAAACATATGGCCCTATAAATACACCATCTACCTTTGGGAAGGATAACTCTGCCCAGAAAGGATATCATCTTTCTTCTCAGACTCAATATGATGAGACCTTCCAGCTGGTGGTTTGGGAGCATCACTAAATGATGTAGCCTCTTTGCATCTCTCCCACATTAATCCTTTCAAAAGATGAATCAGTAACAACCTATTAGTAACATTAAAAGAAATGAGAAAGTTTGAAGAACATAGATTTGTTTAAGGGTCATTAAGTGATCAGTCTCACTTTTCACACAATCAGAGGATAATTTAGGTGTTTTTCAGCCTGGTTTTTATTCTCCTAACTGTGGACAAAATTAACCTCAAAAAAACTTGGGAGAAGAGGTGTTTATTTTATATTTACAAAGGACTGATATGTCTGATGTAAAAAAGGTTGCTAATAATCTATAGTCTGCAGTTTTTCTCAACTACAGAGTTTAGCTTCTTTGAGCTCAATATACAGTCTCCCAGGGCACTCACAGGGCAACCAAGCCAGCTGTATGATTAGTCAACATGAAACCTACCATATTCTGCAATAGTTAAAAAAATGCCCTCAAATAAAAAAGTCCCGCTCATACAATGAGTGAAATAATCAGTTAACACCATGACTGCATATTTCCACCTTGGAATGATGAACCAATGATTTTTTAAAAATTGGCAGAATAAACCTTAAAACTTGTCAGTACAGAGAGTGAGAAATGTTATTAGCACAAAAGCTAATACAGTGTCAGCCACTGCCAGTTACAGGCTAAAAAACAACAAACAAAAAAATTACATTTGATGACTGTGATACTACTGTATTAGTGTGATATGTAACAACTTTCAGCCTCTCAGCTTCAGGTGACTGAGAATATGAAGGACATGAGCAGACTGTGTCAGCAAGAACAGTCCATCCACATTTTAATAGGGCTGCACTGCATAAACCCTTGATTACAAAGATGAGTGCACATCTGAGAGGTCAGTGCTGCAAAAACTAGAGGCACTGGTCTACAGAGAGGAAAAGCAATACGATCAGTCATCCTTCACCATACTCTCATAAAGTAGGTGAGTGCATATGTGGCAACACATATTATACATGAGAAAAGTACAGATCTGAATGTTTGACCTCTACAGAGTGAAGATCCAGTAACCCTGTTATGCTGTGGAGGGCATTTTGCAGGCTTGGTTTGGTTTTACTTGTCCCCTTTGAGAGAGGGGTCACTGCAAATTAATACAAAATCTTCTGATCAGCTGCAGCTATCTATGATGAAACATTGATAGACTCATGGGAGTAGTCTCTTCAAGGATTACAGTGCTCCCATCAATAGGACATGAGGGGTCACTGAATGCTTTGATGAGTATGAAAATGATCAGTCATTCATGTACCATGGACATTGCAGCAGCAGATCACAACTCCGTTGAACACCTATGGGAAATTTTGGCCCAACATGTTAGACAGTGCTCTTCACCTCCATCAAAACACCGAATGGCTTTTGTAGGTATGATGTTCATCCATCCAGTAGAGTTCAAAGACTAGAATCAATGCCAAGTACTGAAGCTGCTCTGCTGGCACATGTTGGCCCATGACCATAACAAGACAATTTGTGTTGGTGTTTCCTTTAAATTGTCTCACACACCTGTATATGTATGTACCATAATCCTACTTTGAAAGGTAGATATGGTAGAATGGCTTATGGCAACAGATCAAGTAGTCAGTCAAGTCAGTAAGTCAGAGAATAAGATTTAGGCTGAAAAATGCCAACATTTTCCTTCACAGAATACATGATGTTATTCTCGACAGTCACTAATTTAAGACTGAACTCATACAGTATGTTCATGTTTCTTTGGATGTGATGGAAAACTGCTGAAGGTCAACGACCTTCAACTCAAGCACATACCAGCTAAACCACAGCTGTGTTCACGAGGAAGAGCCAGTTTTATATACTGACAGCTTTTCTTTCTCTACAGGGGGCCTGGTGTGGCCTCAGTGGGTCCAGGGCCATGGTCATATCATCAGAAACCTCTTGCTGCTTTCAAAGACCTTTTATAATGTCAACTGTCTAACCAAAGGCTAACCAAACAGAGCTATATTATGAGAAAGACCTTTGTTTATTCCCATAGAAAATGTTGCACGTACTGCTGCAACATATTCCAAAGACCTGAAAGCCTCTGATGAGCTTAACAGTTGAAAATTAACCAATTCACATGAGAAGAGAAAAAATGAGTGTGGGATGAACACATTGCACCTGGATCTCAAAGAGAACAACATGTCCCTTCTCTTCAATGAAGAAAATCGATTTGAACAGACAGCTCCAGCAGGTCGTTGCTCATCTGTCTTAACCTTCCTGTCTGTTTCCCGAGGAGCAGTTGTTACGTTTTTTTGTTATGTTTGTTTGGTTACGTATAACACCTGGGACACAGGGACGTATTTGCCAGTTTTCGCAGGATATTCTGAGAAACGGGGAGCTATTGACGCAGGCAGACTCACCATCTCTTCACCCAAACTCAATAGGTTTTCATTAACGCTTCAGAGCTGAGGTCATGTGACCTATCTTGACTCTGTGTTCTTTTGGATCAATAAAAAAAAAAATGCTGGTGTGCTCTCTTTACTTTGCTAAACAAGCAAGCAAATGTCGCAGCGACTGATGAATTGTGTACTGACTGTCTGGTTTCAACCCCCATTTTCAAAATCCAATGCAAGCTTTCTGGAAGGATTTAGGAGTAATAGGTCACTTTTACAAGGTAAAACGACTGTTTGAAAAAGTTCAGTTGACTAAATATTTCCAAACTGTTTGGATAACGCACATTGCTTGTGTTAAAGTGTAATCACCACTGACCAAAGTCCATGAAGATCAGTCAACTGAAACAGAATAACAGATTAGAGAATAAAATAACTGGAAAATATGGCAGAGTTTGTTTTTTCACCAAATCAAAAAATGCCATCATCTAAATTCTGTCAAAAAGCATGACACACAATAGAGAAGACAGACTGACACAGCTCTCTCTGTGTACAGTACATGGAGTAAAAACCCCAAACCACAACACATATATATGTTTTATGAATACAGCTGCATAAACTGAGTATATGAAATGTCAGGAGATCAATAAAGTCACTATGATTATTCATCTGGGGCCCATTAAAGTTATACTGTCTACTAGTTACTGAGATGTTTCAGTCTGTGCACCACGCTGCCAGTGTCATCATGATGATGATCCATAATATCAATCTGTCTTATGCAGTTTGTCTTACGTGTTAGTTTCTCTTTGTCACTGGCTTCCTTCCTCAACAACACATTTATTCATACTACTTAGTCTAAACAAGACAGAACAACTTGAACATTTCCTTGATGTATTGTAGGAGCATAATTTGAATGAGTGGCTTTTACTGACAGTAATTCATTTACCTCTGAAGGCAAAACGCCAAGTTTAAATTTAGTTTTGGCACAACATTGATTAACATACAGAGATGTGATTATCATTCACCCATTGATTCACAAAGGTCTCCATTTCCTGTTTTTCCCTTTTAATTTCCTTGATGGGCTGAGACACAGGCTGAAGCCAAATATAATAGAAGTAGAACTGAATGTAACTGTGTTAGTCATAATGAAGTGTGTGATTGTTGTAACTGTGACTTCATTCACATCAGCTAGAGGTTTTGTGTCAAAGGAAGATGGACAAAGAAAGCTGAAACACTATAATTTATCTGATCTGTTCTTTTTGTCATGTCAATATTAGTTTGTCAGCTCCATTTTTTCCACTACAGTACACTACACACTCTTAGAGACACTCACAATCTTTAGATGCTACACACTCTTATGCTACACACTCTTTAATCACAACCTGTGCCAAAGTGACAATCTTAAGTTATCAAGACACAAAGATGCAGCCATACATGTGCACAAACACACACACACACACACACACACACACACACACACACACACACACACACACACATATTCCTTTGAATATGGCCAAAACATTTCTGAGAGAACAAATTGCTAGTTACTTTCAGGTGAACTGAGATGGTATTCAAATAGATTTCTGGTATTCAAATGGAATGATGATCTGCAGCTCAGAGGCCTGAATGCGCAGCAAAATTACTACATTATTCATTTTTCAGATGATGGAGAGCCTAAGGTTACCACTAACGTGCATTTTGAAGGAGCCAATCACCACATCTTTACAGGGCTAACAACCTGTCACCAGGGGTGAAATGGTGTGCTTTTAGACTGGAAACTCTTTTCTCTGATTTTATAGTGAAATAACACTGCAGTTTCACCTAAAAATCACCTGAGGACCCATCTCTCATCAGAGACTACAGCATCATAACCATTTGCATTTCTTCTGCATTGGTGAGAAAAAACACAGGACAGTTTTATGAAGTTTCAAAGATGTTGTGGTGAATCAGAAACCTCATCATGATGATCCTGCAGGGGAAACATTGAAGACATAACAAGTCTCATTCTTCTCAAAAAACCTCAGAGGCAATCATCTAATGGTTGGGGCTCACCGCACTGCTAAAGTGTCCACTCAGCAGCACTCTGTATATGTACAGCCTGGGCTCCTGCCAGGCCATTTCCAGCCACAAGCATCATCAGCCAAGAATCCCCTCTGATGAACACACCTTCCTACAACTAAACTACAGTATGGTCCATCAGCCCCATGCACGCACACACACACACACACACACACACACACACACAGAAACACACACTCACACACACACCTGACCTGTCCCCGTTTTTGTCTTTGTCAAACAACCTACGTTAACACACCGATATTGCAGCCATGAGCATTTGTGATGGGGTCAGCCAGGAACCGTATGAGAGCTTTATAAAATTTAAGTGAGGTGTCCCTGACTTCACTGCTTCCGATTCCCTTTTGTCAAATATAAATAGTGGTTAGGAAAGTGCTGGACTTGCAGTTTCCCTACTGAGGGAGGAAATCACCACTGTGCCAGCTGTTCATTTCCAGCAGGGCAGGTAACATATCGATGAGCACCAGTAAATGCCCCATTGCATGGTGTATATAACAGTATGTGCAGGCACTGTGACTGTGTGGGCAGGTAAGATAACTTATCCTGGATGGCCAGTAATGTGGAGAGAGAGTGAAAGAGAGGGAAGGGAAAACAAAGTGAAAGCCAGAGAGAGACTGAGCTGAAAGATAGTGTTTCAGTGTATCTTCCACCATATAAGCTCAATCATGTCCCAGGCTCTTCACAGGCAAGAGAAAGGCTATTCATCTGTTCCTTTGTGCAGCCAAAATAGTTTGGTCTCCTCTGGCACACTGGGAGCTGAGCAGCATTGATGAAATCCATTTTGTTCTCTTTTCATTACTCTTTACTGACTGATGCCTGCTGCTGACCCGTCCCCAAGCTGTGATGTAACCACCAGGATCTTGTTGTCCTTAAATTATTCTACTGCTATGGTCCAAGATCCACAAATACAAGAGCAATTTTCAAATAGTTTAAACTCCTTCGATTCAAATTAGACCAAAACAAATGAACCAATCTGATCAGACAGATAACAGCCATTGTGTCAACATCAGTGTTGTTGTAGATTTTAAAGTTGAGCAGAGCATTTGGAGAACTAGATCACATTACAATGTCACCAAACAAGTAACAATAACCCACAATGTTGCAATAATAGGAGAAACATGCACAATGTATTCAAGTATTAATCTATCATTATTAAAAACTGGCAAAATACCACGAAGGAAAAGGAAAAAAAACACAGGAAAAAATACAATAAGAAAGAGAGGAATCTCCTTTCACAGTGGGAGGAAAGCAGTCAATGTAAAAAGCAGATGATGTATAAAGCATTACTAATGTAAGTATAGTTTGTTCACCATTTCAACAAAAGCAAGTGTAATTCTTCTGATAACAAAGTTGTGACAGAGGAGAACAAAGAATAGATTTCTCTGTGATATTTAAAATCAAATCGATTCTTATCTTCACCACTACATCAAAAGAAAAAACAGAAACTGGATAAGAACGTGAAATGTAAGAATATTGTCTGGTTGTTGTTCACACACAAATTCCAGTTTGAAACAGGATAAAGAAGCTGAGAGGGTAATGTGCAGTGCTCATATTGTAAAGTATATTAAATGATCAGGTAGTCACAGTCATGCACAGATATCCACTATCTCTGCAGGTGGCTCCATTTGCACCAGAAGACATTTGCTGAGCAGTATAAGCAGATAGGTATTCATAAAATATTAACAAAACACTAAAATCAGCAGTTTGGATTATGGGGAGAGAGGGGAAATGGTTTCTATTAATCTCATCTACATTTCAGCTGAAAGGCTTTGGGTTTCTTCCACAGCAATTTAGCATCGCTATAATCAGTACAAGAGCGTGGACTGTCTGGAAGAATCTATTTTACAGCTGCCAGACGAAGACCACGACATTGATAGGATACAAACTCTAACTTATAAGGCTGTTTTTGTCACAAATAGATCAGAGTTGGTAACTGGTCAGTTTTTCTGAATCATTTCAACAATTTTCGTCACTGCCCATCATATTCATTCCCAACAAAGTCCCAAAGGACAGTTTAACTTCACTTCCCATTTTCAGTTCCCTGGAGATGAGCGCAGATATGTAGATTTCTTGTCCAAAGTATTCCATGTTATCCCAAACAAGAAACACTCAGTGGAAGCCCCAGATGTCTGTTGTCAGGGAAACAAAAATATCAAGTCAGCTTCTGCTGGCCTGGGTCTGGTTTCAATGTTGTGGTTACTGGGAAATGTGCTACCAGGTGGCCATGCCTGTCACATTCATGGGTGCTGCTTTGAAGAAACCAGATAGGTTCTCCCTTGTTTTTCCAAAAGACTGTCAGGAGTTTAAGGACTGAGGGGAATATTATTCTTTTGGTGACATATTTTACCAAATTACAAAAACAGAATTAAGATGGCAATTAATTACAATCATTAATTGATGTTTTTGCCACTTGGAGGCAGCACAATATTTAAACAAAGAACTGAGCTATTATCATATTATAAAGGTAAAATGTCAAGTATGTTAGCAAACAGTGGTTTCAGCAGACACAAAGCAACAGTTGAAGTTGTGTGGTCACCTGATGATTTATGTCCGATATTCATTCTCTTTTCTGGCTCTTTAGCTGCCAAGTTTTCAATATGCTCACCAGCTTGTCAGTAACTAGCAAGTAGATTTATCAATACCCAATGAGAACAGTGAGAGTGAACTAAAAAGATAAAGCTAAGGGCCTTAGAACAAAAACAATGATCTTAAAAAGCCATTTAAAACCGCTGAGAAGAACTTTAGAGTTGAATAATACTTTAAAATTTTTGTTCATATAAAAACACTGATTAGTGAAACTTTAAGGAGAATCACATTTCATAAAACAGCTGATCTTTATTATCAGTTCCAACTCAACTCCCAGCTTGGTACCATCATGAAGTCACGTTTCAAAGGTACCACTCCCTCTTTTTTTTTTTTTTTTTTTGCCTATTGGCCAAGAAGTTGACCAGGACTTTCAGTAGAGTAGGTGAAACCATAGACTGACAGATCACCTGGTCCTCTGTCAGTTGAGAAGACAGGCAGTTTGTGCCATGCTGACAGAGGGAGTGAGTGTGTTACTGCTTCCATGATCTAATGGGGATTTCTTTAAATCGCTGTCTTTGAGCTCATCTCTCTCATCTGTTTTTCCTTCTGCTTTTCCCATTTTCTCTCTATGCACGCCACAGTAGATATGATATGCAAGTCAAAATTAAACTTGACATTCCAGCTCTAAATAGACTCTCATGATGAGCAATACCATTTAAATTTCAAAATTGCCTCTCTTGTATTCAGGATTTTCGTTTTCATAATTAAATTAAAATGAAGTTTACCAAGTTGCAAAACCCATGGGGTTCCTTACGCATTTTTCATGCCATTATACTTGTGATTAAGGGAATGTTAAAAGGTCAGCGTGATTGCTGCAACAAAGATATTATTAACCTTGCTGGTGACAGATTTGTTCTGTTACATAAATGCAGGTACACGCAGAGGTTATTTTTACAGACATTACTCTAAACTCGCTGAAATTAAGCTTCCTCTGAGTGATGGATATAAAATGTGCAAGCCTCAAACCTTTTGTGGTACAGCATGATGCAATATATCCTGTTATTCTCTCCAAGACAAGTGCCTGAACATATCAAGAGTAAGAAACCTGGAAGAGCTAATCGTGTTCTCTATCTTTGTATCTTGGCTCCTTGAGTCTATTTATGGTTGTTCCAAAATCATATTACTAATCCCAAAAAACAGTTATACAACAAAAACTATTTTCTGGGTCTCAGCATATTACACAACATCGTCCATATATGGTGTGGGAGAGACTGCACGACCAGGCAGCAGGAGCCCACTCATCCAGGTGGGCTGCTATAGATTGGTTTTGTGTGGGCTTCACCACCAGCTGGCATCTCTCTGCTTATTGATGGGATAAAAACATCAGAACAACTATAAGAGGAGTTTTACCCTAAAATGAGAAACTTTATGTAATATAAACACTGACTGAACTGCTTCTTTGCATCAGAAGTGCAACATTTGTTGTCAGAATCAGTCAATTGGGGCAAAAGGTGATTATATGTCTTGTTTATTTCACCATTGTTTAAAAAATGTTGTTATGCCTCCTCTGAGTTTGTTGTTGTCCATGATGGATATTAACTAACTACATTTACTCAAGCACTACGCTGAAGCAATGTGGAGGTGCTTTATGTCAGTATTTCTATTTTATACTATTTAACAACCATGTGAACAGCTTATAAAGTAAAATGCAAGGTAATGTAAGTGGTTCTGAACCCATTTGGTGTCTGTTGAGGCTCATTTTGATGTTTCAGACATCTGAGTTATTAACTGTTCCACCATGAAGTCATTTTCCCCATTAAACTTCTCAGATGATTCAATTTAAATAACTGTTGGTCAGCAGGGATGACATTATGCAATATTTCCCTAAAAAAAACTACAGAAAGTCAAAATATGAATGCAAGTTGGTGTAAGTAGAAGAACTTTTTCTTCTTTTCTCTCCCATTAATCATCTCACTTCAGATTTTTTTTGTAACCTCTGGAGGTGCTGTACTAAACTACATAACAGTACATAACTTAAAAGTAGCTCCACTTCAACCATCTACAAAAATAAAATCCTTCATGTAGATTAATAATTAGTAGATACTTCAAGTA
The DNA here is from genome assembly GCA_038496675.1 of Rachycentron canadum. Classification (NCBI taxonomy): domain Eukaryota; kingdom Metazoa; phylum Chordata; class Actinopteri; order Carangiformes; family Rachycentridae; genus Rachycentron; species Rachycentron canadum. The sequence continues at coordinate 7,716,497 of CM076655.1, forward strand.
TATTTTGCTACACTTTTAATTGCACTAAGGATCTGAATACAACACTATTTTGTCACCATTCTCTTTAGACGTGACAAGCAGCAAATGCATCATAAAGCTCTGTTGAATCACTTATTGTGTACAATTTACCACAGATCACTCTGCTCCAAAAAGCAGTCCTGTGTATTGACATAAATGAATTAGTCTTTCTTGTTGAACTGAGTGATGCTTCACATATGGTATCAATGGGTAGACCATTGCTATGACCACAACGGTCTGAGGCTAGAGCTTGTACAGGAGCACAAGGTCAAAGGGAAACTCTGACCTCTCACCTCTTAACTTTTCACAGCAGGAAAAACATTTAACCCAAATAGTTTAAAGCAGAAGATCTGACAACTGACCACATGAGACAAAATGAACTATATAGTTTTAAACCATGATGAGACATGGATATGTCCAACTGAAATAAAACCTCCTTCCTCTATCCGAATTTGACAAACAATATTGAAAATATAGCTACAGAATTGATACAAAGAATGAATAAATCATTGGCATTGCAAAATGAAATACTCTAAATGTGGAAATATCTTTATCTACAGTTAAAAAAAAAAAAAAAAACTTCCTTAATCTTAGATTAATGTTAAATGGATTAAAATAATGACAAATGACTGCACAGCTTGGAGCCATGTGAAATCACTTTGCTCCATGTCTTATGTAATTCAAGATTTATATCATTTGCCCGTCCAAGAAGAGAAGTTGATCCTCTTGAACTTAAGGCAAATCCTCACCACTGAAGCACACAGAGAGATGGAGGACGCTCCTGTTCAAGGCAAATTTCCAGTGAATGATATGAAGCTTTTGTCTCACTGGAAGCACTTGGCAGGACGGTGAGCAGCAGGAGCTTTTATGTTATTTGAACACTCAGTGTATTCAATCAAGTGAAATGGACAGTGAAATGCACTTCATTCCAGCACTATAATACAGTCTTAGTTATGAACTGACATAATTCCAGGTGATGCATCATCTAAGAAAGATGTTCATAATACCTGGTGCCTGTTGAAGGATTGCAGGACAGTGTGGGCGTCTAATACTTAATCCTCTCTGAAGGAGTGCTGCCCACACTGTAAAATCTTAGGGGTTATTGATTTACTGCTGGTGATCTTAGAGGGGCCTGAAGAACCTGAAGGTGCATATATGAAGCCTGAATTTATTCATCCTGGTTGATCGAGTTGTTAATTTCATACATTTTAAGTTGACCTTCAAAGATCTTTTGGCAGCAGTGATATGGTGATGAGACCATTTTCAGTACAACTGGTCCACAAAAAAAGTAGTATTCACACCGAAAGGGACTGAACAGTGACTCTCATTATGATCTTCATGGATTTTCAGTTAATAAACAAAATAATGCAACATTAATAACTTGTGGACTCGCAGTTAAAACAATTTTTACCAAGATGTGAATACAAGAAGAAATTTACTGGCCCTCTGGACAATTTCTAAACATTAAAATGATGAACAAAAAATAATACATCTGACCCTGAGATTTAAAAAACATGTCACACAGAGATACTGCTCTAAAATAACTTAACCAGAAACTTAAGGGAAGGACATAAATAAGAAGAAGGTGTAGGTGTAAATAGATGCCTATTTAAATACACTTTCTATTTTTTAATTAACTTTTATTAGATTCAAAGTATGTAATTATATTTATTAGTATATAGTATAATATAGTATTTATGTAATTATTTCAGAATCTAAGCTTAACCTCTTAAGGTTCATTAGATGAATCATTTTCCAGGAATCTTAGAATAAGCTAAATAAATGTGACAGTGGCTGTTTCACTGGGAAACCATTTTGTCCATTCAAGTCGTCAGTTCAAAACTATGAAATGCTTTTACATTCCTCTTTTCCCTCGACTTCTCTTTGAGTTTATGTGTAGATGGATGTAAGTTAAGTCTGATGAATATGCAGAAGCTGACAACTTATGGTTTTCAGCTAGGCTGTTAAATTTTATGAAAATGCTAGTTTCATTAGGTACGTAATCATCAACAACAACAACAACAAACACGTCTGAAAGAACAGCACATTTAGCACAGATATTTATACAAGCATGGAAGTATTGACTGAACAGTGCAGGTTAATGTTTGAAGACATCACTTTAGCCTGAGGGAAAGAAAAATCTAAGGCTTAATAACGGAGAAATAAAAAATAAAGACTGTGAGGTTGAGGTGAGGTTGGGTCAAATCATATTTGTTCATTTATTTCTTTATATTTGGAATAAACACACAGGTATTCTGGTGTTGAATAATTCTAATAACGTCCCAGACCTTTGTGATAAGCAGGTTCAAAAGATGACCTGGAGCAAAAGACAATGAGGTGAATGCAGATCAGGAATTATCTACATTATGTTTCCAAACAAGAACAACAAATGAAAAAGCCCCAAAGGAAATAAATCTTAAAAAGTGCAATCTAGTAGGTAAATAAAATCCAGCTTCAAAGAGCTTTAAAGATTGTTTATAAAAAGGAATGTGCTTTTTTTTCCACATTAAAAGTTTTAATTCTCCACAGCTCATCGGAGGATGGTTTTCCTAGCATTTGTCCTATATCACGAGAAGCCAAAAGGCTCTTTAACAGGAGGAACCTCATATTTAGAAATTAGGAATGTGGATGTGTCTGAACTCAGCCCAATAAATCAGTCACTCCTCGCTAACTGAGCTCACATCCAAAATGAGATTACTTTGAGGAACTCCTGCACTTTACCAAAATAGGAATCTATTCCACCAGAAATACCTGTTATGTATTTTTGTGATTTTGTTACCAGCTTTTAACCATAATCAACTTGACCTTTTCAGCTTAACCTTTTAAACTGCCTGTCTGAACACATTTATATTGTTAAATATTTCCGAGGACCACTCATTGAGGAAACTGAGTAGATCTTATTTCAAGGGTTATTTACATGGTACCATATATGACACAGCATATATTTAATCAGAGTTTTTGTATTATACTTTTTTCTACTTCATTTAAAGAACGTTACCCCTTTTAATGACCTCAAGCTAAAAACAAACAGCAAAGTTGAGGTGCTTTTGGCACAAAAGTCTCTCATTTGGCCCAGAATTGTCTAGTAAAGCTCCCTCCCACCGCCAGGAAAAACAAATAAGCTGCAAGACACCAAAGAGGCGCTTCTCCCAAAACGAGCAATTCTCCACCTCATTCGAGAGAGTTATGTAAAATGATGCAAATATACTTTATGTGTTTTCTGTGGAGTCGGGGCTACTCATGTAATGATGCGTCATGTGCGCTTCATAGGCTGGTGTTTAGGTATGTTTGGCCAGTATATGGCAGAGCTGTGTGTGGTGGAGAGAGGGCAGGGGATAACTGCTGCCCCCCTCACTTCTGCTCTGAGCCCTCAGAGAGTGGAGGGAAGACTGCATGGGGACTGTTCGGCTGCTCAGTGAACGGTTTTCTCTGATGAAACATCTCAGCGGTGATTTGGAAAAGAAACTGCAGACGCGCGGTTAAACCATGATTTGTTCCATGTAGACGAAGTTTATCAATGTTTAGTGAAGCTCTTTCGTGAGTTGCAGACACAAGTCATCTGAAGCCTGCTATGGAGGACCTCTTGAGTCAAAATGAGTCTAAGCACTGACAATGTCACAAAATTTTGGAAAAATGGTTCCTCGGAACTCGACGGGACTCCAGGCGCGTCTTCCCAGGTCAACTTTACCAACAGCTCCAGGGGAAACCACACGGAGTCCAGCGAGGTGGACCTCACCCGAGCCATCCCGCTCGGCTTGGTGCTGGGGGCGTTCATCGTGTTCGCCATCGCGGGCAACATCCTCGTTATCCTCTCGGTTGTGTGCAACAGGCACCTGCGGACCCCGACAAACTACTTCATCATCAACCTCGCTATCGCTGACTTGCTGCTGGGCACCACGGTGCTGCCGGTGTCCGCCACTCTGGAGATCCTAGACTACTGGGTGTTCGGAAGGATCTTCTGTGACATCTGGGCGGCGGTGGATGTGCTGTGCTGCACCGCGTCCATCATGAGCCTGTGCGTAATTTCCATCGACCGCTACATCGGAGTGAGCCACCCGCTGCAGTACCCGGGCATCGTGACGGAGAAGCGGGCTCTGATGGCCATGCTCGGTGTGTGGGTACTGTCGGTGGTCATCTCCATCGGTCCTCTGCTCGGGTGGAAGCAGCCGCCGTCGCCGGACGACACGGTGTGCCCCATCACCGAGGAGCCGTTTTACGCGCTCTTTTCCTCCCTCGGCTCCTTTTACATCCCTCTTGTCGTTATACTGGCCATGTACTGTCGCGTCTATATAGTCGCCAAAAGAACCACTAAGAACCTGGAGGCAGGTGTGATGCGCGAAAGGATGAACTCCAGCGAGTTGACCCTTAGGATCCACAAAGGATCCCACGTGCAGGAAGAGTCCACCAGTTCAGGCACCGGCAAGGGCCGCGCGCACCAAGCGAGAAGTTCCCTCACGGTGAAACTTCTGAAATTCTCCCGGGAGAAGAAAGCAGCTAAAACTTTGGGAGTTGTGGTCGGCATGTTTACGCTTTGTTGGCTGCCCTTCTTTCTCGCCTTGCCCATAGGTAGGTTCATGAGGTCAGTTCATACTGTGCTCTATTACACTGCCGTAAAGGAAATTTATGTTTGGGCATTCACAAAAATGCAACCTCCTTCTATTCCCTGCTGCCTACTCCAATTTAAAAAAACTACATAGCGTTCAATTAGTAAATGAGACTTGCAAAAAAGACATTACAGTCACCTAAATGTCTGGGAAATTAAACAGTGGCTGTTAAAGACTGGCGCAGGCCTTGTAAATCATATCTGGAGCTGGCACTGAGAGAGTCTCCTGGGTAGCATTTTCTCTTTTGAATGGTCACCAAACCTATGAATTGGCTTTGATATATTGCAGTGGTCATTTAACTGCAGGGATGAAAAATAACACCACCCATATACTACTGCAGCATTTAATCTATATTATCAGTAGGAGTGGAGGTATATTATTTCCTTGACTTCACAGTCACTGTATGTGTAATTAAGTTAGTTTGTAGACTATTTCTATCATATAGACACTTCTGAACCATTTACTGTGTAAACTCAAGGCAATACTGACTTGGTAGCCTTGTCCATTATAAGGGATAAAAATGTGTTTTTAAGAGTCTGAGGAAGAATTCCTCGCAAGTTTATCCAAACATAAGTGTTATCTTTGCATTATTCCCTGAGTCTCAGTTAATCTCTTTTGATGTAACAAATAGCTAAACTACTTGTGTATGTCAAGAGGAGGGTATGTGACCTCCTGCGCTCTGGTCAGTTCGGTCAAAGGCCCATGGGGCCTGTCCAGGCTCCCTGAAAGCAGTGACGCTGGCAAGCATTCAACACCCCACTGAGATGGGTGTTTTAAAAAACTGAAACAATGTATTCTGTGGCAAAATGCACATGCCCTGCTGTGCTGTGTTGAGTAGGTTAAGATAACACTAAGTGATCAAGCTTGGACAAAAGGGCTCACTATGCAGAGGCTGAACTACAATCATGGCTGCCTGTGGGTGCATACGTTTACAGTGATCATATGGAAAAATGTGTTTATTCCCCTGTCTTAACGCTAAAGCTCATCACATCCTCACATGCACACATTCACATTAGCACCTGGGGCATGATCACTTATGCAGTGTCACACAGCAGGGATTTTTTGCAGAGCTATTCTCAGTGGTGAGATACCAGAAGCACGTAACAAATGTAATTTTCCAAAGTCAAGATTTACAGAGACTTTAGTGTGTGTGTGCATGGGGGGGGGGCTGTTTATGTAACACTAATCAACAAACTGCCAAGAAACTCCCCAAGGGTAGGTCTCTCTGCACAATCTCTGGTGTAGCATACTGATACATTGTGACAAAGCTCCAATGCAGCTTTGTTCATTTTAAACTATTCTCAGATGCATGAAAGAAAATCATACGTTTCACAGATGATGGGAAATTCCCCATTATACTACTACACTACTACTGTACATCCACTATGTCAAACCAGGACAATGAAACTGGTCTCCTTCCCAAAACTAAAGCTTCCTCTACCTCTGAAAGACTATTTGTGGTCAACGTTGCTGCATCTCCCTTGAAGTTTATGGCCCTGCTCACTGGTGTGAATCACATCTGAACTTAAATACTAGAAGTCTGATAGGGCAGCGGCACACTCCTTATGTTGCTCCCTTAATATTCATTAGCCTCCACCCACAGAGTGGGATTTCCTGTCTCACACTTGTTATTAGCCTGCTTCTTCCGCTGCATACTGTCACTAATATATAATGCATGTGGGAGTTTCTGGTTGGCACTGTGTGTGTGCGCACTGGTGACAGTGGGGGGCAAATATTTATGTGTTTATGCGCATGTATGTGAGCCACTACCACTATGAACTACGACTCCAAGTTACAGAGTTTAAAGAAATATGTGAACCCTCTCCGTCATAATCACTCTCTCCCATCTGATCCAGATTCTGTAAATGCCTGGTTTTTGTACATAAATGGCAACCATGTGGCCACCGCTTCTACAGTTTGTGTAATTTTTCAGGTTGTGAATTATCATGTCTCCTTTTACGCCTTTAACTTCATCATCAAGCAAGTAAAGGCATACAGACTCCAGCACAATGACACTACATCAAAGTTTTTACGTTAGTGTTATTCTAGACAAGCTTCCTTAGAGAAAAAGCAGCCCAAAATTTCACAAACACTCAGTGAGCACTGTCTAACTTGGCTTGTTGTCAGTATGGGTGACGTATCTAAACTTTAAGTTATTTCATTACACATTTGTGTATCACATTATTAAAAAAAAAATTAATCAGCAGACATTGACCAAACAAGGCTTTTTAAGAAGCCAAACCTTCCAGCCAATTAATATAAAATTATATGTATCAAAAAAGATTTGACTGAATGACTGAACATTTTTCTCTTTTTGATATATGTTGATATATATATTATATATATCAACATATATATTATAAAATATTGTGTATTATATAATATTAAACAAGCAGATAAATGATAAATTGAATTAGTACAAATAAATATTGAGCCTAATAATAATCAGGGGCGAAGCATTTAATCAAAATATAATTGAAATTGCAATATGGCCAATATGACCAATATGGCCGCACTGCAAATTAAATGCTGCAAGGTAAATGTGTCTCAACATTGTTGTGCACTGTTAGCAAGCAAGTATTGCTGCAGAGACACCTACAAATCATCTTCTCCAGATGTAGGAGAATAAGCTTTTTCACTGAAAACACAAAAACAATGATTCCAACTAAAGTCACATATCACAATCTGCCATATCTTGCAACCCTTATAAAAATAATTACTATTAATGAACAGAGGGATACACACATGTAGTTTTCTATAATCAATGTAACAAAATAGCAAATGCACCACACACACACACACACACACACAGGATCTCTTTCTAAAACAGTTGGGTTATCTCTCCATTACTCAATTAATCACTTGGTCAAATAAACATTAGATATTAGTGAACAATACTTCTTGCAATTTTATCAAACCAAAAGCAAAATCAGATTATTATTAACATACTAAATACTATAATGTAAAACAAGGAAAGGCAGAGTGGCACAAGTGTTTGACAAGAGAAACAATGAGACCACTGCAGATTCAGAGGAAGAATTAATGGTTATGTAGGTGTTTGAATGAGCTGTTTTCTTTTGTTCTCATCTCCCAACTCAACCGAAAAGAAATCATTAGTCTTCAAGGGATACACGTGTTATTTCACCACACACATTTTCCTCCAGCTCTTTAACACACAGCACAGGCACTAATGTCCTGTGAAGAGCTTCCATTTACCAAGTGGTGCAAGCAGTGTGCCAAAATGTGAGAGAACACAACACTTAGAGGTGTTAAGCAATTGTTTCAATGTATACTCTTTGCATTTTGGGAAGAGATATTTTATCAGTGTGCATGTATGTATCTCACACATGTGAGGATGGCACATTTGTGTTTTGTTACATTGAACTGGCCAGTTGTTGTGCTCCAGGGGTAATTGAAATGGTTTTTGAAGGGGAAGAATAATGAGAGTGCTAAGTGTCAAAGCGATGGACAAAAAAGGAAGTGGCAGAGCTGAGCTGGAGGGGCCACAGGGCAGCAGGGGTGACCACAAGGGTCCCTGGGATGTCAAACCAATTTTCCAAAAATAGCTTCATGCTATGGTTTCATTAAAAGCAATCTGCAAGGCCAATAACATTTCTGTCCTTTTAGATCAACACAGACTAATCATATTTATGGGTGTGTTATGAAATAGGATGAGAGTTTTTGGAGAGATTGTGTGTGTGTATGTGTGTGTGCTCTTCATGGCACAGAATAGGCATTGCTTCTTCCGATTAGCGAGAATAACAGGATGCGCTGTTTTGTTAAGATGTTCCTGTGTTCCATGGTGCGATGTGTGTGCCTGTGCCTGTGCCTGTCTTCAGGAAGGAGGTGCAAACATTTCTCTTTGCAGAAGGGGTGAGACCACCAACAATAACCCTCCCACGTTATCTATTGTCTTACAGCTAAGCCTCTTGCATCCTCTGCCATTTATCCTATAGCCTTTCAACATAAACACTCTTCATGGGACAAAAATGAAGCACCATCACACACCGTTTAAACATATAAACATGAACCATATCTGGCTTCAGGAAGGTGTGTTGTCAGTCTGATTATCTACACTTTTATCCTGTGCTTGTAGAGAAAGGAGGCAAAGGCCCATGCTGGCAATATCCCACCTTCTGATCACCATGGGGGCCTCCAGATATTTAGGCGATCCTTCCTGGGATCAAAGAAACACAGTCGTGTTGGCCCTTGCAAATGTCTATTAGCCAAGTGCAGTGAGGCCAGCCCCAAAAACCTGACTGCCATTGACAATTGGTCAGCCAAATACCACGTCACTGAGTTTGAGTTTCTCCATTAACAGTGTCTAGGGTTTGGGTTAGGGGGGGCGCTTACAACCTGCAGTTTATTCAACTTTGTTACTAAATTTAGAGACTTTTTTCTTTCTGAGTGACTTAACAAGTGCATACAGCCAAAATCACAGCCAGCCTTTGTCAGACGACATTGTGGTTATAAATTAAAGGTTTTAGCAATAGATCAGCAGTGTGTAAATAGATTGGAAATTAACATGTAGTCTTAATGGGCTGAGTTTCAGTCACTATTGTCTGACAACAGAAACAGAAAACATGTAAATGAGGACAGCATTGAAAATTTTACTGTATTATGACACTGTATATGTGAGCAGAGAGAATAGGAGAGATGAAGGACTCCAACTAGATGACACCTGGCAGAACGCGAGTCAGTTGTTTCCAGTGGCTCCACAACAGTTTACAACTACGTCCTCAAGTTTACTCATTCACCATATGTGAGGTCCAGCCATAGGTTGTGATGTGGTTTAAAACGTGGTTTAAAGCATCGATGAAATAATTGCAGCATGAATACCAAATAATAAAAAACAATGTTTTTTTTTTACTGTTTGTGGAATAAAACATGCAACTTAGGGCAAATTGTGATGGAAAATTTTCACTTTTTAAAAAAACTGGATAATGATTATTAAAAGTAATTGTTAGTTGTGGCCTTGCATCTTCAGCAAAGAAATATTTATTAATGCTTGAAGAAGCTTTCTACTCAACAGCATTAGTATTGCAAGAACTATGAATGTACTTCCTACTGTATGAATGAAATAAGACACAAGCTAAAAAATTCATTTGCAGGAAGTTATTATTTTCAACCACTTAAAGAAAGACAGACAGGCAAAGGGTGATGGAAGGAGAGAGACAGAGAGAAATGAAAGAATGACGTTTTAATCCCACCTTAGTCCTTATCCCAACCACAGACATAACTTAAAGTTATGTAATCACATTTAAGTGGCTGTTCAGAAGCAAAAATAGCATGTGAAAATACCAGCCACTAAGAAGAGACCCATTCATCTAGTACAGGAGGCCAAGACACATTCAAACGGCATTCTCTAGTTACATCTGAAAGTCTGGTAGCCAGAACACACACACACTCACACTTTGGTGTCATCTACGAGACATTCTGTTGCAAGAAAGTTTGAAATTATATTTCTTCATATAAAACCTGAAGTGTGTGTGTGTGTGTGTGTGTGTGTGTGTGTGTGTGTGTGTGTGTGTGTGTGTGCACGTGCGCATGTGTGTGTGTGTTTGTGTGTGTGTGTGTGTTTTCTCTCTGAATCCTGAATGGAAAAATATATCTTTTAGTGAACTTTCCATATCAGGTATGTGGACGTGGTTTCATAGGATCAAACCAAAACAGTGTGGATGTTTTTTGATTCTTTTCAACTAGTAAATGGTCATGTAACATATAGCCTAAAGCTATGTATGATATAAAACCAACATTAGATAAAGATAATTGTTAAAGCTGGTAATCTGATATCTGAAGCTATCTGATGTGTCTATCTGTCTATAATATCTTGCCAGAGGTAATTTCACACATGAAATCCTAAGATTATAGAGCATCCTCAGTCTGTCCAGGAATCTGATATTAATTTAAGGGTGTCAGTTGGTGTAAAACACTTTTACTCACATCAGCACACACAAACACAGTCTTTCCTTCATTCATACTAATCTCACACTTGCTGTGCTTATTAATTCCCTGTTTTTATCCTCAGGCTTCCCCCTCTCACCTCATTAGCTTGTAAGATATTCCTCCTCTATTTAAGCTTGGCCACAGTGGGAAAACGAGCACTGTGAGAGTAGATTAATGAAATTTAGCAAGTAAAGGCTAAACACCCACCATTAGCAGCAAAAGATTTTCAGGCAAGTTTGTCATGTAAACTATTTCCATTATTAGGGCTGTGTCTAATTGCTAAAAACAAAGTCTTGTTGAGTCTTACTAGCACACACAGTTACACACACAATTTCAACAACTATAATTGTTTTTCACCAACAACACCACTTGCTACAGCAAAGAAATTAAAGCTTGTTGTCTCCATAACCTCTCTGAGACTAGGCTGCAACGTCATTTATCTGCATTGTCTAAACTTTTCTCAAAGCTGTACAATTCTCCTATAGCATATTTATCTAAAAGAGATTTTAAGGTCGTCCCAATTTTTCTGTATTGTTATGAAAGTGCTTTAAATGAACTGCGACAGGGCAGCGACAATGGTTTTTGAAAAGGAGGCATTTTATCGGTTTATGAAGATACAAGGTCTTTTTTTAATGATGAATAATGTGTGGAACTAAATATCTACTCTGGGCTTTTACTCCGTTGCTTTATATTCCGCCTGCATATGTTGGCAGACTGTGAGGCAGATTATTCTCAATCAATGCTGCCACCTACTGGGTAAAGTAGACAGCTACAACACATCTTAACACTACTCTCAATGTATAAGCACAAGGGATGCATTCATACAATGCTGCCCTGATTCGGCAACAGATTTTAAGAAATCCACATTAAAAAGAGTTTCTCCATCTATGCTATTTCTAAATTTAGTTTTTCCAGTAGTATCTATATCTGTATCCAGGCTGTAGCTAAACATACAGACATGGCATCAGTATTAATCTGCTCATCAAGAAAGCAAATAGGCATATTTCTCAAAATGTTTAATTTAAGGGTTTAATTTGAGCTTTCTCTATGAAGCCATTGCTCACCAATGATTGAATGTAATATTTAAATTTCCTCTCTCTATTCTGTCTCCAGGGTCTTTTAATGTGAACCTGCGTCCACCTGATCTCCTCTTCAAGGTGATCTTCTGGCTGGGCTACTTCAACAGCTGTTTAAACCCCATCATCTACCCCTGCTACAATCGTGAGTTCAAGCTGGCCTTCATTCGCATTTTGAGATGCCAGTGCCACCAGCGTAAACGCCCTGGCTGGAGCGCCTACAATTACCGTTCCTCCAACTTCAGCTCCTCTGGAAACTCACGCAAAGGCTCTGCAGACCACAACTCCAGTTGCTTGAATGGCAGCCAGCGTACCCTGCCATCCTCAGCCAGTCCGAGCCCCAGCTACCTAAGCAAAGGTCTCCCACCTTGCCCTGAGGGGGATACATTATACATCTGGGGGGCAACCACCCCAACTCCCTCCACACCTAATCTGCTACCAGGCAGCCCTGCGGACTGTCAGCAGAGAGCTCTAAGAGGGGATGTAAAAGGAGGAAAAGCATCTGAGGAGACTGCTGGTGGTATTTTCTCTTTTTCGTTTGGGAAGAACAGAGACAAGGGAGGGGTCAACAAAGACAGCATCATACCTGAGGACAAGGTGTGACTATTGAGTCTTACTGAGCTGTGACATATTCATTGACCATAGGGATTAAAATCAACTCCAGAGAGTGGATGTAGGATTTCACACAGATTTGCTGCATTCACTGTACATGGTCCCACGATCAATCATCAGTCAGTGGATTTCATTCTCATTAGTGGTCAATGTAAGGTGAAGTATCGACTATGCTGCTGTATCAGAGGTATTTTGTCCAATTTTATCAGTGGTTGACAAAGACAGGAAGGTTTCCGTCAATGGACAGTAAGCTTTTCAAAATATCTGTTGGGACTGGAGAGACACCAGTGCATGCATTTTGATTAAACAAAAATTTAATTCAAAGCAAAAGGAACATAATTTCAGATCACTGCATCCAACACAACCTCCCTTCATCCCCTTCAGTTAAAGATTCATGTCTACCCTGTAAAAAGATTAAACTTGATAAAAAACCTGAGTCCTGTAAAATATGTGATAAGACAAATGATCACCTTTTTGTTGCAATCACTTGATATCTTCATGGTATGTGGTGGAAATAAAGTATAACCTGGTTTATCTGCTGTGCGCACAATGATGAGATATCATCTTATTTGTATGTTTGTTGTTCTGAAAAAGTTCTGAATATTGATATTAGAAATGTGATTGATACATGAATAAATAACATTGGATGTGAACTTTCTGGTGTGAAAGAATTTTCACCATTTTATATATAATTATTGATGTTAATGTCAATAATTATAAAAGACCAAAATTAGATATTATTAGATACTATTTTTTGAAAGGAGGCTTTTGTCTTGGGTGAACAGACGGGCAGGCTTTTTTGTAACAATTAGGATCAAATATCAAGTATTATTATTTTATTCTTTCCCACTGGTGTTTGGTTTATAAATGGTTTAGTGAACAGATTTTCTGCTTCAGTTCATGAGACTACACATAGGAAGTGTATGTGTTCAAATCATGTCAGGGTCACCAGCGGTCTGCACAGTGTGTGAAAGTCTGCCTACTGCATGTTGTGTCCACATTGTCCACATATTTCATGATATATCTTTACTACATGACAATGATACAGAGCCTCACTTGCACAGTCACAATCACTGAGAATCTGTAAAAGTCGCCGCTAATGTTCTAATACAACGTTTGTCTCCAACTTCGGTCACAATAAACTGCTCAGAAACTCCTGAGTCTGGGTCTGACTGAGGCTCAGACATGTGGTTGAGACATTTCCATCATTAATCACGTTGATGCTCCTCACCTGTCAATCAGCAGCGGGTAGGCGGGGCATGAGGCCTGACCTAGAAGTAAATGTGAATGTGGTTGTTTCCCAGCTGACATTGGGCGAGGGCGGGGTACACCCTGGACAGTTTACCAATCTATCACAGAGCCAACATATGTCTTTGGGCTGTGGGTATTTTGGAGTTGTCTCCCCTGCAGATGAGGCTCATTCAATTTCTCTGTAATTCTATTCCCTGGATGTAAAAAGGACCGTTACAATAGGATTAATGTTAGTGATGATAAAAGACCAGCCGAAGATGTTACAGGTTTACATATATTAGTTATTTCCAGTCGGCATAGATAAATACAAGGGTTAATGGCTCATGTAGACAACAACTTTAAATCACTGCTTAGCCATAAGACCTTTAACTGTCATCCTGTTCACTTCCCTCATGGCCCAAAGCCAGTCATACACTAACAAATACAAGAGAGGGTCTGATAAACATCACAGGACATGCATGCAACTTTAGGCCAACCATAAAGGCATGACGACAGAGGAAGGAAATAGCATCCATTTGATGGACTACATGGATTTATACTCAGTGGTTGAGTTTTTCTTAATCCCAGGGACTAACATTTCAAATAAACCCATTAGAGTCTGTGTCCTAGCCCTGCTCCAGCTCATCCCCATTTTTGCCAGCTTTTGCAGTGGCACTTTTCCAAAGCCACTAGGTGCCCACCAATGCTTTAGTGGTTTGACAGTGGTGGACTTCCTGTTTACAGTGCTGGTGATGTCTTTCAGTTCCAACACATTAAAAAACTGTTTTCATTAGTTGATTAAAAAATGTATCTGCTTGCTGTGATATCAGTGAGGTGCCCTTTTACTTTCTTCATACAACTACTTGCATAGATATATTTATCTCACCAATCTCCGATCTTCTATAATTCATACATTAACAACATACATACAATCCAAGCAGCATTTTATTTTCTTTAAAATGTATTTGCTCATGCAAAATAGTTGTATATAAGCATGGTAAGACCTTTTTACATTATTACACTTTTATAGAAAGCAAAGTATAAAATATATATTACATTGTATATTTGTATATAAAATGTGACTTTAGGACTGTGATTGCATATGAATGCACATTGTTGTGTCTGTAGTACAGATGTTTTATATTATAATGGCAGTAAATATAGCAACAGTAGCTCTACCAATCAATTTAGACCATGGCTGATACCTGATATGGCCTCTATTACATGGTAAGTTATGAGTGTCTTGATTCCTATTTACTTTTGTCCACGACCTCCTTGAACACTGAAGAAATGCCACAATGTAGCATTATTATTCAAAAGCTTTTCCTGCTGAAACAGACCTTAGATGGCTAAACAGGCAACTGAAAGAGCAATCACAGCTCCTTATATTGAGTCTCTGCGCTAAGGTGAATAATCATCTTCCACCTGGCTTTGCATCCTTTCTGCTTCACTGTGTCAAGTATTGATTCACTCTCCCCATCACTCAACACATGATCCTCTAAAAGGTAATCTACCAGCTGTATCATGAAGAAAAAAAGGGGGGAAATGAAAGAACTCAAACTCTGATTTGTCAGGCACAGACATTGAAAACATTTATTCACATTTGTGAGGTTAACAGTTAAATGTGCCAAAGGTTGGGGGCACATTCCACTGAAAGCCCAATATTCACTTTAAATGGATGCTGTATACTTTACAATACTAATGCTACTGTGGCCAAAGTTAATTTTTTATTTTATCTTATTTTTTTATTTTCTCCATCAGTTTAAATAAATCAGTAAAACTAAAATTTGTCAAAACTTGGTGCCTACATTACTCTAAATGCAACCTGGTCACCAACAAGTCAGTTGGACATTCAAATGCTAGTAGCACCTAATGTAGCCTGAAGATAAGAAATAAGCTACAGAGGGTTTGGTGAGCTCAAACTCCGCAGCCTGATTTTTTTTTCACGTCACATGAGGCAACTCATCAGGCTACAACCAGCGCCACAAAGGACTTTACATAGCTGTCTCCAACACCTGGAAACAGACTGATGTGTAAAATCTACACCGATCCCCTTTAACAGGTGAGTCCTACAGTTTCAACAGGGGCTGTGAAGTATGATATAGATTATTACTGTATGAGCCATGCATCGAGTGGTGCACTGCTCTTTCATGCACTAGGGGGAGCTGTGTAAAAGGAGCCAGAGATGTCTTAAAAGGCTGAAATTAAGGGGGCACAGGTGATGTTTAATTGGGAAACAAATGAACAGTTTTTGACTGTTCACAGATGACTTTGTGTATGTATTATTTTACTTGAACAAACAAACAAACCACCCAATTAACAACCAGAGGTGGCTACATATAGCACAAAGTCACTGAATATTTTTCCAATTTTGTGGTTTCACAGGCTTATAACTTAAGACAATAATATTACATTTCAGCTATATATGGATGAATCGTAAGTAGCATTAACAGACAAGTTAAGAGCATTGTATAACCACTTACTGTATCAAATTGCACACTGTCCACACTGGTTCAGATTCATTTCTGAGTGTGAAGTGACTGTCTGGATGATCAATGAACATTTCATAGAAATTTGAGTTGTTGCTCTCATCTATGAGTTTGATGCTCAGTAAAAAAAATAATAAATAAATAATTAGTAAGAAAATAGTGGATTTAGACTTTGTGCCATGTAGTTTCAAATTTTAATCAAATTTAATCAAATTTTAAAATTAATCCATCTAGGTAAACATAAAAGATTCTATATTATATATTCTAATTTAATCAATGATATCTTCAGACAGGGAGCCAAGGAGAAATACAGATATAAATACAAATAAAATAGACTAACAGGCTGGGAACTGTAATGTTAAAGAAGAAGCTTGACATTAGGTATATCATATCTGTCCAGAACACAGTTAACTCTGCATAGCACAAGGTCTGGAAGGAGGAGGACACAGCTGGTCTGCGTCTGGCCCTTGCTGAGCGCAGTGAACCACAACATTAAGTACTGATTACTGAGCTTTGGAAGTGCTGGCAGTGAATGTCGTTTCCCTTGGACAGGGTAAGACTAGCCATTTCCCCAACCTAAACTAACCATCTCCAAGCTGGAAATTCATTTTCAACAGACAGATACAGGGCCAGCCATAAGCATAAGCCAACTAGATGGCGCTACCAGCTGGAACAACACTAAAGTCCAGGAGGGCATATGTTGAAATTGTACAATAAAAAATACATTACAGGAGTTCTGGAAATACCTGATACTGAGAGGAACAAAATACTTGGGATTTTTGGCAAATTAGAAACTGTAGCTGAAAACAATGAGACAAATTGTCTTGGAAAAACATGTCAGACTTCTCTGGAACGTGGGTGACACATGGTGAAATACGATATGTGAGAACAAAGGAAGAGGCAGATTTGGCTGGAATTTAAAAAGTGGGGAAGTATCTGTAACAGGCCACTCCTCATTCTATTAAACTCCTTGCTTAACTCTTCTCTTTCACCATCATGGATTTCACTGGGAAATATGAGCTGGAGAGTCAAGAGAACTATGAGGAGTTTCTGGAAGCAATTGGTATAGGATTTTTCTTATTGCTATATAATATATATAATCCATATATGGATAAATGTGAGCTGTCATTCATTTAAACTTTAACGAATTTCTATATTTCTTTATTTCATCTGCACTGTCACAGGACTTCTCAATGCCAAGACAGACCACAAAGTGGTAACAGAGGTTCTTCAAGATGGGAGTAGCTTCACCTGGACACAAACCATCCCCAACTGGACCTGGTCCAATAAGTTCACTGTTGGCCAGGAATGTGAGCTGGTGACCATGATGGGCTCCAAATTCAAGGTAAGTTCATTGTTGTGAAAAGTTGTTGTAACACTGTATGTAATCAAGCTCACTACACATTTCCTTTCATCCTTGTGATCTTTAGGCCCCTGTCACTATGGAAGGCAATAGGATTTCAATTCAATTTCCTCAGTACCACTTCACAGCAGAGGTCACCAAAGACAAACTAGTAATGGTGAGAAGAACACTCAAACTGTGACCACAATAACTTTTAACTACATTTAGTATTACTTAAATAAACTAAATATTAATGCCACTTTGTTACAGTTTCAACTTTGTTTTTTCTGCACCATGTTCTGCAGACTTGCATAATTCCAGGAGACAAGGGTGTGACTTTCAAAAGAGTTAGCAAGCGGATCTAAGGCTGCAAGACTCAACATGCTTCAGTAGAAAAGAGGCTGTGGGAGGTTACACACATGAAAATGCTTCCCAACTACAAATGCAAATTTTAACTTGAATTTAACTGGACAATAGGCTCTGTTATGTACTGTATTTCTAGATCGATTAAATGGTTCAACTGTAACAGTTTTCATGTTTGATCCAATAAAAATGACATAGATATCATCTGTTTGCTTGTTTTTACCAGTTTGTCATTGGTTTCATAATACATCTGTGCACACATTCCCCCAGCCAGTTTCTGCTGAACAGATGACAGGAAGTTGAAGTCACACTGAACCCTATTTTTAGCTCTAAGTGACAGCATAAGAAGGTTGCTGTTGATCAGTTGGTTCAAATTATTGCATCTACATTAAATATGCATCTACAGTAAATAGATGCATTAGAGCAGCTACTCATTCACAGTGTGTAAACAGGTAACAGAGTGCAAAAGGTTCAAGGAAAAGAAGTAAAAGACACACATCTCTGCAGAACAACCTTTCAAGTTGTATGATATTGTGCTGTTGAAAAAAAACTTATAGGGAGATGCACACAAGATGCATTTTGAATGCTCAATATAAATGATTTATTGTTGCATCTGTTTTTCTCCTAAAATGCAGCAGTTCATTTTGTCTTCTTGCTGATCATCTTGTTAGCAATTGCACCCATGGTATTGCCCTAAACAGAGACATAAAGTAAAGATGTTTCAGTGGCCTCTCCATCACATCATATTCACAAATACACCACTACACCAGAGTAAACTTAGACGTGCTTACCTCAACGAGCTGGCCACCAGCTACCTCAGCTGTGTAAAGGTATTTGGGAAACTGAATCTTGAGTTTATCTTCATCCAGAGTGACAGTTGTCTAAAAAAAAAACTGATGGTCAAACTGCAGTGGGAAAAAAAGACTTTCAAATACTTTATTCAGTTGCATAAGTAAAATAAACATGAAATTGCCTTAAATGTATCACCATCCAGAGTGTGTAATCATATCCAAAGGCATGAGACAGACAGACTCTGTGTCTTATCTTCACTTTGGTGATCCTTACTTAATGGATTTCAGTGGGTCCTTTGTGTAATTAACTGATGTATAAGATTTTTATTCTGCATCATTTGACATCGGCAACAAACCAACAATGTAACTGTTGATGAATGAGTTTGAGATGCTGGTAGATGGGATTTGTCACTTTTGAACAGAGCCAAGCCATCCTAGCTGTTAGGCCTGTTTTCAGTCTTTGTGCAAAACTAAGCTAATTTTCTAATAATTTCCAGACTGTGAGTGGCGTAATTCCACTCTTCTAACCTTCTGCAAGAAAGCAAAGCTTAAGCTTTTTTCCCAAGATGCACCACAGTGTTTGAACATCCTTAAGGGTAAGTGAAAAAGAAGCTGGGACTGAGAGTGACACTCCAATAAAATCTACTCAAAATCTACAAGAGCAAATGAATTGATGAGTTCTTAAATCAGTTCCATAATGGCAGACAAACATATCACTCTTCTTATTGCAGCTTTGTCTTGTTCTTTAAAAATGCAAATAAACTAAATTGAACCAAACAGCTGCTGGGGATGGCTTTTTGTCAGAATTACTAAGCAAAAATGAATTGCTGCAGGCACAGGAGCCAGGCAGAGCTGGGCCTCAGCTTGGTCTGGGTAGTGGAATATATTGCAACAGATATTTCATTAATGTGAACTGTGCCTTGGGTGCTTTTAGTCATGAACGTAATTTAATCACTTGTGCAACAGTCACACAGCCCTGCAAGAAAAAGTACCACTGTCTGAACGCATTGTTTGTTGAAGGCGTTCACTCTGATTATTTAGTCAGTTTCATGGTGGTGTTACACTGAGTTGCGAACTCTGCAAACGCTGCATTGTATCATATTTGTCATATCTGTGTGTGTGTGTAGTATTTCTATAGATCAAAATACTAATGAAGAAATGAAATGATATTACAATTAGTACTTAAATTAATGGGCTGAAGCTAACATGTACTGTACATGAGCATGTAAATGTAACAAAGAAAAACATCTTTTTTTTGTTAAGAACACTGAGAAAACCCTCTATTGGTATGGACATATCACTGCGGATAGTGAAGTGAAACAGAAGTGTCACAATCAGTCAAATTCACAATTGTTACATGTTCTGTCCACACTTAGACTGTTGCGCAGTTTTTCCATTGTTTCTGCTGCCAAAGAGCTGCAGCAAAAAACTGCACTTGTCCATTGTCACCACTAAGAGGCATCCTCATTCCTCCTTAAAACACCTCCTCAACATATCCCTTTTTAATAGTATTACACTGCTTAAAGTGAATCGCTCTCAACTGTTAGCAAAAGAAATCTAAAAGACTACCATATAAATAACTGAGGCACCTTCTAATTTGAAAGCTGTTGGTAATGTAACATGAGGGCTGTGGTGTGGTGGTTTGGGTCACTCTTGTTAGAAAGGAAGAGCTGGATGGGGCTGGATTGACTTTTAAAGCCGACGTTAGCAAACTACACAACCACAACACTTCCCGTTTTCTAAGTCACATGTCACATCAATATCCAATCAGAAGGACCTAGAAAACTCGAGAGAAGGATTCAGAAAGTCACTATAACTATTTTAAAAGATGCACATGTACAGTTTTAATGTAAACATCTAAATAATAATATTGTAAACATAAATGTGTAAATGATTAACCATATAAACACTGTAAATATATTTTTAGTAAATGAAGTGAAGTATACAATATGAATTAACATAATCCTGACAATGATAATGACTTTGTCTGTCATACGAGAATTAGGAGACACAAATCTTCAATTTATTTAATTCCAGTAAAATTTTCAACTGACTTCTCCCTCTGTAACAGATCATCCACTTGACCTGGATAGTTAACATGTTGCATTTTATGGTGAAACAGTTAAAAGTGTTGCTTTTGCAAAAATCGGCCCATGGTATCATTATCTGTCATAGAGTTGTGCTTTTTAAATGTGTGACATCACATGTCACAAGGAACGATGGTTGCCATTTCTGTCATATGTTCTCAGGGGAATAAATCTGAATTTTCATGATATACTGATGTACTATACTTTGTCAAAGATGTTAATCACTGGCCTGCTTTTATTTTTAAATCAAAGAATGAATACAAGAGGGAATGGAAAAGAGAAAATGTGGTGATAAGGAGAAAACCTGTAATGTATTTAACCAAGAATAGAGGAAACATCCCCTTGACAACAGCAGGAATTTTATAACTACTTAAAATTACTAAAGTAGTGTGAAGGGTGGACTTTCTTAATCATAGAGCTTGATTGATATTCATTGGATGCTAATCATTTCCATTATAGTGAGTTATTCTGAAAATTGACACAATGCTGTCATTTAATTACAACCAGAAGTTTGAAGTAACAGAAACATTTTATTCATGTAGATAGTGGATTTAAGAAAATTATGTGAAAACCCCTACTAAACCTGTTATGGGGCCTTGGGGCAAAAATAAGTTGCTGGCCCCTTTAAATACCCCATTCCTTCTACCCTTTGCATATTGTGTGCAATCCCCTCATCCCCCATTTGCTGTGTGGTTTTTAACACAGGCTCCAATACACAGAATCAAAAGATGAGGTCTTAGAGTAGGACACACCTTAAGATATTGGTTTTTAATTATGCATATTCCAGAACAAACAAATAAAATAGCACAAACCAGTTCAGTAAGAAAATCAAGTCATGAATAAATGAATGCTTATCCTTTATATATATATTCTTTTATTTATTGATTTAGACTCAACATCCTGATAAGTGTCCTGATCGCTACAGTGATGTTGTAATTTTAAAGCACACATACTGAGACCCCCACCACTAACATAAATTGAGCAGCTCACTCTGCACCCCCACTCACTCAACACTTTCCAAAATTCTTCCTTGAGGACACATTTAAAGGAAGCTAGCAGTCTGCTTTTTCAGCTCCACATACAAAAGCTTACAGGAGGCTGTGAGAATGATCCATTATCAAACTGACAGCCCTGAGCACCCAACCCCTACCCCCAATACTACCCCCTCTTTTCTCTCTCCTACCTCCCTTCACAGTTGGGCCACTGAACATCTTAAAGAATCCCCTTCATAAAACTAAAATCATGTAAATAGTGTGCGTGCTGCCAAATGCTGATTGCTCTTTAATCTGTTTGCCAAGTTAATTATATTTTGAACTGGCTTGTGGAGGAACATTGTGTTTTATGTGTTTTTCTTATTTAACTCGTTGATAATTAAAGATCTGTGAGCCGATGTATGGGCATTTGCATGTGGTTATACTGCAGATTTCCAACTAACTCAGTTTCATGATAGAAAATGTTCTACTTCACTAGAGAGAACAGAGCTAAGGCTCAGCAGTTTCTAAGAGTCACTGTGTTGTGTTTGAGAGAAGGAGGATGGCCTATTTGCAAGAATTATACAAGAGAATAATGTCTTGTGTGTGAGAGAGGGCCCCATCACTGAATAGATTTCTATATATCAGCATGCCATAAAACAGAGAGCTCTGATTGAGCTCTGCAGGCAGAAGTTGTTTCTCAAATGTTGAATAACTTTGTGTGAAAGGCTGAAAATTACCACCAATGGTTATAATACTCCAGCCATAATTAAAGGAGCAGAAATGAAATATGAAATAGTTACAATAATTACTGTGACACCGCCAGATGATTATTTGTAAATATCTGCTGGGTCTATCAATGGCAGCAGTGGGAACCTATAAAGCTACACGCGCCTCAATCACGCATCCTCAGAAGAAACACAACCCTCAGAAATGCAGTTCACTTGTGTGTTTATTTACCCATGACACATGATGATAAAAGAATCCCCTTTATCAGTTAGTGTCACATAAACCAAGACTACAGATTGGTATAAAATAATATAAAAATATTAATTGAAAGTTTGTGGTGTCATTTCATTACTATCACATTAGACGTGTTGTTTGGTGTGAGTGACATCAGCACCTTTCACAGGATGGAAAAATGCATTTCTAACTAAAAGACAAAAGCATTCAGTAATATCTATCACTCAAAGGAAGTGGCTGCAATATGCAACATATTCATTGTGTTCAGAGCTCACTGCCCTCTAGAGGAAACCAAGCTACAGCAAGTCAAATCACACAATTATCAAAAATAAGTTACAAAAAGATGAACCAGTGGTGTACATGAGACAGTGATGGCTGTGGTCAGTTTAAACAGAAAAAAACAACATATTGCACCTTTGACACCTCTGTGAGAAGTTGCTCATGAATTATGAGGAAAAGAGCAAGTTGAACTCAAACCACCAACCACCAACAGCAAAAAAGCTTTAACTAAAAATACAATAAAAACAACAAAGGGAATGTAAAAAATATATATATAACAAAACTGTACACAAAGGTTAGCAAAACAAAGGCATAGTATCTTAGCTCATATCACTGAAAAACAAGTGTGTCCTTATCAAAGGTGGGAAATGTCTTGCTGTAAAAGATCTGGTGATTCATGATTATATCAGTCTGAGTGTTGCAGTATTCAAACAGTTTCCGGCAAACTTATCTGAAAGTTTCATGTCTAACTATGAATTCACAGCTGAGGTATTACAGCTGCTGAGCACAAGGCAGTAACATGGAAAGATTCTACAGCAAAACAGCCTGAAATGATAAGTCTGAACATTTCACTACAGGCTGTTTAATGTTTATGTTAGAAATTGTAACTTTTATATCCAAGTCAGAATTTCTCAATCCCTCAAATTTTGCCACAGCACTGAGCAGGCCTTCAGGTTTCCTTTCAGTCTACAGCTGGAATGATTCATAGATTTGTTGATCAACAGAAAATTAATTTATGAAATATTCAAGCTGCTCAAACATGGAATGCCATGCTCTTTTTTGTCAACAGTTAATCGATGAGTTGACTGCTGGTTGGGTTAAGCAAGATATATGAATCTGTAATAATAGGTAGTTTCAACACTTGTCACATGTCACAATTAATCAAGATAACAATTGACATGTTCATGGTCAATGAAATTGTTGTTACAGTCCTAATTCAGTCACATTTGAGTCAATAACATCTCAGAAATTGGGGTCCATGGAAATTTATGGCATAGTCATGGTAACCAGTGGTCAACTGACATCGGGAATCTGGATGTGTTTATACTTAAACCGGAAGTGGAAGATTGGAGATAGCAGTTTTAGAAATCTTGGAAGCAATTAGAGATGACCAGCTACAGATGTTTCTCTGTGAAACCAGTGACCACGGGGTTATTCCACTGTGATGCAAACAGACTGTTTTGTTAGCAAAGAGCAAGAGTTGTAAGCAAAGTATGGTCCAGTGATGAAAGAGGGGGGTATTTCAGACCCCACAGATGCCACATAAGCATCTGCTTTAAAGCATAATAACACAGAATAATGAGAAGGCTGCTAGTTTCAGCCCTAAAACCTGAGCCTGAATATACAGTTTCTATTAACAGGTACAAAGAAAACTAACTAAGTTGATATAAAAAAAAAAGCTACACTAAATCAAACAAAATGAAAAAAAAATTAAGAACAAGAAAAAAATGAGTCATCATAAATAAAAGCTATGGCATGTTTCAATGGCATCATATTCAAGTAATCTTGTTCTAGTCCCTGATACTTAGTGGTTCATGTAAACATTAGAGTCATTAACACAGACACAGAACCAACAGTTCATAAGAAGGCAGCAGCAATTCATATGTACAATACACAACCAACATCCACGTCTCCTTCACCACACTGGTCCAGTCACGTCAGTTTGCGTTCAATTCTTTGAGTAGTGGATGTTGGAGAAATTAAAACTTTAGTATGACAAAGCCTGCAGCTTCAAGAGCCACAATTTCACCTGGGTGTTGATGGCTCCGCCACAAGGCTCAACTTTGGAGTTGGGAGCGAAGAGATGACAACAGTGGAGAGGAACAAAAAACTGAAACACTGCAGGCGTGTTCGAGGATTTCACCTGCTGTGCGCAAAACAATGAACTCTTCATTCCCTCAGAGGTCTTGTGTGGTGAGGAATTCCCAAAGGGGCCCTTCAGCCCTAACAGAGCTTACTGCCATTAAATCAATGTTCGTTGTCATCAAAGACACACAACCAAAAATTTAACAGACATAACATAGCCTTTTTGTGTCTTGCAAAGTCTGGTTCTTCTATCTCTCAAATGGTGGCTCAGGAAACAATACCAGCCAATTTGTTCATTTTTTTGGGATTAGAACTTTAAAAAAAAAAAAAAAAGCAGCAAAAATTCCTTATCACAAATACCTTGTGTTTTGTGCACGTTTAAAAATGCCTCAGCTATCACACAACTGAGAACAGGCACTGAATGAGGTGGGTGTTAGATCACACTGCTGCTTTCATCTCATTCACAGTGATAACAGTCTCATAATAACATAGATTAATAAAACCAGTTCAGAATATGGCAATAACATTTTCACAAAGCCTCATTATTTCATATGAGTCAGTGGAGCATTTGTCATGTCAGTGTGATTACTTCCACTGGGTCTGTCTTGGCTTTGGACCTCTGCTTGCGTTTGAGGCGTCTCTGTGAGAGGGATGGGGGAGTTGGACATGATGAAGGTGTTGCGGTGCCGACGGAGAGAGAGAGGAGGTCTGTAAGTGGATGTTTCATTGTAGGGAGCTGGGACGGAAGCATAGTTGTGCACTCCCGCGGGGGTTTGTGATCCCTCTCCGTCTCCTGGCGTCACCTGTCAAAGCAGCCAGCTGTGAAGGTATGATGAGCCCCCAGGTAACCCCCGCTGTAGGCCATACTCAGACAGTGTCGCGGCTCTCCAGTGAGGGCCATCTGCACAGAAATTGGGCCCTGGAGTGGCAGTGCACGAGGCCCAGGCTGAAGAGCAGAGGTCAGGGTCGGGTAGGAGGGAAACCCACCCCCAGGAGTCAAGGAGGGTGCGCCAGCTAGAAGACCCACTCTATGGCTCTGAAAGAAGTCCTGAGACATGTTCACCACAGGCCCCAGAGCCTGGGAGTCAGCTAGCACTTGCAACTGGGACAAAGATGGGGAATGCTGTGAAAGGTGTGGGAAGCCATCAGGCTGAAAGAGCAGCTGTGGTGTGGAGGAGGTGGAAGAGGAGGAGGAGGAGGAGGAGGCTGGTCTCTGGATGGCTGACACTGGAGAAAGGTGAGAGGTCTGGGGCTGAGACTGCAGGGAGGATGGTCGGTGAGGAGGTGTGGATTTGGTTTTGTTGGCCTCCTTAACGTCGTTGTCATGAGCACTGTGGAAGGGATAGGTACACACATTTCAGTCACTCTGGGACCAAATAGATAAATATATAAATCTGGAAATTTAGTGGTAAAATAGAACTAAGTGCATTATTGTATTATAGGGAGAAAGCACACTGTATGAATACTTGGAAACCAGATGCAGAAAAATGGCTGCTCAAATAAACCCGTTAACTAGAACACAGATCAGTCTAAAGCAACCCTTTTTACTCCCACGCAATTAGTCTGAACATGTGCAAACAATCAAATTTACACATATGCAGACAAACAAACACACAATGCCACCCACTGACCAAGAAATGTGCAACTTAATTACAGATGTTAAATTACAAACCATTACTGCACACAACATTATAAAGACTTTACTGGTTAAAGTAAAAGCACCAAAAGCACAAAGAGATAGGCTTAATGTCATCTATCTTGCCCACTACACTTTAAAAGGCTTGTCTGTCTGCCTAGCTTTCAGGTTTTTATTTTTTCTATATTTGTGTGTGTGTGCTTTCTGTGTCTCTTACAGCAGCATAAGTTCAATACACTGGGTGAGGTGGTCCCAGGTGTAGCCAGTCAGTAGATGCAGAGCAGTCGTCCAACTTGGAGAAATCTGAAGGCAGATGCGAGATGCTGCCACACACGCAGCAGCAACCTGGGATGGTCGAAAACTCAGGAAGGCATGATCTAGGAGAAACCAGGGACAAGATATTCATAGATTCTTTGGTCAAACACACCACATCCTAATAAATTCACCTACAAACTCCTATTGAACAAACAAAGCAAAGCCGAGTCACCTCTCCCTCTAAACCCACCTTGCAGTGAGACCTCCAGAAAGTAGTGAGTGTACTTGTCCATGAAGGCCTTGGTCTTAGAGAGGGAGGACAGGGGCCAGCCGTTGTACAGGTCGCCCTCTTGCACTGAGGCATGGAGGTAGTAGTCAATGAAGTGGGCAGGTGTGGGCATGCACAGATTCCAGCCAAAGGTCTCCAGCAGCAGAAGCTCCATTTTGATCAGATCCCTCTTGTTGAGAACCAAGTTCAGGCTGCACATGAAACCCAGGGAGTTCAGCTGCTCTAGTTTGGGAACCCGGTCCTCTTTCTCCTCAAATTTACCTGGAAAGAAACAACAGATGCAGCAGATTTTAGTGCATTAGTACAGTTCATTATGCAAAGCCATATTTGATAGTTTATAGGATGATTAGTACCACACACATGCTGTCTTTGTACTGTACTTGGTGTGCAAGATGTTAAAAAGGTAGAAAAAAAAAAGAGACATCACAGCAATTTAAATCAATTTAGATAACTGTGATATCTTATATGTATGATATATAATAAGAACAACAATAATAACAATACTTTAATTCAATTAAAGTATTAGTGTTAATTAATAATTTAAGTTATTAGTAAGACGCATTCTAAAAACCACAGCACTAGCTGCCTCACTAACAATTAAATTGATGTGTAACTCACTGGTTCAATTAGTTTGAAAGCTCACAATTCAACATTAAATGGCCAGTAAATAAAATAAATAAAATTAAATTTTAAAAAAAAAGACTCTTAAAGACTTTAAAGACAGAAATTGAATCCTAAGGCAAGGACAAATACCCAAGGACAAACCAAGTCTCATCTATGAGTTGATGATGACAGATCCTGCTTCAATTTTTTTTTTTTTTTTTTTTTTTTTTATAAATAACTCTTATCATCATCAATCTTAACATCTGTTGTCACATGCAGCATGTTAAAGCTTTGCTCCAGCTTCCACAAAGCCTAACAAGTGCTGCTTAAAATTGGCAGTCAAGTGGACTATTACTGAACATCTGGCAATAAAGCCAAGCCATTACACTAATAAGAAGCATTACTATAGGCTTACGAGTGTGAGGCACTCATGGTGGATTATACAAGACTAATACTTTCTATGAAAAACCAAATCAGTTCGATTGCTGATATTTCTCACTTGCTCCAGAGCCTCGCAGACATTACAGCAGTGCCATTATGGTGAGCCCCCTCCCCATCCCAAGACACACTCCTTTCCATAGCAACAGCCCTGAGGCCTCAGGGGTCCATGTGGCCAATGAAGAGGGGTGATTTTGCTTTTAATCCATGGGTCCAGCAGGCCTCTGCTCAAACTTAAAAGAATGAGGGCAAGGAGGTGGGTGTCAGGTTACACTGATGCAGGCTTTGCTCTAAAGCATGTGCCTCAACTGCACACAGCTTCATGTCGGAAGACATGGGGGCACATTGTAGACAATGGAATTGATTTACTCCCAAAGCTATCACTCAACAGTTACTGAATGTTTTAGACTAATATCAACATTTAAGGTTACAATAATGATGTATAGATTGTTCTGTTTTTTTTTTTTTCAAACACCCGACAATCTGTCCCTATATAGTATCCATCAGCAGGATATAAACATTTATAAATGGTATATTCAAATACTACAATTAAGTTATATGCAGATATTGCAGATATGCTTATTAATATATTTATCAACAACTATAACTCCTCCTGTGGTCATCCATAAGTGAGGCTAGTGTAAAACAGATAATGGACAACAACACAGTGCACAAATAAAACAACAACACTCGCTTGTTTTATTTGTTATTTATCTAGCTGTTGCTTTATGATTTGTCTAAATCTACTCGATTGCTTATTGGACTGTAATCATCTCTCAAAAATACTGAAAGTAAAATATTAATGACAGAAAATAAATCTGACATAAACAAACCAACATATAAACATGAAAAAAAGCCTCTACACACTGCTGCCTGCTGACAACGTGCCACTCAGTGGCTGTTATAGAATTACTCAGTATTATATCCACAGGCTAGGATTAAAAAGTTAGCTTTGTGAACACATAAATCCAGCCGGGAATAACAACAGCCCTCTTTTGGTACAAATCTTGGCCTCTAATCGAAAACCATGGCAACCAAACATTAGAAATAGGGGCTTTATTGACTTTTCCAAGATGCAGATAGAAGTGGATCCTTCAAGCAGTGACTGTCTGACATTGCACAGCTATTGTGGGTGCCTTTGATGGACGTCTTTTACTTCTTCACGGTCACGTCTTAGTGAGCTGGGCATCTTCCTACCAAGTGTGAGTTTTGCCACTGATGTTGCGACCTGCCATTAAGCAGAGCAGGAGAGAGGAAGAGAGAGGGGATGGTTGAGGGCGCATGAGGGGAGGGCAGTGGGGGATCTGGAGCCCAACAGGCCAGAGGGATAATTAGCAGAGAAGCAGTAATGGCGTCTCTCCAGCAGAACAGGAAGCACAGCGAAACAGGGCTGTTTACACCCACAAAGGCTCGTTCCATGGCCCAGTCCACATTCTCTCACCCTCATATCCTCTGGATCAGGGCTCTGTCTGCTGCTAGACTGCTATGTCCACACAGACGCTGCCATAAAAAGCCATCAATGCCCCCAATCTCCACACAACCCCAGTCTGTTTGATCTTAAGAGAGACACAGTGCAAGTCAATCTCCTCATTGTGCTCTGTGATTACACTTTTGGTTTACTACTGTGGGTGACCGGCCACGTGAGAAGCATGGGATGTCCAACAGCTTTGAAAATGAAAAACAAAGCAACCTATAGAAGTACAGCATGAGTCTGAGCCACAAACCAGTTCGACTTACTGTAAAAAGAACTGATGCCAGGGCACAGCACTGCCTGTATGACAATACAGTACTCTCATTCATTTCACTGAGTTGGCACAGTAGGAGAGCAGCCACAGAGGGCTTTAAAAAAAAGAAAGAAAAAAAAAAGGGATGGTAGGGCCAAAGAAGTTTATCCTGCTTCTAGTTTTTCTACAGCACAATGCAACATCACCCAGTGTCAGAGTCTGGTATAATTGGGAATCTTTAGATCCAGCTGATTAGAATAAAGTATTATTAACGTGGTGCATTAATCTGCTGATTATTTTCTTACCATATTTTGTTCAACCAACAGTAAAAAAAACAATTTACTATAATGGCAGACCTAATTCATTTAGTAACTTTCTTTTTTGAATCTAAAAATTGTTTCATCTCTTGAGCTGATTTAAGATTTAATATTAAACAATAATATCCAATATTTGGATTAGAGTTTCAACAATAATCTTCAACAGAAGATGCCCTGTAGCAACATGCAAACACTATATCAGGCCTTTTAACTCTTTTGCTATTGTCAGTCTGAATGTGACCTGAGAGACGGTGCATTCCTCCCCTGTGAGTTCAGCCTACCTGGAATGCAGGCATCTCAATGATCATATCTGAAGTGAGCAAGCAGGGAAGGCACAGTGATGAAGGGGGGAAAAACTGCCTTCGTTTTTCCAATCTACACAGATTACCTTTTCATACACTGCAACTACAGGACACTTACTCTTTCTCACAGCACCCACAGGTGATGGTGATGATGAAAAAAGGTTGCGTAAACAGTGCAAGGTTACAGGTCAGGGGTGAGGGAGAGGTAAGGCTGGGATGCAGCTTCCTCCCAGGTGTGCTGTTTGAGCAAAAGGTGAGGGTGGGGAGGGGTTTACAGCAATAGGGGCTGTTAGGAAACCTGAGAATTGTATTCTCACACAGAGATAAAGGCCTCTGTCTCTGTTGTTACTTATTTTACCAACATGTGATTCTAGTTCATTTCACCACAGTACACCAAATAATGCCCAAAATATCCAAAACCATGAAAAAAATACAGTCACACAGGCACCAGATCTGTTGGAGAGACAGTAGATCACTAACAGATACAGATAGAATTATCAGAAAATAACTGTTTGGGAAATAAGGGTGTCAAGAGCACCGTAAAGTGCCACAATAAATAATATTTTCCTAAGTTCCTGCAAGTTATATAGTTAATTATCTCTAATTTCTCAGAAATGTAATGAAAAGGTACAGATATTTGTTTAAATAATAGAAATATATCTTATCAATGGAAGAAAACTTGGCCAAGTTCAGACTACAGGAAGCACAAGTGAACATTACATTATATAAAACTGGGACTTGTAACAGAGCACCAAAAGACAACATGAATGAAGGCACATATGTGAATGTGTTTATGTTAATATTCTTTATGGAAACATTATAGATTATTGATAAAAAGATACCAATAAAGAGATTTACAGGGAAAAAACATTTTCATGCAGTCTTCACTTCTTCCTCATTCTCTCCTGCTTTTCTTTTTGACTTGACAGCCATGAAGGAATTTCCTCTGCTCTTTAAACTCCTTTTATTTGCTGGTTCATCTTTCATTGGGAGTGTGAAATTGGCCACAGCTCCATCACAGAATCTCCATGTTGCCACCCCTGGCCCTGGCGGCTCACACATTGTAGGCCTGGGCTGACCCTTGACCCCTGATACTAATGCCTGGGTGACCAGGGAGAATCCTAGAGACCTTGCCCTCTGTGTGTGTGTGTGTGTGTATGGGTGATAATGGCAGACAGCGAGTGTGTGGATAAAAAGAGCCTCAGGCATTACACAGAGTTTGAGCATTATAATTACACAACAGCTCTCAGACAAAAATATGAACTAGTGCATCTGATAATGAATAATACTGACATTTTCACACACATTGATACATCTCTACATAATTTCAATAATTATTTGAGCCCCACATGACAACAGCTCCATCAAAATTATTGTCAAACCTCTTAGAGTGGGATAAAGGGGGAAGAGGGTTCTCTATTAATCTACATTTCAGGGCACCCCGCTGGGGGGTTCAGTTCTAATATGTCCCATTTTGCAGGCCACTACTTCTACCTCCTTTTCCACCCTGTTTAATATCAGACCTGCCTTTGAAGTACTGCTCCACTCATTTCCCAACCCCCCAGGGATGTGGAGCTGCTTTTACAGGCCACTCTGGCCCAGGACTGGCTCTCTCTGCCTGTCCCTGACAAGGTGAAAGAATAAAGAGGAAAGAGCCGGCAGCTAAAGGTAAAAGGACACCACCAGAACCCAGTCAGCTCTATGGCTGAGTGGTAGTTAAGCAACACCATTTCAGTAGGAAAAAGATTAGACTTTAATGTAGATCTTAATTAGGGTGATCAGGACAAAAAAATCCATAGGTTAATCGCAAGGTTGCCACAGCAACCATTTCCTCATTTAGCGATGTTAGCCTACAGCAAGTCTTTACCATGAACACACAAACACACGCCAGCACACACAACCTCCACCCTCAGTATCTGCTCCCCTCCCCCTCTCTGGGAAGCGTCTGGCTGGCTGTCCTGCCTGCATTGACGAGCTTTTGTTTGAGGCCTGACTCGGAGAGCATATGGCAGGTGCCCCTCAACACACAGTTCCTCCCCACCCCCGGGCTCCAAAGCCTGTGTAAGTGCACTGTGTGGTGACTGAGCTTCTTGTGTATTTCACAGGATGCTCTTTTTTTGTTTTAAAGTTCCCTCAGTGTATCAGGTTCACTGAACAAATTAAGTGAAACACAGCATCACCGATGAGTCACTGCAATGGGACCACAAAAAATAGAACATTTACTGCTTCTGTCTGTCAATCAAGAGCCCATTAACTAACTTCACAAAATACATAAAGCATGGTAACAACAA
The DNA here is from genome assembly GCA_038496675.1 of Rachycentron canadum. Lineage (NCBI taxonomy): Eukaryota > Metazoa > Chordata > Actinopteri > Carangiformes > Rachycentridae > Rachycentron > Rachycentron canadum. The sequence continues at coordinate 7,748,929 of CM076655.1, forward strand.
AAAAAATCCATATAGCTCCTGTGCTGGCTGGCACCAGAAAAACAACCGCAATGTCATTTACCATAACAAATGACTTGAGGGAGCAAGAGCTGTCAGGAAGACTGATGTGATCATTGCAGGATTTCATGGGATGCAACACAATAGAAACTTAAGTTTGAAGACTGAATTTCAAATGGAAATATGAAGTTTATATATGAACACTCTAAACTGAAGTTGAAATTACATTTTCCAGGTTTTTGGTTTCTTCCACTAATTGGCTTATCTGGAATGAGGTGAGGTCTCTAAATAAGTGCCCAACAGTCAATAACACTCAGTCCCTGTGGGTTTAAAAAACTGGCTACAACCTTACCCCTGCAAATGAAAAAGAACTCATCCACGAACAAACACATGCACACACAAGCATCCACAAAAACACACACAATGGAGTAACAGGATTAAGCAGTGTCTGCTGAGATGCACAAAAGAGGTAGCGATTAATTAACTGAGTGCGGAAGCCAGAAATATTTGAAGAAAGACAATGTATGTGCCTGTCAAAGGCAGGCAGAGGGACTTAGGGAGGCCGTTCAATAACTAGGCCAGATTCCAAAGCACCTCAGGACAGATAAAAACCAAAGACAACTTTGAATCAAACACCCTTTCAAGCCTTCATCAATCATGTCAGAGACTCCCTGGAGTCCTGGAGGAGTCAGAGGCAGGAAAGCAAAGAGGAGAGAGGCTGATTATCTGAGCACCACAAATCAAAAGATTCAATAAAAAAAAAAACCTGATTAATCTATTACAAAGTGGAAGAACAACCTCTGTCCAGGTTGGACAGAAAATATTTATATCACTTGATGAGAAAACTCTCATAACTATTCCTGGATTCTCATGAGATGTCTTTTAAATAAAACCTCTTTTAAGTCTCATATTCAAATTCATCCCACTACAGAGACTACTCTGATTGCAAAGATGGCCTGTATGCAACTACGCAAACGCACACATGAGCTGAGGCCTCCCAAGTGAGCGGGCCCTGTTCCAGGCTCCCATTTTAACGTTATCATTAGTCTAATTACCCATGATGCTGAGGGCTGCATTAATGCACAGAAAACCACTGCCTGTTAATCATGAGACAGACACAGAGACAGTAATAAGTACCACACAACCTGCACCATGCATGAGCAGGAGAATGATTAACACACCTGCTTCACACAAGACACAAAGAAACATCTTTATATTTCACATGTTTACTGTCTTCCAGACTAAATCACCACTTCACTCACTGACAGCTTGAGAAAAGCAGCAACTACAAGTAAATAATAATATCAAACCAATCATTGACCTGAAGAAGTGGCAATATTCAGGACTTACAAATATTAAGATTTATATCTACAAACTGCTTTTAGATGGGACCGATGAAGCCCAGTAATTTCCTAAAACAGCTGGCAATGTAGTTTTTAACAAATGTTACCACAACTACAATGACAGTGGAGGTCTAAAAACATAAGGTGATAATAGAGAAAGGTGCCATTAAAGAAATAACTCAATGGCAAAATGGATTTGTATTGGAGATTGTAGGTAGGCAGGGATCTGCAATGAACTATGTTTTCAATGACAAAAAATAACCACCTAAGGATATTTTGGCCTTGGTGGAGAACCTAGTTCATCTCAAATAGACTACATAGGACGAGAGCAACAGCAGGAGCCCCAGACATGTTATTACAGCTAGAATCAAAGACAGATAAAGTTCTGCAGACACAAGCATAATCCCCAACAGTTTCTCCTTAAACAATAGTACAGTCATCCTCCCACAATGGTAACCTTGTGTGTTTTTTTAAACCAACATCACAGCTAACAGTAAACTGTCATTACATGCTATCAGGTCAGTCTGACAAGAGTAGTTAGAACAGAAAAACAATGCTCTCTGAAGCATAACTTAAATTACCCTTGTTACCAGCATTGTGCCATCTGTGTATGAACCACAGTCACAGTATCTTCTTTGGCTCAATATTCGTATCACAGCTGTCAGACATGTACGGGTCTAAGTCAAAATGTTCTTCAAAATTAAAACACAAAACCTTAGCAAAGTCCAGCCTTAGTAAAGTCACCTCAGTGCCATATATGTTTAGATCTATAAGGGAATAATGAACAGTTACTCTTTAAATAGATGTCCATGTCAAGAAAAACTACCTAAGACATAAAATAAACATGCAGATGGATTTAGTGAAAAGTTGAGAAGCTGTTCCCAGACTTACTAGCTAGTAGCAGACAAGACAGGGCGATCACATAGAGCTGCTTTACGGCCACATCATAGTGGTCCATGAACAAGTCCAGCAGGTAAACAGCCAGGTGACGTGCTGTAGGACATAGCTGGTAACGATTACTGAGGATGGCCAACAAGTCTGCAAAGTACCGTCGCATGCCAATCTGCGGCGAGTGGGCCCGGTAGACTGGTAACTTCAGCTCCTGCGGGGGGAGAAGAGAAGAGGGAGAAGTGAGAAGAACTGGGTGGGCAGGAAGCAATGGTGAAGAAACACAAGGGCTGTAAAAAATATGCATAATAATAGAGAGTCATGCATGTCTCCTGCTGACTGGGTTTAACTGCTGTGGCTCTGAAATGCTCATATATCAAAAACAAAACTCAATTTAACACATAAAAATCTTGATTAAGCTTCAGCCTCATTTCAATTTCATTTCATTCACCATCACAGCAGAGAACTGGAGATAATTTGGGTCATTGCAGGGGTCTCTGAGCAGTGTGCTGAGATTTGGAGAGAGAAGAGGGGGGTTGGGGTGTTGGGGGGGTGGCATAGAGGGTGAGTAGAAGATAGGATTAGGTTTCACCCCTACCACATCTCCTATTCATGTTCAATTAGCTGCATGTGTTTCAAAGTGGTAGGAAGATACTCGGGGGCATTAGCATTGAATCAGCCTCGGGTATCTTTCCAATCAGCTCCAGAAAACAGAGGAGCACAAGGCTCCCGTTTCAAAATCTGCCTCAGAATAAGAAACAAAAAAACAAAAACAAAAAAAAAAAAGCAAAGCAAACATTAAGCAATGGCTGTACAAACATACTTTTAAGCTACTTGTTAAGAATTTAAGATGCTTATACTGGAAAATGTTTTTGTTTTAAAAATGTTTTTTGCTCTCTGGGAATCTGAATAAAAACAAGGGCTTTTCATTTGGATTTAATAAGAGACGGAGGATTCCTGGTTTAATCTCCTTAGGATCAAACAGTGAGGGGTTCTTACATTAGAGGAGAATACAGAAAATATTCACATCATGGTAGGACTGTTGTTTAGGAACATCCCTGCCTTTCGGCTGCCTCTAAAATTGGTTTAAAACTCAGTGAATCATAACATAGAAAAACATGCTTCGGTTAATTCTTTGTACAACACAAAATTCAATATGAGGGCTGAACTACAAACACTGTTGGGCTTACACAAACTGCCAGCTATTTATTTTGAGCACAACTAAGACAACAGTGATGCTCAGACTGACATTTGAATTGAATCCAAAAATAAACAGTAACCCCCCCCCCCCCGCAACCAAATCCACATATAGCAGCTCCACCCCCAGTGCCACAACCAACCACACCACCGAATCCACCCCAAACTCTCCTCTCCTCCCACTGCTTCAGATTCTGCCTCTGGTCCATCTGTCTGTCTGGGGGTACAAGGGCAGCAGAAGGAGGGGCCTGTTGGAGTCTGGAGGGGCTCCAGGGGGTGGGTGGGTGGAGAGGTGCCTTTGTGGGGGACCCACACCATAATTAAGGATTCCACAGCTGCCTCCGCCTGATTTGCATGTCTGATAATTTGCCACATGCTACACACCACCACTATCTCCCACATCAGGGCATTATCACGGCAGCAAACGTCATTAAGGCTGGATGAGACTGTGGGGGAGCAGGCGCCGTGCAGGAAATCTGAACACTGTGTGAAGGCCATTCAACAAACAGCTCTGACAATGATCTCACCTTTCTTTTCCCTTAAAAATTTTAATGCGCTTCAAGCGATTCATTTCTGAAAACATAAATCTCTAACCATCACCAGTTTCTGACAGCAAATATTTGAAACATTTCAGTGAAATATCATTGAAATTAGAACATATTAGGGCTATTACACCTATTGTGTCTGATATGTCTGAAAAAGTGTGAAAATATCTAACAATTTCAAAGAGCCCAAGGTGATGCTTCACATTTCTGCTTTTGTCTGATCAATAGACCAAAGGTATTTAGTTTATAATGGTTAAGAGAGAAGCAGCCATTTTTTACATTTGAGGAGATACAGAAAAAGTAAATGAAAAAAAATGATGTTTTTATTGACCATTGGATTATTAAATTTAATCATGGACTATTGACTTATATCAAGCAGTACATAACAGCTGTGCTGTAATTTTTAGTGTCCTGTGTAATCTGTCATATTCAATTAGATCTTTTTCTTTTATCGTTTTCCTCTTTTTAAATCTCTTTATATTGTATTGTGTTTCTGTCTAGCATGAACAAACTGAGTCAAACTGTGTGTAAGTGAATGAGTCATTGTAAGACATGTGATTCACTACAGTGTCTGTTTTCACCTATATACACATAACCTCTCACTCATCCGGGCTCCTGATGTCTCAAACCTGATCTGCATTCATCTCCTTCAGTGTGAAGCTGGCAGGAGCTTCAGTTCATAGATGCCAGTCAAGTGACAGATGTCTCCATTACAGTAACACGTGGGATGAAATATGATCGCGCTTCGAGGTTAATTAAGACATTCTCAATTAATGAGCCTGAACTCCTCCATGTAATCTAATTTAGATCATGTTTAAACATACAACAGGACTGTGTAATTATATTTCCCTTCAAACTTTCAATACATTGTGTGGTATATGTGAAATAACCAGGTCTGCTAATTCAGACTGTTTTTACTTATTTTTTCTTAATGTATCTAAAATCAAAAATGCCATTCACAGTCTAATTTGCTATCGCTTGATTAATTATAAGGCTGTAATTACTGATTATTTTCAGTTCATTCATAATCATGAGCCTCAATCAGTTAAAAAGACCATCAGAATTTGAGCGATGGGTTTACAAATGCTGTGCTTTGTACAACCAACAGTCCAAATCTCATAGATTTTTAATTTAATTCAATGCAAGAGCAAGGAGACACAAGGAGAAACAAACACAATTTTGCTCTAAAATGTACTTAAATTATTAAAATATTTGTCAATTGACTAACCTGCAATTCCCCCACTGTGGGACAAATAAAGGAATTTGAATGAATAACTGATTAGTAAATCTAGAGCTGACTACCTGTAACCAGCTGTTGTCAGTTAGAACCACAACATAATTGCAGCTCTAATTAAATGATAAATAAACCAGTCATTCAGCTTGTTTGTCTTGGGTATACAGTAATATAATATCTAGCACAAAAAACTGCAATTCCCAGGTTGTTATCGGGTCACTCACAAAGCTAGACAGACAATAAAACATTTGGGTTTTTCTATATATATATAAATCTCGGATTTTTGTCAAACGAGTTGTGTTAAAACACGTTTGGCTTGTGCTTCCAACAAAACCCCAAAAGCAACGATGACAGACTCACCTTGATACGGAGAGACTGATGGATATCTGCAGCTAGCTGTCCTTTCCACCACTGCAACTCCCTCTCCATCTTTCCCATCCAGAGGGGACTTCAAGAACCAAGTTTTTCCTGCTGAGACAAATGTATCGAAAACAAGAAGAAGTTCAAGACACTGTGGTTGAGAAATGTGAGCATAACGACACAAAATGTAAAGTTTCCAAAGAGGCTTTACCAGCAAGTATCAGGTTGCATTAAAGTTATTCTATAAATTTACTAAAACTGATTTGAAGATTTGATGCGACTGGAGGCTTGTGTGTAATGTCAAGGACGTTGTTATAGCCAGAAATCCAATGGTTTAGATAAAGTTAGTGAACATCTTGCTGATCTCACGGCACAGGTCTGTCCCCCTGCATAGGCCATTTTCTGCTCGGGAATTTAAATGGCTGAGTTAAATGCCCGCTCCACGACGCTATAGGTCGAAAGAACCAAAGCAGCCTGTTCTCTGGTGCCACTTATAGTCAGCTTGTCCTCCGAAGAGAGAAATTACCAACAAAGCCAACACTTCGGTTTTCATCTAAGAGGCGTCCGCACCACGAGACAGCGGCCAAACAGAGAGGCTACACAAGTTAAGTGTCCACCGAGCCCACAAACAGCCGCCTCGTTTTAAGACACAAACAGCCCGCTGAGATAAAGCCAGACATCCCCGCACCAACACGGCTCCTTCCTCCTGCTAAACTTTTCATCTGGGTGGTTATTACATGTGCCACTCACCGCTCCGACGGGAATGCCCCCCAGACCCCTTTGTCTCAGTCCGACATCCTGAATGAGAGAACAACTCTTCGGCTCAACTTTGAGAAACACCTCTTTTTTTCGGCCAAAACGCAAAGTTCAAATCCTCCGGCAAGTTCGCCAAACAGCCGCCGCTGACAGATCCCGGCCGCGGGCGTCTGGTCGAGCCGTTTCCCCCAAACCGTTGACACTATTTATCCGAGAGATTTCGCTCAGCCGTTTCCTCTCCGGTGGCTCCGCGGTAACAAAGTCGCCTCCTCGGCTGCACCAGCTGCTGCTGCTGCTGCTGCTGCTGCTGCGGTGCGAGGATCCGACGTGCAGGGCCCCTCCTCCAGGCTGGGAGTTGTAGTCCTTCGGGGGTCAGCGAGAGAACTACAAACACCCACACTTCAGCAAACCATTCGCATTTTATTTCCTTTTTCTACTTGGTAATTAGCATACTTATGAAATAACCTCATTTTGATTTTAAAAAGTTAGACTGGCTGATTGTTTAATGTGAGGGCCACTGTTGTTACATGGATAAACAACCCACATAGCTAGAAATACCTCTTCCTCTTAGTAACCCAAAGATTATTTTACGGGGCTTTAAATTATGTTAAACAAAAGCCAAGCAAACAAGAAAAACAACAAAAGCAGAGATGAAGTTACGTATAATAAGCAAAATAATAATAATATAAACATGTATCCAGTGGCTATAAATGTTATTCAATTTCGTATTCTTATACTTCTGTATCCACCATAACCACTGTAAAGAGTTTCAGTATTTGATCTAGCTAATGAAAGAGCTTTACTCTTACTTGACTTTGACATTTGAATTTCACTGTGTAAAATGATGTATGTGCAGAGTTTGACTGTAGATGGTTGTTTTCACATTCATCTGTTTAACATGGAAAGTTTCTCTGGGTTCACTTAAAAATCAGGGTTTAAATTTGTAGGTATGAGAAGGATTTGGTGGCATATCACAGTTTGCATGTCAATATTGGTTGTGATGCATAAAATATCTAAATGATGAAATACATCAGGTTACACAAACAGGACAACAAAAGAGATCTCCACACACATCTTTCAATATTGTAGTAATAATAAACAATTCGCTGTGTGTCAAAAATTGATAATATATAATATAATATATAAATTACAGAATCCTAAGGAAAACAATATTGGATAAATGGTAAAACTTTGACTCCATCACAGAAGATGGCTTTGTGTCACTTTAACTCATGACTTACAGCTACTGTTAGCTGCATTAGTCTGAAGAAACAGAGGAATTAAAAAAAAAAGTTGTTTTTTTGTTTATAAAACGATTTCGTCGGAGACACAGTATTGATGGTCTCAGACAAAAGTAAAGTGGTTTCTTGAATGTAGTTGGATTATTTTTCTACTTGTGTGCCCCCTGGTGTCAGAACCTGGTCAGCAACTGAACTTTACTGAAGCCTGTCATTGTGGAGCTGGAGCAATCTTTTCATAATATTTTGATATGAATTAAAGTCAATTATAAAATCAAAACAAGGATATTACAGGTTTACAGTATTAACTGTCACCCTGGGCATTTGCTTTACTATCAGCTTCATTGAGAAACTCCTGGTCAGCATAGATGAGGAAGCCAGTGAAGGTGCTGTCTGTCCAGAACGGGTCAAAGAAGAGCCCGTTCTGTTCAGAGTAGAAGATCTGCAGCCAGACCTGGTCTGTCTGCTGCAAGTGGAGAACAGTAGAACCAGATGCCACATCATTGTTCCCTGTGTTTGCATCAAATGTCTTGATCTTGTACTGTCCATTGTGCACCAGCCCGATGGCCAGGTGCTTATTTGCAAGAGTGATGTCATAGGTGAAATAATAGACACCAGGTATAGCGCAGACAAACTTCCCACTGCTGGCGCTGTAGTGATTCCCCTCATTCAGCAGGATCCGGCTAAAGCGGATGGGCATTCGTTCTTTAGGGTAGCTCTTTGTCACCGCCACAGAGAAAGCTGAGCGGGCTGCACTGCCACAATTGCAGCGTCCAGGGGCTCCTTCCTGGCCCATGTCACCTGGTTCCCCCTTTGGTCCCCGTTTTCCAACCACCCCTGCTGTTCCACGTTGCCCCTTCAGTCCCCGAGGTCCTGCCTTGCCGATAACTCCTTCACGGCCTTTCACACCTGGTTTGCCTGGGTTTCCAGGCCTCCCTGGGTCACCTGACAGCAATGGCAACATTTTAACAGTTGTTATATCTTAACCATACACAACAAAACCTGGCTTTACTGATCACAAATATTCAACACAAGAACAGCTCCACAATCAGATTTTACACCTCACAGTTTGTCATACCCTGACAGGAAGCTGTTACCTTTAACCATTGAATGTAGTTTTGTTCCCAAACAACAATTGCTTGTCAGCAAAGGGCAGACAGCAGAGGTTATGAAAGAGTTTTTGTATCTGTTCATCTTGGCCAGTGGGACTCTTATGTATAAGGGAAGCAGAGGTTTAGATCTGACCCTGTTGGTGTTGGAGATGGGAGCTGGCACATCAGAGGCACACCAGATGAAGGAAAATGGAAGAACTGATTCAAATACTGTGATGGATAAGAGTGAGTAGATAACCACCTCTAGCTCCCTTTTCTCCTTTTTCCCCATCCTTCCCATCCGGGCCATCTTTCCCTGGCGGCCCCATGGATCCCATGGCCCCTGGTGATCCGGGGATTCCTGGGTTCCCTGCAGGCCCCTCTGGACCTGGCACACTGCAGACCAGCTGGGAGGAGTTTATGGTGATGTTACGACCTTTCTTGGATGAGGAATTTGTTGACTGGGAGACGACAACTGACAGCAAACAGAGCATCACACACATCTGGACCAAGTTGGTCACTGTGGAGTCACAAGAGGAACAGGAAAAGTAATTGTTTGCAATAAATTTGATTTGGGTTTGGTGCGCCTGACTGAATCACGTGACGCAAATGTCTGTTAACAAAGAACACAGTACTGTACATATATACTATCTACATCTGTAGTCCAGTGGAAAACCATGTACACAGTGGTCTTAATAGTGCTGTCTTTTTTAAGGCTGCGACTGAGTGCTTACAAATAAATATCATGCTACAATTATGCGCGGGTCAAATAGAAGCAAAGAATGCAGCTTACAGCATGTCTTTGCAAAGGGAATGTATCAGATGTTTGAAAAGCACAAATAAACAACTCACCAGATGAGAAATGATGACCCATGGGCATTTTTCACCTCTATCCAAGTCTTTTTCTGACTGTGAGAACAAACTTTCCTACATGATGTTCCAATATTCGCGTGAGATGGCATTCTCAAAGAGAAGCGCTGCAGAGCCCAGTGAATCACAGTCCATAACATCCGCCCTGTTTAACCAAGTACACAGCCAAAACATACTTTCACCATGATGTCATTATATTCAAGTCAGTGCAACAGTATTGCACAGCTGAAGTGGTGACGCTTCACTCGATCACAAAGGGGAAAAACAGAATATCACATAACAGGCAAAACTATAGGCTTTGTATTATATAGCTAACTGTGATGGTTGTGGGTTTTAAATAATAGTTGACCCACAAGGGTTTTAAAGCTGCATTTGCAAAATCAGTAACACAGTGGTCTGCAGACTATAAACTGAATATTGTGTTTATCACTGTGATGCAAAGCCAAGAGCAGTGATATACACAATAAAAATACCCCAGCTGTTGGGTGAGGCAGTGCCTCGTGTTTAGCAATCTACTGTATTCACCTTAAACTGGAAACATGTGAAGAGGAATGACTGCTTTCTGTGTCCCAGATTCCTGAGACAAAATTAGTAAATAAAACAAATGGCCATTCAGAAATATTTCCATCAGTGCACATTTGACATGCAGAAGATTTAGCTTTAACTGAAGGAAAATTTTGAATATTATTTCCAGCAAGTGATCTCTAAATCACTACGCGAGACTGAGCAAATCATTGTTTAATACGCAGCTTACACAAGTTGGATTTGGCAATTTGCTATCTATAGTGCACAAACACTGAGAATGGACTTTACAGTGAAGTTGGAGACATCTTGCATCCAGCAGTCAAACATTTGAAATTACACACATTTCGACTTTAATGGTCATTTTAATTTTCAGCTCTTTTAACCAGGTGACCACACTTTCTGGGGGAATTCTATTTGAGACAACCTATAATGCAAAGCAGAGTATTTTTAATATCTTAAAACATGTCTGAAGTGGGTCTTTAACTGTCAAAGGAAACCAGTTAAAAATGAGCCATCTGGCTAACAGTGACACATTTGCAGTGTCTGTACTTTGTCCCTGAATAACAGAATCGTTTTTAAATGACAGAGCATTTACACAAAAAATAAAAAATTATCTATATAAAATGCACTAACCCCAGTGAAAGCAGTTCTTCAAATTTCTGTGAAGATGAGGGCTGCTTCATTTTGTATTTGACTGAACTAAGCTTAAAAATATCAATGGAATTTTTTTTTTTTTTTGCCCATGGCACTGGGTAAATACAAACAAAAGCAAACATCATTATTGTCCTATGGTATGGTAAGTTGTCTTCAAAAACAAAAAGTGTGCCAAATAAAATGACAGAAAAAACAAAAACACTGTACATAGTTTCTGTGGCATTTGCATCTAAACAGCAGGCTCCTGCTACAGGTTTACAAAATGAAAGTTGAGTTTTCTGAGATTTTCACCGAGCATCTGCTCTGATTCAGTCCACGGGAAGAGTGAACAGGGTTTGGAGGCAGTCACTGTCCCAGGAAGGAAGCCATAGGATCATCTGGCCGGCTGCGCTTCATGCGGAAGGCCTCCATCTCCTCCTCAGTGGGAGCCTTCACTTCCTGCAGGCTGCTGTATGGCCTCTTCCTCTCATCCAACTGCATTATTGCCTCTATGTGCCTCACCCGTTTATCCTCTGCTTCAAGGGCCTGGGAGGAGAAAACAGGTTGGGTATCAGTGGCTTGTTTCAGTGATAGAAACGAGCCAAACCAGAGATACAAACAACTGAACACACACACACACCAAAAAAAAACAAAAAAAAAAAAAACATTTTTACCTTCTTCAGCTTCTCCTTCTTCTTCTCCTCATCTTCTGAGTCACTGCTGTCAGAGCTGCGCTTCTTGTTCTTTTTGCTCTTCTTTTTCTTCTTCTTCTCTTTCATCATCTTATCTCTGTGCATCTGATGATTGTAAACATTGAAAGAATGCACACACAATTAGAGCTATCTTTGCTACTGGCAATAAAAATGAAACAAAAAAACCTCTGTTTATTATCGATAACCTCTTCAGTGTCACTTACTTCCAGCAGAGATTTTGGCTCTTCTTCCTCCTGTGGCTCAATAAGTCCCTCTTCAAATGGAACACACTCTGAGTTGTTCTGGTTCGGGTTATTAAAAGAACAAAAACGGTGCAGAAGTTACAAAACTGGAAAAAACTTACATACTGTGTGTATCAAACTGAGCCTTTAAATGCTCTCATTGCATGTACTCACTGTTTGAATTCCAGCCTCTCCTGTGCAGTAACTCTGTTTTACCATGGAGTGACAACACTTGTATCCCCAGCAGCCATCTTTCCAGTAAGAACCCCAAACACACTAAAAACACAAAAGATCTTTTAGGATAAACAGTGAATTAAATTGGCTAAATCAGTGACAGCCACTGTCTGTTTTGCTGCCCTTACAGTGTGGTTGTTGATGAGCACATCCTCCTCATACTTGGAGCGGGCGACAGCTTTTTCAAGTCCTTTCAGCACAGCACCGTGACGAGAGTACTCCACATAGTCCTCTGTCTGGGCCAACAGCAGCTCCCGTGGTGGAGCATCCAAGTGCTCCTGACCTCCATACTGAGTGTCACAAACAAAAGCACAAAGTCAGTCAGTCAGTCATAGTCAGTGAAGTCATCAACCAGTATGAATACGTATTGGGTCCCTGTCGACCATGTTGGGCTGAAAGAAGCTTATGAAAATCTTTGGTTGTTAGTCAAAAGCAGTAGTTGATAGATGGCACTGTGAGGGTTAGGTTGAGGTATGGGGACATGCTGATGCACTGGCATCATGTATTTCCTGTAAAAGAAAGAAGGTTTCCATATTCAGGGCTAGGCTTTTGGCCTAGGACATTAGTTTTAGGGTAGGGTTGTCCACTGACATTTAGGGCTTTAATGTCCAAAGGCAGCCCTTTCTAAATTTTGTCAGAAATTTGGGACTCTGTTTTTCTTGGTAGAATGGTGCAGAGGTATGATGTGATGAACCGTCTCTGCTTCCATAATTTGATTGAACAATGCACATCTGGCGTACATTCTGGTACATACTGGAACCAAGATTTTATTAGTAACTTTATATCTGACTGCCAGTCAGATATCTCACAGTGTGAGTGGACCTTTAGTTAGCACCCTGCTGTCTTGAAATAAAAGAAGTTACCTTCTCCAAGATACTCTCCCGCTGTTCCTCTTTAAAGTCCTCCTTCTTGACCTTAAAGGACCGGTGGAGCAGCTCCAGCTTGGTGGGATCAGCCTGCAGATGCACCTCTGAGCCTCTCTCATAGGCCTCCCAGGCAAACACTGTCACAACATGAGGCATTGATTATAACAGTGCATAGTACAAACACATGCTTCATGCTTTGTGTTGTGAGTGAATCTAATTAGTTTGGTCCTATCCAGAGTATAATGACAAAGAATTGATCATACTGGGCAAAACTGAATTAATCCTGTTTATGCCGTCTAATTTCATTTCTACCTTGTCATATCAGAGTAGTAGACGTGTTTTATTGGGAATATAATTCTCCTATGATTTGCTGACATAATATTAGATAAGATGCATAATATGGGTACTTCGATGGTGAAATTTGCTATCATAGCTTTGTTTGGGCCTCTAGCTAAAGTAGTTATAGAAAATAAACATAACAGTGTAAAACTACTAACGACTGATGTCAGTAGGCTTTAGCTTCTCTGAATTACAGTTATGACCTTTAAATGCTACTGACGTTTGCTCGATTAATCATGTCAAACGCTGGTTTTGTTTACTGTTCATTTTACTATACTGTTTTGTGCAATAATGATCTTGCTCAAATCAGTTTTTGTGGCCACATGACTAAAGCGCACACCAGCCAAAATATTTTGGGGTGTTTGCTCTCTTCCTCCCCAATTTATGTACTATATGTTTATTCTGGACAACACATTAGCACTTGCAGATGCTGTGTAAATGCCAAACAAACATATTCAAGTATAACTACAATGAGTGCCAGCTACAGTATTTTTTGCAACACCAACATACCAATAATCCCAGGACATTACTAAAATTTTATCATTGAAGTAGCAATAATATACTTGTCTTGTAATATCAGGAAAAAGCTCTTTCCACAACAGAGTGGATGCAGAGAGGTGACAACTTACACTGCGTTTGAGCCATGACAATGGTGTCTCCCGTATAGCGAGCAAAGTTGTCTCCAGCATACCCAACTCTGTCAGAGAAGACAGTCCAAAAATGTTTTCATCATACATCAATGAGAATCAACCTCCCTCAGGATATACTGTGGCAGTAACATACTCGTCAGGGTTCATGCCAGTGTTGGAATACGGGTTCTCTCTCATAGCTCGAGTCTTTGGATCGTAGTAGGCAGAGTTTGGATCCAGATTCCTCAAGTACTGTGAGGGACAGATGTGAGAAATTCAGACTGTTGGCTTTAACAACACTCCCCCGACTCTCATTATCAATCAACAGCCTTAATGTAAATATAAAATGGCAACCAAATGTCTGTATCTATTTTTATTACACATTATTTCAAACATTGTCTACCACAGAAAAATAATTAACATCACAGTTAGAAAGGGCCAAGAGTAAAGAATTTCAACATAGGCTATAGGCCTGAACAATCATGCGTCTCTTACTTTAGCTGTGTCTTCTCTGATACGCAGATTCCTGACAGTGATTCGTCTCTTGGAGTCGAAATTCTGACCTGGCATGTCGATGTCATCTGCATATTTATCTTCATCTTCATCCTCACTGTCATGTTCCCACTCCTGCAGGCAAAGGATTTTATTAATTCAATTGTAATCTTCTTGACAAGAGACTTTAATCACAATATCTCAACACAATCAATTACTCCTTGAATTTACTGAACACTTACAGTTTGGTCCAGTTTCCCAGAGGCTAACTCATCCTGAAGTTTCTGTGCCTTCAGAGTCCTTTTAGCCTGAGTGAAAGAAGGAAACGAAAAGTCAGTTTCATGAAGTAGACTAAAAATACATTGATCAAAAATAGTTTTGATCACTGTGTTGAACCTTATTATACCACCACACCTGCATGTGAGCATTGGTTGATTTCATCTTGCCCCCAAGAAAGATTTTGATTTGTAAGAATAAAGGGTTTTTGGTTGTCAGATATCAATCTGAATAATTCATTTACTAATAACATAAATGTTCAGTTGGAAGTTGTTCTGTGTAGATTGTTCCAATTCGGCTCTCATTTATACGGTGTCATATAAGAACAGGCTAGAGATCTGTAGCCTTAACACAGATGTTTGTTTATGCCTTCAAAACAAGACAAACACAACAGAGTTTGACCACATTGAATTTACCACTTGACAACTCACCAGGTCTACTTTGGCATACTCTTCCACAATGCGCTGGTGTTCCTCGGGGTCATATCCATTCCAGCGATCCCGCTTGCCATCGTAGTCCAAGTCAAGCTGGACTTGAGAATGTTCATCTGGGGCTATGTTTGTGCCTGTGTACTTTGCCCCAACTTTTCGGGGTCGCTGATGGGACCACAGTGAAGATCAGAGGTTATCATTTCAGCATAACAATGCAATAGCATTATAATAAAGCAAATAATGTAATGCATTACAAATGACTTTGCTGAAAGATAAAACATTACTTTACTCATTTTACCTCCAAACAGTCTTTCTTCTTGTGTGTCATGGCACCACAGTTTTCACATGATCCCTTGCGAAATTTAGTAGAAACAGCATTCTGTGTGGAGAAGCAAAATTAAGCCATGAACTTTAAGGTTCACTTGTTGAGCCAAATGAAAGTAACTCAATGACTCATTCTCACCTCCTGCACTCCTCTCTTGTACCAGTCTCCAATGGCTGAGTATTGCTTTTGGTTTTCGGACTGTGGTCTCTGATGCTTTAGCGTGGGCCTTTTAGATGGGTCAATATACCATGGCACTGATGAAATATACTGTGGGATGTGAGGGTTTATGTCCCTGGAGAGGAGAAGAAGCTGCACATTAGTGTTCCACATTAATATCACAAAAGATACATTATTGTAAAAAAAATGTAATGCCTGTGACACTGGAGGAGTTTTGTCAAGTCTAAGAAATGTAAGAGGGAAAGAATGGCAGTGATATGAAAGATACATTACAAGCATTCATGCCACCAGACAAGAGACAGAATTAGTTGTGTTAAAGATAATGGACAACACACCCCTATGTGAATTCATTTATAAAAAAAATCAACTTTGTCTGATGTGAGGACTCCATTTTCTCACCCACTCAGTGTTCAGACATAGACTTACTTCCCCTCCTCGTCCACCTCAGCTGGAGCATTTCCCAGCTTCCTCTGCTCCTCCAGCTCCTTCTTCTTCCTCCAGTCCTCTCTGGTCATCTTCTTGGGCTCATCCAGCCCGACGATGCCCTCCGAGCTGACGCTGGTCTGCTGCTCGGTCATGACTGAACCTGCCATCACGAAAACACCTTGTTAAATGATCAATAACCTCCCAACACAAGCGAGTGCTAAACAGAAACATTATCTGTCTCTCAAATAGTCCATCTTTCGTAGTCTTACTTATGTTCACCCTGCACCGAGTGAGGTTAAAACACAAACGAACCATCAGCGTTAGCTAACTTAGCTAACTTCAACGTGGAAATCATTTTATCTTATTTCATCTAATAAACCGAATTAATAAATATCTTAGTTACCTTGGTGAGATCCAACAAGTATCACTACGATCGATATTTCCTCTTTAAAGGCTTAAGTTTTCTCTGTCGCTTGCTCTGTTTTTACGCTCGTTACATGTTTTGACTAACGCACCATCGTCGCCATTTTACATCAACCACGACTACGTCACATCCCTCCGTCCTCAGTGTTGTTTACGTCATCACTGTGAGACACAGCGACATCTACAGGACGCAGCTGTTTGCACTATTCACCTCGATGTGCAGCCATAACCACAACCACTGTTGTTTACATCAGTGTTGTCTCATCCGAAGTTTTTTTTTTCTGTGTTGAACATGACAGATGTTGTTAAACCTTTTCATAACATATCTCAAATGTAAATTATTCACAGCAGTGAATTTGTGGTAAATAACTAACCACATTTATTTAAGTACTGTACAATAATTTTTACCCCATTACATTTTTATATAAGCTGTACTTACAAGTTACTTTACAGATGTAGATTAATACAAAATATAATAAAAAATATGATACATTCTTACAGATTGGTCTACCATTTTATAGATCCACTTTATTTTTTACCAACTGCCAAATTAAAATGATGCTTACACATTGATGCATTAATAAATGTAATCCAGCAATACATACTTTTATTACATTTGCAATTTCTTCATAACGGGTTTTATTCTATTCTATTTATTTCAAAGTATATTTTGATGTAATACTTTAACTCGTCAAATAAAAGAGGCTTCTCAGACATCTATAGCTAAGTCTAGTTGTCCTTGATTCAACTTTTCCAGGATAGTCATGACTGAGAATTTTCGCAGAGATCTAATTTTGAATGTAGAAATATTACTCATAACAGCGTTTATCTTTTTAATTGTACATGAGTAAAAAATCTGAAGTACTAGTTCCACCACCGGGGGGCACAAGTACACTGCTGTATCACCAGGCCCCAGAACGCCAGGCTCACTGGGTGTTAAGTGGTTTGTGATAAATTCAAGTTAGTGTAGGTTCATGCACCACTAAGGCACAGCATCAGTAGACTGTATTTTTTTACATGCTCTTGGGGCCCTATCTTGAATAAATAAGTTTCCTTGAATTAAAATAAAGGTTTAACCTTTTTATTAAAACGTAGTGCTACAGACTACCAATCTCTAACATATAATAAAGGACAGAACAGATAAATAGAAAATATGGCTTACATAAAACATGTCTTTCAAAAATGGTTCATTTTTATTTCCTGCATTCAGACCTTGTCTTGTTAAACTGTATGCCTTGCAAGATTTATGCTTAACTGTGCGTGAGATCAGCTGAAAATAAACTTCAAGTTACAGATGGTTACCAGCTATACTAAATGGGAAAGTCAAACCTTCTGACACAATCTGCTGTGGAAACCTCAAGTGGAAAAATAATTAAACAGGTTTCAGGACTCAATCTGTACCAAAAAAAATTTTTTTCTCCCATCTCCTGACTGCTGATGCACCTTGCTTACTTATCAAACATGTACACTTACAAAACATGGCAGTTGCAACCATTAGCTAAAATGTAGCTTTGTATATCACATAGCCTTGTATGCTTTGACTCAAAAGATTTCTTCTGCCATGTGCGACTGCAATGAGAACGAAATACTGGTACCATTTTTACCATTTTATTGTAATTTAGTTAAATTACAGCACTGGAACAGCAGTGATGAACATAAAACCAATGTTGGTGATATCTGTCATGCACATTTTGGTTGTGCAATATCATGGCATTCTTTTATTTCTGTTTCTGATCCTGAGCTCTGATCTACCTGTGTGAGAAAAAATGAGATTAATAGAAACTTTAAATCAATGCAAAAAAAAAAAAAAAGCTGTTTTTTTTTTTTTTTTTTTTAACTTGACAAGAATAATTTCAACCTTGATGACTCCAGTGGGTTTATTTTTGCATTCTTCAGAAGCACCAAGCAGATATTGTTTTGCCTAACTGTAACACGGACCAGTGAGAACACTATTTTTATTTATCACTCCTGTAATTAGAAAGACAACGTTAAGACAGTAACAACAACATAAGATGCCCTTGTGGTGACAGTTTGGTCAGGTGAAACTTCTCAACTTTTTCTTATGTTCCAAACATTTAAAAAAGGCCAAAAATGTAAACAGTAATGAGAAAAGAACAACAGAACATAACAGCACCAGACACAAATAAACATATCGACAGAAGTATAAAGAGACAGACTGAATCAATCCTCGAGCCTTAGCACCAGTACACATCCCCACTGTCAGTCCAGCAGTGGATGAGAAGGCAATGTAGTACCAAAGTGAAGGCAGTGTTGCATTCAAGTAGGTACCAAAATATGAAACTCTGTCCTTTGTCTATTGAGAGCTTTTGTTGATTATATATAAAGGAATGGATGGACTGAGTTATTTATCATCATCCTCCACTCTCCCCCATTCCTCCAAGTCGTCCCCTTCCACCTCTCCATCATCAGCATCTTCATCCATATAATCATCCCAAGTGTCATACACATCCCCTCCTTCATCATCGTCATCCCCCTCCTCCTCATCTTCCTCTAGCAGTTCACCTCCATACAGCGGCTCTTCCTCTTCATCCTCCACTATCTCCATCTCCTCCATTTCATCCTCTTCCTCTTCCGCATCCTCGTCATCGTCGTCTTCCACCTCTTCCACCTCTAACCCACACACCTCCCCGTCCTCCACCTCCCCATCCTCTCTCTCATCCTTGGATGAGCTCGGAGTGGAAAACACTTTCCCCTCAGTCCTGTCTGTGAGGTAAGACCTGCTGGAGGGGATGAAGCTCGAGGTAGCAGTCTTTGTGTTGATGTAGAGACGAGGAGGAGGCTCTTGCCTGCCCAGTGCTGCCTGACCAGCAGGGGAAGAGATGGGAGCAGTGGAGGAACTGGCTCTTCTGGAGTCTTGGATCAGTGAGGGAGTGACTGTCACAGCCATGGCCCCAGGCCTCACAGAGGTCGCGTTGGGCATGTATTCACGTATCTCTCCTGGCTCCAGTGGGTCTGGCCCACATGGGTCATGTTCACTGCAGGACAATTTGCCATCCAACTTGGAAATGAAGAGCATGCCTTCACGATGCTCCTTACAGTAAGAACTGGGACACATCTCACAGAATGATGCTGCCTCTTTTCCACAGATGTCACACTGGTGCCATGGACACTCCCACCGCCCTGGAGACAAGACTAGCATCATAACTCAGGACACAGTATATCGTGTGGGTTTAGGTTACAAAGGCCATTTTGACCAAAAAAAGCAGGCTCATTTTACAAGGCCTGGCTAAAATCTGCTTAAAAACTAATATAATAGAGACTATAAAAATCTCAAGGCAGCTATTCATCTGGCGAGTTTGAAAAACACTCATCTCCAGAAATAGCATGTTAGATTTAGATGATCAAGGGCAATGTTTTGCACATTTGATACATCTGGTTATTCTGCCACAATTTAGCACAAAAATAGTCACTAAACATTTTGCTACACAAAATTACTACTATCAAAACAGGAAAACTTTATACACGCCCAGCCTCAAACATCAGGATTTCATGATAAAATATGACTGCAATACAGTTTTGACTTAGTAATATATTTGTTTTAGACGATCCTTACAACCAATACAGTAACCGCTCTCCATGTTTACTTGCCTGCAGGCCTCTTGGCCAAGTTGAGACAGTCAGCATGATAGACCTTTGGGCAACCTGGCTTCTTACAGGATACAATCTGTCCCCCATCACCACAGCTGAAACACTCGTCCTCTCTTTCCTTGGTTACTTCCTGCTTGGTCTTCTTCTTCATGGGGACCTTTCTTTTTCCTTCCTTCAGTTTCAGTTTCTCTGCTGACGGCTGATTCTGAATAAGAAAGAAAAGTACGTTTACAAAGACGCTCTTCTTTTAAATTGTAAATTTAGGCAAGGTGGTTACAAGACCATCTAAAAAGGTGGTAAGTGTGCTCATGAAGCAATAGAACTGAAAAATGTGTACTTTTACCTTTGGTCGGACACCAAGGAAACCACTGCAGTTGGGTGCTCCACATTTACAGACAGTTTTCCCATTTCCAAGACATTCAAGGTTGTAGTTGAAAGTCAGCTCCACACCTAAAGGACACACTGGATTAGCTCTACGCTTTGCACAGATGTGTAGATTGTTAATGAAAAAAAATAATCTGTACGGTTAATCCTATACAATGTCACTCAAACCTTTTGGGATATCTTGTAGAGCAAACAGCCCCACCCTGGTGTCCCCATTCACAGTCCACTTCTGGGTCTCACAGTTTGGCTGGCAACTGTGGTTCATGAAGCGAGCCTGGTTCCCTTTGGGCCCGGCATCAATGATCCGGTCCTGGAATTTTTAAAAAATGAAGTAGGTTTGCACCAAGCATCTAATCTACATTTTCATTTTCATCAAATGGGTTGCTAAGTGCTATCATACAACCTGATTGTGTCAGCATGTATTTAGCTGAGATTCACCTTGTCCAGTGTAAGCATGTAGAAGTTACAGATGTCATTCTCCTGGGCATGTCTGATCCTGGCTCGGCATTCTTCTTCATCTATTACTTCTCCCACATATTCACTCACAAAGGCTCCCTGAGAAGCAAAAGAGGAAAAAATAAGAGGGAAGAATTATAACGTGTTTTGTAGTTACAATTCAAAAACTGTGGCAGATTTTTTTACCCAACCTACCTTCTTGATGTCTGACACACTACGTAATCCCCAGCCACAGGACAGTGTCCTGTAAATCTCCACAGTTGTGTACTGGCGCTTGGTAAAGGCTTGGTTCTGACATCGCTCCCCTGCTGCACAAACCTGAGGGTGGCACTCATACATCAGCATGCGGTTAATGCACTCTGAGTCGATGCCGCAGGGGTTCTCGTCAGAGGCCTTACAGTTGCAACGTGGGATCTCTGATAGGTCAGCCGTGATGATCTGCACCTTCCCAATTGGCCGGTTTACCTTAAGAAACAGAGACAGGAGCATGGTTTTTACAGTACATCTCAGTGAACTGGCTTTAGGTCAGTCTAGATGAGCACAGATGTGTATTTGGTGACATGCCATACCTTAATGTGCCTGTATGGAGGAGGTTTCTTGTCATTCTTTCTGTCCTCCTGAAGCTGCCTCATTTCCTTTTCTGCCTGGAGCTCTCTAAACCTCTCTGCTGCTTCAGTCAGGGCTATAAAGACAAACATGATCTTTACTCAGTCTACTAAAGCATAAATTTAAGATGAGATGCTTACAACAGTATTTAAAGTTGAACACATACCCTTTTTGTACACTGCATCTGCACCCTTCCCCATTTTCTCAATGTTGTGAGTGTCACCCTCCATGTAAGGGAAGACTCTGGCCTGGTACGTCCACACAAAATCTTTTGAGCCAAAGAATTGCACTGGAAACTCTCCCACCTCGTGTTTCATTCTCAAGATGTTATTTGGGACGTCTTTGGCTAGACAGACTTCTGCGGGCCACCACCTGAAGAGTTAGGTCAGGTTTCATAAGTACAAATATGGGTACATTAACTGTTGCTTAGAGCTACGGTGTGTATGCGAAGGTGATGTTGTGCCCCTACCTGTAACGTCCCCATTTCACCCACAGTATGTCCTTAATACGTGGCTTCTTTCCAGCTTTGCAGTCATTGCAGAACCAGCTGCCCTGAGGCATCTCCATATTCAAACATTCCCTATGGAAAGCAGCTGGACAGGCCTCACAGCACAGCAGACTGCCCCCTACAAAGATCACAACACAACACACAAGGGCAATGAAAATACATTAAGCTAATAAACTAAATGGTTTATTCACTATATGAATATGGCAATTTTCGTATTTTATCTACAAAATATAAAAAACAAGTGACAACTGGTCATTGCAACAATGGGGATCTTAAATGTGCATATTTCATCTCTTTAACAGTCAATAAACCCAAAGGCTTTTGATTTCCAACTATTTGAAACATCAGACTTTCTGAGGAGTAACAAAAAACTAAATTTCAAATGATCTATTACAACTATAATCAGTTGTCTTCCTATGATTTGTACAGTTAATGAAGAACCACTGATATAAGGGGGAACAACTGTGGCTAAACCACTTCATATTATCAGTCTTACTAAACACTGCTAAATAAGTATGTGTGAAAGTAAAGTCTTGACATTACTTTAGGGCACTATGACCTTTGAGATCCTGCATTAAAGAATCAGATACATGTGTAGATAAGGTATAAAAATCAAGACAGTTTTACACTAATGATAATTTGCCAAGCGGGAGTATTTACTTTTATTTTTATAAAAGTTATAAAAAGGTTGTTATTAAAATCTAAACCATAAAGCAGCTTCACGGTTGAGCTTAGAGTAAGAAATGTATACATGATCAAAGTAAAACTGTGAACTTGCCTTCAGAGCAGACGAAACACCAGCTAACGTTGATGTGTTCGTGGTTCTTGCAGCCTTTACGGGGAGTGAAGTGATTCGGACAGAGGAAACTGTTGTTTGCAAGCACCAAACTGCCTGCTGCCATGCAGTTGTCGTTTGCATGATAAGCCACAGGGCAGCGTACACATCGAGCCAGTCGACCTACAATGAAAAGACAGAGTAAAGTTTAATCCATGTACATCTGGACATTTAATTTAAGTTTTGTAACAGCAACCTGACTCAGTCCAACCTGACTTAGTCCTCTCAGTCCATTTAATGCATTATAGATGCACTTTTGCTCCAAATATCATGTCCCTTTACAACTCGATTGGCACAAATTGATTCAGTTTTACAAGACTGTCATCACTTGGTATCCCAAAGCCAAAAAAATACATACTGTAAATGATTACAAACATACTGTACCAAAAAGCCAGAAAGCAATTGTTTTACATAGAGCCAGGTCAAATTGCCAAAAACCAAAGAAAACACAAAGAGTGTGTTTATTGTCAGCGCCAGGAGCAGCTTCAAGGTTATTGTATGCACCAAACATCTCAGGCTTCTGGCTTTGTTTCTAATGACACATGACAAAAGGTGCCAAAGAGCTATTACTTACAGTTACACTTTATAAAATAAAAAAAATAAAAAAAACTCTGTTTACATGTAAAACAGCAAGTCCTTCATAGAGGAAACTGACTATTCTAATTCAAACTAAAAGTGATATGCCAATAACCAAAGACAGTTTGGAGAATCTCAGAACAAAAATTTTGAAGTTAGCTGCCATGTAATTGCCAAGCCAACAGTTTAGTATAAACATGAATACATTTTGCAATAACAAAACGGTGATAAGACTTATGAACCTAAATGTGCATATACATTGTATCTAAGCAGATAGAACATTTGGTGTTGGTTACACTTTAATCTATGTTTAAGAAACTCAAGAGCGCAAAGCACAATATTTAACGTTCTACAAAGTATGACAGTGATTTGAATCTGATGAACAGTCCCCAGATCGAAGCTCATAAAATCAGGTATGAAGCCATGGTGACCATTTATGATACGTAACCGTTGTCATATTATATCCACAGGCAGACTGAAGCTTACCCTTAGAGCTGCAGACGTTGAGAGGGTTGGTGATGTGGCAGGACAGACACACATGCAGAGGGCAGCGGAAGCCTTTGTTGTGTGGCTGGGTTGCAGAGTAGGCCAATATACAGTCGGTATGGTAGAATTTTCCACACAATGGTATCATGCAGCGCTTTATCCCATTACCAGACTTCTTACATACAAAGCATGTGTGGACACCTGGAACCAATACAAAGGAATAAGTATTTCTAAACTCAGGTTTGTAGGAACACAAATTTCATGATCAGTGACAGATCAGTGCTTTGACAACGTACTCACCGGTGTTGCATTCACGACAGAGGAATTTTCCTCTGGGAGCCACTGACAGGCCAATACATTGTGGGTGAAAGGCTCCATAACAGTGGCCATCACAAACCAGCAGGTCTCCTGTCCTCTCACATACCTGCACAAACATACAAACACACACAATAAAATGCCTCATAATGATCTGCTACAAATGAAGGATGTGTGCAAAACTGAACCATACAAAAAACCTCACCTGACAAACATTCTCCTTTAAGGATGTGGCTCCTATTTTCCCTTTTATATCCACATGGGCAGAGAGGCTGTCATTCAAACCAATGGACTGTACCTACAGAGATTAAGAAAGAGCTATTGTTATTTATGCCATATTTATGGATGTAGGACTACAGATTCTTTCCTCTTTAGTGGATGACCAATAACTTTTCAACTGAATACAACATGCGCACCTCAGGTTTGGGAATTAGTGTTCCAGTGTGTGCATTTTGTTTTTCCTCAGTGCTGAAGTTCTCCGTCTCTGTCTCCTGCTTGGGGCTCTTAGATCCCCGGGGGCTGGGGGGCCTGTTGGGGCTGAGTCGACAGAGAACATCTTTGCTCTCTGGGTGCTGAGAGGCAACAGCAGGGGCAGAGGACGTACTGGGTATGGGCTTCTCTTTCTTCACAGAGCCAACCTGTGCATTATGAAATTGTTTAGGATGATTAAATACAGTATATTAATTTCAACATCATATTGTTTGTTGGGGATGAGGATAGTAAGAGAATTTGCTCCTGAACAACCTGAGTTTTCTTGACTAACACCTTCACCTCAGAGGTAACTGCACTGTGTCGCTTTAGCTCCTAGAAAGCAAACAGAGCAAACTGTGAAAATGTGTAAATTTTGGTACTAGTCCAAAATACTCACTTGAATATTTCACTCACTCACTCACTCACATCTCAGCAATAACATACCTTCTTTTTTATAGGAACAACAGACACTTCTTCTATGGGACATTCCAGCACCTTGTGCGACAGCTTCCTTGGCCTCTTTCTCTCTTGGATTAATGACCCTGTGTCTAAAAAAAAAAAAAAAAAGGTGGTTAAACGCATTATTTATTTAAGTGTAAAAATATCATTTCAGAGATAAAAATGGTTATTTATTTTAAATATGCCACACAATACAAGTCTATTTTATATCATACTGTATGACAGTTAAGTCCAAGTTAAATGTGATATTTAGTGAAAAGACACTCTTAAACTTACTTAGTTTAACTTACCAGATTCAGGAGGTAGATCAGTTTCTTCTGCTATTTCTGTTTCAACGGGGGACTGCGTTGTGGCTGGGAATACTGAGGGTGCTAGGGGAGAAAGCTCATCCTGAGATGGACTCTGTTCAGGCTCAGTCAGAGTCTCAGTGGGCTCTACAGAAGACGAGGCAGAGGTAACAGATCCTGGTGTGGTACTGAGATCATGGAGCGATGTCATCCCTGACGTCTGCTGTGTACACACATGCAAACACAACATAATTGGAGTACGTCAAATATGGAGTTTCACATTAAAAGTAACATGTTCGAGTATATTTTAAGAAAGTCAAATTTGTTTCTGCAATGATTATCTTGATAACCTAGCAATAACAACACCTACTTGTACAGACATAATCAGAATAAAATGATAACTGTGGCATGTTATTACGTGACAAATGAAAGACTTTAGACTGGGCAAGAAGAACAAGGAGATCACTTTTACATTTATAAAAAGGGCCAATTGAGATAGCTAGCAAAATGAGGCAGGTTGCAAAACAGAGTCTGAAGCGGCTGTAATTTCAACATTATTTACACCATATAGAATATACTCAAAGCCTCCTTAGAAACACATAATACACTCTAGGCTGTGCGCTTATTATTTACGGTGACATTCAGACGTTAGGGTATTCACGCCTGGATGTGTTTTTTTTTCTGAAATATGGACCAATGAAGAATCAAGTGAGTAAATGATGCTATACTATAAATGTAAATATGAAGGCATATGAACTTCTTACCATTTTGGAAGAGTCTGAGGTGTGTTTCTTTGATTTTCTTTTTGGAGCAAATATTTGTTCATACTCCTCAGTTGACTCCAGGAGCCTTTTAGTTGGCTTCCGGAGACGTTTGTTCTCTGAATTCCCTGTGTACACAGACGTACATATTACTTTGTTATTCATTTTACCATCTCAGTGGACAAACTAAGCAAAGGCAGTTTACGTCTTACCAGCTGTGATGCTTGTCTCTAGGAAGTGGAAGTCATTCTCTGCCTGCCTTTCAACTCCCTGATCAAGATCCGGTGATGGTCTTGTGGCATAAGAACCATTCATCTCAGCAGATGCCCCACTCATACCCTCGCCTTTTTTCTCAGCAGCCCCCTCAATCACCTGCCAACGCTTCTTTGGAGCCACTGTGGATTCTGAGTTCTTGGTGAGGTAGCTGGCCAGGGGATCAGCAGCGACAGGAGGACTAGATGCAGGATCAGCTAAGTCAGCGTGGCCACTAACAAACTCCCTGCCATAAGCCAAGTCAGCCAGGTCTGAAGAAAGCCCAGATATGCTAAGTTTCAGTTTGGCAGGTAGTCTTTGTTTTCTCCGTTGCTTGTCTGGGCTCCCAGTCTGAGAGTGAACAGGAAAGTCTTCACAGTGGTAGGTGTCAGCTGTCATGATAGCTTTAGTCCTGTTCTTGGTTTTCACTGTTGTGTTGGGTGCCGTGAATTTCCCCGATTGGCCATTTTCTGTTTTGATCCCTTGAGTGAAACTATCATACGACCCCTTCAGTGGGTCACCTCCTCTAGCAGCAGGGATGACCAAGGGTTCCTCTTTGATCAGGTCTGGTGATGGCGGGAGAGTCAGGGTTTTACCTTCTTTTTCTCTGATATCATGCATGTCTTTCAGCAGCATCAAAAAGGTACTGAACTTATAATTGGAATCAGGCCTAAATACAGTGAGCTCAGAGTCACTGCTGTCCTCCTTCACAAGAGATTTAAACATTACTTCTTTGACATCCTGAAAGGCATCCATTGGAGACATGGATGGAGAAGAAGAACATGAAAGATCTTGGACAATATTTTCAGTTTTGATCTTAACAGGTTGCACAGAAGTTACACTGGAGCCTGCACACTTTATCAATGAGCCATTACGAATTAGTTTCTTATCAGGCTTCCTTGCACGCCTTTTTGGAGAGCTGGGATCAGTAGAAAATGATGCATTACTGGGTAATTCCCAGTTAGGCGACATTTCACTTTTGATGGGTGCATTAATAGGTATATTATTAGTACAATTGTCATTTTGAGTATTTGTTGCCATTTGGCTTGTGGCCAATACATCTTTAAGATCTATCTCTTCCTCTGCTTTCAGAGCCCTCGTCATCAGACGACTGCTGGCAGGAAGGTTCATAGAGTGCTTTTCAGTTGAACTGCGCAACAGTTCATTACAGCTGCCCAAAGTCTGCTCAGAATTTGAATCTTTAGATGTCACTTTATTTGTTAAAATGCTATCACAGGAATCTCTACGTTGGTTCGCCTTTTCAGTAAACTTTGTTTTAGTTTTTGTGGGAACCTGATCTTTTCTGACCAGTCTGTCTACATGTTGTATTGGAGACATCGCTGTACGTTTGGGGCGATGCAGCATTGGAACTGAATCCAGGTCAGCGTATGGGGAGTCCTTTGGCTCTTCTTTCAGTGCACAAGTTTTTGAACGAAACTTGTCCGTTATGTTCATAACGGAGGGCAATTCCTTTGAACTACCAACCATATGGCCAAATATATCTGACAAACATTTCTTTTTCTTCTTGCAAGCTTTGCTCTTATTGGATTGAATTGTAGAGTTTTTTATGAGATGGTGCTCATTTTCATTGAGGAGCATATTTGGTGACTGGGTTCGGTCGGAGTCCACTGTACGAGATGGGTCCACCCGTGGCTTTTCAGTAGGGAGTGGGCTGGGTACACGCTCCTCTCCATTGATGGACACTGAAAGCATACTCTCAGTGTTCCTTTGTCGACCACGGAGCAGATACTCGGCTTCTGCTACACTGATTTTCCACGAAGTCAGTAAACTTTTGGGTATCTGCCAAGAAACCAATTAACATTCAAAATAATGCTCACAATCAGTATAGATTATATTTACTGAATTATTTTATGAGTTAGTTACCGTGTACTTGTAGTCTTTCTCCTTCTGTTTCCCTCTCCGCCGAAGCACAGGTAAGTCTTCAAACTGATGGCCTCCTTCAAAAGGAAGAATGACGTTCCCTTGAACCCAGGCACATTCTACAATCTCGCCAATCGTCTCCAGAAAATACATCCGACAGTGACGGGGACTGGGAACTGAGGCAAAGTAGAATAATTGACAACATATTAACTGACTTACACACAACAGAATTCAGGTGCTTGATGTTGAACTCTCAGGTAAAGGTCACGTTGAGGGAAACAACTTAATCATACAATCCATATGCAAATCAAATCTTACCTTTCATCTTAGTGTGGATCCCCTGGTCTGGATCGCAGGTGACTTGGCAGGGCCACCAGGGGCGTCTGTTGAACTTTGCCCACACCAAGTCCCCTTCCAAGTATTTTACTGTAGGAAGAGGCTTTTTCTTTGGGCTGTTGGACTAACCAGGACAACAAAAATAATTTTAACATCTAATTTAGCAAACTGTGGCACTGTATATTCAGAATTAAATCAAAATTCCTGTCATGATTTAACAAACATTGTGAGCAATACATTTTGTATCATTTCACTTTCCAAACATTATATATTTTTATATAACTGCTAGGAACATGAATTATCTGTTGTGGTAGAGTTAACTAACCCTGATCCATTTTACTGTCTCTGTTGTATTTGGTTCATATTATTTTTATTTTTGCTCCTTACGCATGGTGTATTGTCTTTTTTTAAAAGTTGATAAAATTATACTGTGTACACTGGCACTCTTACAAGTCTACAGCTTGGCAACTGTAAAGGTGCAATGATATTTATTACTTTGATGCACTCCTACCCACTTACTCCATGTAAATAAATAAACAACACAAACTTCACTATCCTAAGAGTTTCAGACTCACATTAGAGTTGGTGCCAGTTGGTGAGATAAGTCCAGGGTCAACAGGAGAGGCAAGTTCACCATCACTGTCTGATTCCTCACCCAAACTCCACCCATCTCTCATTGTGATTTCTGGCAGTGCGCTGGGGCTTAGTGTAGGGTTGAGTTCAGATATAGTCTTGGACATCAAATTAAAGACAGTAGGTTTGTAAGTTCTTCTGCCCACACCTGCATCACATGCGGTCTTACTGCCAGTAACAGTTCGGTCGTGACTCAACTTTTGGGAGTTGTGAAAAGACGCCAGGTCCTCACTCCTGTTGTGCTCCCCCTCATCATCCTCCTCCTTAATGTCATTGCTGTCAAACAGTGTGGACTCAAAATGCAGATAGTCATTTGGGATGGGAGAGCAGTGCTCCAAGCTGTCTGAACTTTGGGGTGAGAAGCCATTTCTATTTATGTCCTGCATAGTCTCAAAAGGCTCCATGTCATCATTGCTTGGAGAAAGAGGCAGCTGGACTGACGGTGCCTCAAACTCATCATCATCACTGATTGGGCTTGCACACTGCAAGTGGTTCCTAGGATGGAGATCCCTCTCTAGGCCTGGCCGGTTGACCACAGTGTTAAGGTCCTGCAGCCTCCTCAGCGGGCTGTAGCAGTGAGTTCGGTCTGGCTGATTGTACCCCAGGACAGCTGGCTGTTTGAGACTGGATGTTGGCAGTTGCACAGCTGATGGCTGGTCTGACACACGCTTTGCAACGCCACATTGGTTTCCATAGGAAGTGCTCACAAGGCCATTGCGGGGCCTCAGCTCTGGCTGGCTGGTGCCAAATGCTGAGCCCCTAACAGCCTGCCTGTATGACTGATTCATGTTGTCATGGCTATAGCCTGTAAAATAAAGAAGAGGCAGGTTAGCATATATGTGCCATTTAAGTCTCTAGTTGACTATGATCTGTGGGCTGTTGGGGCTTGTATATTGTACAATACAATAGGGCATGCTGACAATCACCTTAAAATCATTGCGGAAATAGAGCCACAATCATATCCAGTCAGACAGAAACCTATGATGGAGCCTACAAGCAATGGACTGTGCGTACACATACACACATACACACATACACACACACACACTAATAAGCCGACATTGCATGGCCTCCATACTAGAGGCCGGTCGGACAGCACAAGACAAAACAGTGAACACAACCGCTGGCCCGCTCCGTTCACATCTCATTCACAAACTATCAGAAAATAAACCCGCTTTGTCTGGTGGCTGTGGGTCATGGCGATCGCTGACTATTACAGTCAATGGAGGAGCGTTGAGGCTGTAACAGAGGTAGTGACACTGAGCCATCACAGAAACACAGTGAGTGGCTCACACAAACAAGCTACAACCACACACCGACATAGGAAGCTACTATTAACTCACAAAAAAGGGCTGATCGGCTCTAAGTTCACAACACTATCAACACGTGGAAAAACGCGAAAAACTCACCATTTGGAGGTCGGTCACCGTGAAACCAACAATGGATGTGTAATAATGTGGCACAAAGCGAGTGTTTTTCTCGGTTTGTGAAAGCGGATCTGCACAATCCCAGCTGCAGCAGCACTAGCAGGCCAAGGCACCGCTCTCATTCTCTGCACTTCATCGCCTCATCAGCGGCGGCCTCTAAAAACTGTCACCTCAGATACAAAATAACAAGTAAATCTCCATTACGCTGGAACACAACACAGCGGCGAAATTCAGTGTGCCACCACAGGTCCCCTAACAGCCACAGCAGCTTATTTACTACATGATTTTTGCCTGCTGTCGAAGTGCCCCCGGTTAATGTTAAAACAAGCCCAGACTGACTGTGTTGGTGAGCAGCAACCAATCGGCACTGCTACCCAACCCCCCGTCTGCAGAGGGCCGTGACACTCACCCTCCTAACACACGCGCACACTTACAGGCGCGCGCGCGCACGCGCATGTACATACAGGTGAAGTTTCTAACGCTCACTGGAGTGTGATAGCAGATATTTAACGTAATAATCGCGAATGAATGAATGACATGATTTAAGAAATGTGCCACATTTCAGCGCGCTCGGCCCGTGGTTTCTGCCCGAAGCGCCACTGGGTGTTACAGGGCTGTTTATCTCTGTGCCGCGACAGGGAGACGATGATGAAAACAAAATGATTGCAATGTGCAAACAGCTACACGGCCTCTGCGGTCAAACCAAAACTCTGTGCGCCATGTTGCCTTTCCAGAGTACTCTGACATGAGGAAACAGGCCGCTAGGCGCTGAGGAGGAGACCAGACAGAGAGAAGGAATCAGTTTGGCTATAAGCGTGAATAATAACCGGGTTTTACTCCAATTCAAAACACCCGTGGTTGTCTTCCACCTTGCTCTCACATGATATTCATAAGGGTTTGGTGCGCGTATTGTATAATCTTGTTGATAAATATCTATAAACGCGCAAACGCAGAGTGCACAATAGGCTCGCTGCAGTGGGCCAGTCTTTCAAGATCAAACAAAGACCATGCAGTTACACGCCGACTTGACAGCAGAGGAGCTTACCTCTGTGCAGATTTTTTGTACTGTCGGGGTTGTTGGCTCAGATCTCTATGTGCTTCATTTCCATAACCTTTAGGTGAATGGTACAGTAGAAAGACCAGGCAGCTTCGAGAAGTAACTTATTCACCCACCCAACACACCATCTATCTGGCGTATATACATAACAAGAAGCTTTATTAGTCTCTTTAACCAATTCTGCTGTCACATGGAGTCAGAGCACTTTTATAAAGTAAGGCCGTGTATGTCAACGCGCCGCAAAGTAATTAAGCAGGAGGTAAATAAAGGTGTTATTAGAAGGTGAAGACTATTGTCTTGGGACATGAGCCCTCTTGTGTCTGCTGGAAGAATTACACGCTTTCGAATTGAAAGAAGAGAAGTTATGTGGAAAAGACCTTTTCGTTCTTTTATTTTGGTTTCACGTACATCACATTAGCATTTATTACATATTCCACACAGCATTTTTCTGCTTTAAGTAATCTTTTTCCTAATGAACAGCATAACAACATACATGTAAATCTGGAAGTGCTTATCAAGTGAGTTTAGGGACAAAAACAGGCAATACAATACATAATCAAAACTAGATTCACAAAGTGAAGAAATAACAAATACTGTGTTCAAATGGATATAATGCATTGAGTTCTACCAGTTCAAGCTAATCAAAAAGGTATGGAAGTGTCTCCATGTTAGGTATGATGTAGGATAATATCAAAATAAAATACATATTGAACTGGACAACACACAGAAAGGACAATTACACATCCACATATATATGGTAAGGAAAAAGCTAAATTTATAGGCTGTTTAAACTAAAATGCAATTTTATAAATGTAGAAAATATCACAAGAACCTGGCCATAGAAATGTCAAAGCAGAGTAAGAAAACATGTAACAACCCAGAGGAACAAAACGCTGGGGGGGATCCACTCGCCTGTGAGGTTGGAACCACAAACTGCATACATTTTCTGCCTATACTGATCGGTGTGATTAATTTATGTGCATGCATCTCTTCCACACTGGAATAACATACTTCTGATTCAGTCATTTATTATGAGAGGATGAAGACAATGTCAACCACTTTACAGTGAAAACTCAGTCAGCGCCATTTCTAAATGATACAGTTAAAACACTTAAGAGCAATGTTTTCGTCAACGTCCTCTTACTGGAGGCACCCAAATACTTTTCAAGCTGCATAACTATTCACTAGTTTCGTCCACTTTGCTATTTTGCTCACAGAGGTCTCTTTTCTCCATCATGGTGTATGGTAATGGTGGAACATCACAGGGAGTGAAGTCCAGTTTCTTGGGAACACTGCAGTTGCTAAAGTCAAGTTTCTTGCCGCTGTCACAACCAAACTCCAGCTTCTTGAGCCGGGCTAGACTCTTGATGCTGCCAGGGGGCCTGCCGGGGCTGACCTTATATCCTGCTGCTTTGGTGGTACCAAGGGGCCTCCCTGGGCTTGTTTTAAACCCAGCTGCTTTAGTTGTTCCAAGTGGACGTCCGGTACTTGTACGGTAACCAGCAGACTTTGTGGTCCCTGATGGTCTCCCTCTCCGCCCTGACTTCACTATGCCCTTCTTCTTCTTAGAGCTATCGGGCCCTGCAGCTTCATTGCCCCTGATTCTCACTGTCTGAGTCTGGAAGTCGTTGTGGGTGTCTTGCATTTGGCATGCTATGGCTTTGTGCATGCCCTGTGGCAAAGGGGCTAGGTCGGCAAGAGACAGCTGCAAACCAGGGTTTGTTGGAGAGGGGTAGAATTTGTTGGACTGGGTGCTACACAAATCAAAGTGGCTGGGTGGATGACAGTCCTCTGCCAGTCCACTCATACAATAGTCATTACTGCTACTGGTCACTTGATGCATCATTTTCTGTTGAAGTGCAGAGAAATAAACATTAAGTACAAAGGCTACAAATACACGTTTACTCTGACAAACACAAACACAAGGAAGCATTTTTAATAGCTTACTTTTAGGGGAGCAAACAGGCCTTGGAGGGTTGCAACACTAAATATGAGTATTGTCAAATGCAAACTGTAAAACGAATTCTTCGTACCTCATTTGTTGGTGGACGTTGGGCCGGAAAGGGTTAATTTCAAATCGCATACATTTTCCTTCTCTGACAGCCACATCTTCATGAAGGCGCTGCACAAACTATGTCCTGGCATCCATGACTACTGCCTTGCAGAGGGACCACGATTTCTGTTGCCTATTTAATGTTCATTTAATCGTTTAGGCAGAGGTTTAGATGAGAGAGGCAGCCATTTTCGCCTGGAAAAAAAATTAATAAAACAGGATGCGCTGACCACGCATGCGCACCGATGCTTCCAGGAAACGCAGCAGATTAGTGTCACAATGTGGCTCTACATAAAAAAAACTATATTAAAACAGTCTTAGTAGCAGGAGGTGGGTCAACTTACACAGATCAGATATAATGCTACTATAGCAACTACACAAGTGCCACGTAGTGTACAGCCTAGTAACTATTCTATTTTCAAAAGAAAAAAATGCATGTCTACATCACCACTGGTCATTGAAGAGCACAGAAATGAGTGCATGTGTCATAACAACAACAAAGACCATTTTTCGTTTTTTGTAGGTTTTATTAACATCCATATGAACTTAAGTACATACACTGGATTTATGGAGCAACTGCAGTGCTAAAACAGGTAGCAATATACATTTATCAGCGTTTCCTCCGATGGTCATCTCCGATCGAACTAAGTCCATGGGACTTAAGCTTCCCTCAAGACCTTGGTCAGCTTCTGAATCTTTGTTTTGGTGGACATGTCCACGTACTTGTCGCCGATGCTGACAATCATGCCACCAAGAATTGAAGGATCCGACTGTAAAGAGGTGACAACAGTTGAAATTACAGATGACTTAAAATTACATTTATGATTGATTCACTAGATTGCAATATGGTAGCTTTAATATGGTAATGTCCATGTTTCTGATGCATTTACACCGTACCCTTGTTTCCAGCTTGATAGTTTCACCCTTCTGGAGAAAGCCGTTGAGAGCTACTTTCAGGTCAGCAAGATTGGCTTCATTCAAAGGCTGAAATGGATAAATATTCATTGCATGACTGTACAATATGTCTATAGTAACAAATAGTGCAAATAAAGTTTCAGTGAGTGATGCATAATGTGGGGGTGTTTTTATTAGGTGATATTTTTCACACTAGGAGAATTTAACAAAGATAGGTAGAAACATATGCTGCATGTCCACCCATGTCATACCTGAGCAGTGGTGACTGAGCAGATGACTTCTCCACGGTGAGCACTCATCATCTTGCTAAAACCACTGATAATGTCACCAGTTAGAGTAAGACGACCATTGTCAGCCAAAACATCTGCAAAACAAAAACAGATTACACTTGGGAGAAATTCACCAGTCTTGTTTTTCCTGCATTACCACTGTCAGCCATGACTTGAACCTTTATACAATGAGCTGAGATTATAAACTGTACAGCACTTATATTGCATTACATTAATTCAGATCAAATATTGTCTGTGATTTCATGTCATATATAATTTATGCTTAAATGCTTTTATGCTTAAATTGGAACATAACTTCCAAACTTAATTAATAAAACTTAAATTACAAACTAGATTTGTATTTCAGAATTTTTTTTTTTTTTTTTTATAAAATCATGGTTTTCCTACAACATTCATATCTGTGTTGCTTAGTGTAGTCTTTCAGTCTGACAATTCCTCCTGCATGCCAAAGGGACCCATGAAAGTCTGTCCAGTTATTTGAGAGGGCACAGTTTATAAAACAAAAAAAAAAAAAAAAAACAAAAAAAAAAAACAGAAAATGTTTGTACCATTCAACCTCAAGACTCGATTAAATTTCGATTGGACACCAACAATAGAAATGCCTGAGGTGAGAGAATTAAACTTTAGTATTAAAAAAAACTTTTCTTCATTAACTGTATTCATTGTGATACACGTATCACATGACAACACAAATATCTGAAATTGTTTTCATGTTGAGACCACTTGATGACAATCTATTCAGAGTACAAAGTGAATGGATGCGATGTATCATGTGATCTGTGTATCATCACTTTTACTATTTACCGTGTTTATTAATATAAGTGTCTAATGTGTCTAATTCGTATTGACCTGAACTACCTTACACTTCTTTTCTTTTAACTAAGATATGTGTGAATACTGCACTGCAGCCACACTATGATTAAAAGTTTGCTATGCTAAGACACAGGCCAATGCATAACCACAATGAGGCCACTTATCCCCTGTCAGTGACAACTCACTGATGAGGTTGATGGTGATGGGTGAAAGCTTAGCCTTTATAAGAGCATCATTGAAAATCTTCTTCTTGATATTGCGCTTCACATGAGGATTCATTACAATGCCGGAAATCTTGGGGTCCTTGATCATGGTCTGAAAAACAAAAAGACACAGCAAAAGGTGACTGAGTTCATGTAATGGAGGAGGCAGGGACAGGGTTAAGGCTACCTTTATTACCAACTTTTGACACTGTTATCCAAATGTTTTATTATTCAAATATAAAGTCAATTTGGACATTGTATGACAGTGTTGAAAGGCATGCCTAAAAATAATCAAAATCATAATGAAATGTTGAGAAAAACACTACTTCCTTCAGCCATCATGCCAGCATTTTAGGGTCATATTTTCGACTTACAGACACTTTTCCCAGCTCCTGCTCCACTTGGTCCAGTTTGTTCTGCTTACTGGCAGCTGAGAACAGAGCGGTGGCATAGCGGCCCTCCACTCCATACACCTGGATGGGAGGCTAGAAGAACATAAACAACGATAAGTAAACTGTAACTGACTATGTTACAGTCTGTAGACAAGCGGTTACGCTCAGTGTAGTTTGATATCATTTACCTTGACCAGTTTTGCTGCAGGTCTGATCACAGACGAGCTGAACTGGCGGACCTGGAAATGGAAAAATCGCAGGAGATCAACACATAGAAAGTAGAATTTAAACGGATTAACTTTTCGCACGCTTTGTATAGTTAACGTTAAAGACCGCTAGCTAGTATGCTAACACGTTAGCAGTCATTCGAGTGCAATGTCACAGCTGAATTTATTGGACATTTGGCGTTATCTCCTTGACATATGAGAGAATATAATGCTTAAGACATGTTTTTAAGCTATAAAAATTTCAGTCAGAAGTTGGAGAATAGTCAAAGAATACTAAAATCATTGAATGTCTTACCTGCTGTCCTAGCATGTGTGCTGCCATTTTCTCCTACAGCTGTCCAGAGTAGAGCAAACAACTGCGCATGTGCATTTCACGCGAATGCGCGTGGTTGTGGGTAATGTAGTTTTGCAGGACAGCGCCTTGTGAAATGATTTAAATACTAAATAAAATCTCACTGTAGACATCCCATTTGCTGTCGAAATAATGTCAAACTACAAAAACACAAGCAAAACATTTATGATAAGAAATCTGAACAAATCTAGGCAGGAAGACACCGGTAAATTTACTTTGATTAGAAATAGGTTTTGAATCACTTTAAAACAAATCTTTGATGAAGCTAGTTTTGACGTCAAAAGGAGCCTGGCTGCTGGTTATGGTTGCAAAAAAAACAACAGCAACTAAAAAGAAAACGAAAACAGGCAATCTAGCCATGTTAAAGCAGTTAAATATAAATAACTAGCTGGCTGCTCCACAAAAATATGACAGACAAGATAATACAATTACTCTAGCTAATGGGCTCGGATTAAAATATCTACATAACATTTTGGCTCTGATTTGGGCTCTAGCAGCCCCCAAGAAATTCAGTGTTTGCAGATTATTTGCTGTTTGCACCTTTTTTGTGCTGAAGGCACTACCTAGCAGAAAACAAAAAAGTGTGATGACCCGAGCAGTAAAATAAATCTGATCTGTAAAACCCAAAACAGTGAGATTAGTGGCTAATCTCACACCAATATTTACACTCATACTTACATACTCATATTTCATCTGGCGTTTCCTGTTCTCTTGATTTGATTTCACAGTAATCGAAGTTCACTAGTTAGAATTAAAACTAAAATCATTAATAAGTGATGACTTATGGTTTTCCATAAGCAACAAGCTAATGTGGGCACATTTTCCTGTGAATTGTGGCTGAACACATTTTCTCTGTTATATATTATCTGAGTATTAACAATTCAATATATGTGGTTGGTTCATCTGTAAAGTCTTACTGTTAAACTAACCAAGATTTAAAAAAACAAACAAACAAAAAAAAAAAACACACACAACGACGGCAGGCAAAAGTCAGATAAAATAAAAAATAATTAACTTTAAATTCACTGGTCTGGACAAATAAAGGTGACACGTTGCTCAGTCAACTAGACGGGTTTAACTGGGATGCGATGACGTACGTATTATTTGTCGCTCAGCCTCGGTTTGGTTCACAGCAGGCAGGGCTGGGTTTTCAATATCTGTCAGCTATTTTTATAGTCTTCCGGACATTAGTCTTGAAACTAGGAGAAGTCGATAATTTCTGTATCATGTGAACTTAAATACTTTGGTCCCCACAAATTTGCCGGGACGCAGGGCAGGTGACGCATTCGTTTCCGCGGAGCACACACCCGCACACACCCGCACCCGCACACACAGAGGCTGCGAGTGACCACGGAGCCTGACAGGACGTAACCGGGCCATCGAAACGAAACAACGACAGGCTTTTCCTGAGGGATTTCGAAGCTGGTCGGCTCGTTAGCTGACAGCAAACCAGGCATGGACGACAAGTCATTCACCAAGGAGCTGGACGGGTGGATTGAACAGCTGAATGAGTGCAAGCAGCTCTCAGAGAATCAGGTCAAAGTCCTGTGTGAAAAGGTAAGATTTGCGATTTGTAGTACCAGTCTTTAGCTCTCCACCATTAGCTGTTACAGCTTTTCGTTTAGTAGAAGTGTTTCCTGCACTAACGCCAGCTCATGCATGTGGCCTTGCATTGAAGAGCACCATTTGGCTGCAGCTGCATGCAGCACGTTGCTAAAGGAGCCCACTCGGCAAGAAGATGGAGGGGGACGCCTGCAAATATGTTTTCCGTAGCTACGCCCACTCTTGGTACCTCTTCATCACTGGAGTGCACTGCCACAGCTAACTATTGAATTCTGCTGTAGCCTTGATGAATATACATGGTTATGGTTCGGCCTTTATACGCCTTGTTTACAACACATAACCACTGTACACACCTACACTGCACCATATTCCGTGTTACCTATTCATCAGCATCATACTGTGTTTCCTTGATTCTTCTTTTAAGGCCAAGGAGATCCTGACCAAGGAGTCCAATGTGCAGGAGGTCAGATGTCCAGTGACAGTCTGTGGGGATGTCCATGGTCAGTTTCATGACCTTATGGAGCTGTTTAAGATAGGAGGGAAGTCTCCAGACACTAACTACCTCTTCATGGGTGACTATGTTGACAGAGGCTATTACTCTGTGGAGACAGTCACACTCCTGGTTTCTCTGAAGGTAAGAAAACTTTTTAAAAACTTGTGAAATGGCAGGGTATTGTTGAATTTTATTTCTAAATACATTTTCCAGGTAAGGTTTCGAGAAAGAATCACAATTCTGAGAGGAAACCACGAGAGCAGACAGATCACACAAGTGTACGGCTTCTACGACGAGTGCTTGAGGAAATATGGAAATGCAAATGTTTGGAAGTACTTCACAGATCTGTTTGACTATCTGCCCCTCACTGCACTAGTAGATAACCAGGTGAGACTGTTGTATCTACATATGCCTCCTGTGATGTACAAAGGATATAGACACAGTCATTTGTGTGTTTACATATATCCTTTATTCTTTAAGATTTTCTGTCTCCATGGAGGATTGTCCCCTTCAATAGACACACTGGAACACATCAGAGCGCTGGATCGCTTGCAGGAGGTTCCTCATGAGGTAATTTCAGCTCATGTAAATTCCACATTGATGTTACCACAGGTACTTGCTGTCATGATATTTGGATATAACATTTATTTAAAAGGTATGCAGGTGATTGTAGAAGCAATAATGCTCTAACAATTTCACACTATAATCAGCAGCAAGTTTTTTTTAATGGCGGGGGGTGTTTATGTTTTTTTTATTTTTTTTTATTTGAGTCAGTGGAAAAGCAGAGATGCTCTGGCAATTTGAATATGTCATCTTGATCTGTAGAAAATTGTGATGGACATTTTTCACATTTTTCTTACAATTTTATACATGGTCAATATATGTATTTCCTTCTTGTTTCAGGGTCCCATGTGTGACTTGTTATGGTCGGACCCAGATGACCGTGGCGGTTGGGGGATCTCGCCCCGTGGTGCTGGTTACACCTTCGGGCAGGACATCTCTGAGACTTTCAATCATGCCAACGGCCTAACTCTGGTCTCAAGAGCCCACCAGCTGGTGATGGAGGTACTGTATCTTTGTGTACACTACCAGTTAACAGTTTTATAATTCCTCAATTTTTCCAGTGGTTACTGAAATGTACACGGTGTAATGTCTCACTTTTTCTAAAATTAAAGTTTACAACAAATAAATGACTGAGGGAATCTTTGTTTAACTAAATTCAATAAAAATGTGTGACTCATTGAGCAGCCAATCAAACTCATGACGTTCTTTCTACAACTGAAACAAAACAATGCTTGTGAAGTTTGGTCCAACATTGTTGCAAAATTTTCTACACATGTGTTGCACTTGAAGTTTGTTTTGCTTTTACCTTCTGTCCATTTGATCTAAAGCACCCTCATGGGCCTAAGGTCTGAAAACTGTGCTGCTCTTCCATCATGTGAAGCCACTGACTAGTTCTTTTCTTCTAATGGTTTGTGTCATAGTCCTGCTACAATGTCTGTAGGAAAATGTCTTCATTTTTTACTTGACTCTCCTGACCACTCTGAGAGAAAGATACAGGACTACTTCCTACAACATAAAATTTTCTTAATAATTCATCAGAGAATCTGG
The DNA here is from genome assembly GCA_038496675.1 of Rachycentron canadum. Lineage (NCBI taxonomy): Eukaryota > Metazoa > Chordata > Actinopteri > Carangiformes > Rachycentridae > Rachycentron > Rachycentron canadum. The sequence goes on from CM076655.1 coordinate 7,789,409, forward strand.
TAACAATTTGTTTTCAACACTTTCTTCATAAAGGCAGAGGTTTGGTAAATCATCAACAAAAGTTGGGGAACCTGTAGGAATTGTTTGCACTAACTTCCAAGGCTTTGTTTACTTCCATTGCTGCCAGAAGGCCTTTATATAGTATTTTATATTATGTCATATTTTATCCCTTGGGTAGTTTTCCACTTACCTTTTATACCATTTAAGGTTATTTACTAGCCTTGAACTGCAAAATAAAACTGGAAAAATGGGGATGTCCCAAAACATTTGACCAGTGGTATATCTGCTGAAAGTAATTTAATTACTAAGTAATTTTTTTGTTCCTTGGAGACACTGCAGATGCAGTCATGACATTACATTCTGTGAAATGAAAGTAGCTAACATGCCCATAATCTCTCTCTAGGGTTATAATTGGTGCCACGATCGCAATGTAGTGACAATCTTCAGCGCACCAAACTATTGTTATCGGTGTGGAAACCAGGCAGCAATCATGGAACTTGATGACACATTGAAATACTCCTTGTAAGTAAAAGTTTTTTTTTTTTTTTTTTTAATATTTACATAAATTTGCCTGTTTGTATGGCCCTTTGACTTTGCTTAAAATAATTAATACTGACAAAAAATCTCAAGAGAGTTGAGGAGTTTTTTTTTTTTTTTTTTTTTTTAGCCTACAGTTCGACCCGGCACCACGCAGAGGAGAACCCCATGTGACGCGGCGCACTCCAGACTATTTCCTGTAAAGCTCACTGGTGAGGATGGCAACAGAGGCTTGACAAATGAGCATTCATTATACCATGGACCAAAAAAATGTGTGCCATAATCACAATGAAATGGAAACTATCACACTAGTCAAAGACCAACATCCTTTCAACTTTTCCTCTCTGTGCATGATGTTTTTATTGCTAGAAATGATTGCTACTATGAACATTACTGTCACAATACCTGCTGGTTTGTCAGGAAAAATTAATGAACTAATGCTGAGAATAATGACTAAATGTAAGTAATCTTTGTGTTAGGGTGTTAATGATGACCAGAGTGTGTTGACATATACGGTATATAAGCTGCATCTTTCACTTGGCATGGCCTCAAATCAAAGGTTGCAGTAAATATAATGTGAACTTTTTTCTTTTTGTAATTGAAGCGCAACAGTTTTATTTTGTGAAGTGAGCTGATAAGGTTAGATGTCAGAAATTTACATGTCCTCTTTGCACTTTTGTATTTCATTTTTATCACATGGCACTGACAGACTACGTTCTTTTTTATACCCTCCTTAGAGTGTAAGTATCTCTCTTTCTGCTCTGCGGTCTCTTATGAGAGTCAATGTATTCATTTAAGCAGGCAATATTGGTATAAATGACAGTGATTTAAAAAAAAAAAAAACTGTTTTGCAACCACAGTCACACAAAATAAAGACTGAAGTTGCTTGGTCTTTTTTTTTTTTTTTTTTTTTTTTTTTTTTTTTAAAAGGTAGTTCCTACTTGCTCTCACCAGTCGCCACTAGATGGAAACACAGATCCAAAACAGCCGATGAACCACTCAGATAAGATAATCAGAATCGTGATGAACAGGATTAGTGTGTGTGCAGGAAATTGGGTAATTTTATTTATTAGTGCTTTTATTGAAAGTATTCCATATTTAATGACATTCAAACGTGAAAGGGATAGGACTGCTGGTTTGCAGCCTACCACCCCAAGCAAGAAATTTAGCATTTAATTTTGTTTTATTTGTTCCTCTGGTTTTAATTTAATTTATTGAGTTATTTTTTAAATGTGAATCAAGGAACGTTTTTCCTATAACTAATGGTTTTTACACAAAACATATGTGTGTGTGTGTATGTGTGTGCGTGTCCTGCAAAGTTTTAGCAGTTATTAATGATTTACTGCCTGTGAATCAATGTAGCGAAAATGTCAGCGCATTAACGGATGTAGTGACCCGCTCACTGCTGAAAATAAAAGCCTCATTTAAAAGGACAAAGTGAAATGAAACTTAATTTTGTCTCCACAGATGTTAACCCAATATTGTACCGTTTTATTGAAAAGTGGGAAATCTTGCTTTTTCAGGAGGATATTGTTGAGCGGACATAAAACGACCAGTCCGGTGTTTTCCAGTGTGAGTTACCACTCGGAGACAGGACTTTTACTTTCTCGGTGAGGTTCCTGACACTGGGGGAAGTGGCTCTGTGCTGTGCTGACGCTGCTGCATATGAAATTAGCTGCAGCCTTTCAGGGACACCTCTTGCGGACCGCCGGAGCCCACAGTGCAGTAAGTAACATCTCTGTATTTGTGAAACGAATCCATCGAGGCATCGACATTGAGAAGAAAAATGACCATCATGCACTTGTGTCTCAGACGAAGGGGAGACTGTGATCAGACGTGTCTGCCTCCCTAGAAAAGCCTGGACGTGTGGATGTGGCAGGCTGATACTAGTTGAATCTGGGACGCACAGCTGGACAGATGTCGTGTCTGATTGGCCGTTTCAAAATGTTAAAATTGGTATTTTATTTTTATTGTTTAGCAAAGATCCCTGCGCTTTGCTCAGATGCAGAGACACCTCCAGTTACAGTCCAGATTTGACTGGTCTACGTCGGGTCGAGCAATTCATCGTATCCAGTTACAGCATGTTTTCCCTGCGACCACAGACAGACACCAGCTTTGATCATAGGTGTCTGATACAGAAGAAATGAAGGTTAACGTTGTTGTCCTCAGATTCCCATCATCGTATATAGGTGACATCCTTGATTGTGAGGAGTTGTGTGTCTCGGGTTAATGTGTATCCACGCAGGCCGCCTTTGATTGGTTGAGAGTGAGGGCAGTAGCGGTTGAGGGTGTATAGATCAAAGGCTGTGTCATTTCAAAGTTCAGTCCTCCGATAACACCTTTATTAGTCATTTAGCAATTTATTAAAATGTATGTAATAAAAAGTGGGGGTTTAACAGCAGCCAGTGTCCTGCAGCCTCCGTGCAAAGACACTCACACAGTGATTTAGTGTTTTCTTGGATGAGCCCAGAGAAGGGGGTGTTTTGTTGCCATCTCGTGAGAACCCCATGGATTTTAATTCAATTTAAAGAGACAGCGCGACTCCTGCACTACACATCCGCCAGCAAACACGAGTTTTCTGTTTTGTTGTCAATCCAGCAGCCATCTTTGGTGCAATTTCAGGTGGAGTTTCATCGTCCTGCTGCAGATCCTTGCCCAGACTTGCTGTACTATGGTGTCTCCCTGGTCTCTGAGTGGAGCATGGAACAAATGGTTAAAAACCAGATCAGACTGGGTTACAGTGACCCCCACACACTGGGAGGAATGAACATGCTGCAGGCACATCCACAAAGCTGATGTTTTTGATAGTGGAGTGTCTATTCATTGCAGGGCAGTCTGATCTGGTTCCAGATTGTGGAGCCATAAATGAAATACCAACTACTGGTGAAGATAAATCCAAATGTTGCGTAACGTACTGTACTTAACCCACAGTACCCTAATACAATTTGTATTAAAATACACAATACTTTGTTCAGTGTTCACAGCATACATGCAAAGGGCTTTGTCACATTCCAAGAGCTGCCTTTCAGCCAGTCTGGGGGGTTGGTGCGTGCCCATAATGGGGCTTTGCAGTTTAGCTCTTCACAACCCTTGGGTCAGGTCAGCCATCACCATAGCGACATTATGCTGAATTAGCAACATGGCAATCCAAAAAGAAATATTTTTCTTTTATCAGTCCTCCTTCACTGACTTGGTTCTGCAAAAGAAAACAAGGGCCGACGGGTTTGTAAGCTCCTGGGGTGAGAGCTGGAGCAGAGCCCCAGATTCCAGGAAAAATATCAGTAACTATCAGCCTCTTCCCTTGTTGATGAGCCAGCATAGAAAGAATGTGCTTTAATTCAGCATGTTTGCCCCAGATTGGCATCCTTCTATTTACACCAGAGAAGGGTTACTGGAAAATTATTGAAACTTAAAGCATTATCCATACATGTATCGTTCACTGACAGAAGCCTGATGTGATAGTTGTAACATTTCCCTTTCCCCAGATAAATATGGCAGCAGAGCTATCAACTTCCATAAACATCAAGGAGCCCCGGTGGGACCAGAGCACGTTTGTAGGTCGGGCTAAACATTTCTTCACTGTCACAGACCCCAGGAACATACTCCTCACCAATGAACAACTAGCCCATGCACACAAAATCATCACTGACTACAGGTAAACCAGGCTGCAGCTACAAAGACAGTTGCAATTTACCAGTAACCAGATATAATTAATTGCCATTATTAGATGAATTTTGCTTCTGTACCATCTTGCAGGCAAGGTATAGTCTCTCCAGGGCTGACAGAGGATGAACTGTGGAGAGCCAAATATGTTTTTGACTCAGCTTTCCATCCCGATACTGGGGAGAAGATGATCCTGATTGGCCGCATGTCAGCACAGGTTCCAATGAACATGACGATCACTGGATGCATGATGACATTTTACAAGTGAGAACTTGTTTTTGGAGTATTTAATTAGACTGTAATAGAAATATTAGAAAAGATTTTGATATGTCGCAGTAATAAAATCATGGGTGTAAAACTTGGTGGGTGGGTGGGTTCCTAAAACTTATATTATTATTACGATTATGTCAAGGAAATTATTGGTTTAAGCCCTGTACTCCATATTTTTCAATACTAATAAAGTCAATTTTCATGCTTTCTAACTAAACTAACAACTGCTGGCTGGAAATCTAGCTTTCAGTTATAACATAAAAAAGGTAAAATATAATCTTTTGACTTTAAATCTTTCAGGACGACTCCTGCTGTGTTGTTCTGGCAGTGGATCAATCAGTCCTTCAACGCAATAGTCAATTATACCAACCGCAGTGGCGATGCTCCGATCACAGTCAGGTAAGAGACAGTCATGATTCCACTGACACTGGCTCATATTAACCCTTTAGTTCAACAGTTTTTGTGTGGACAGTTTTCGTGTGTTGTGACCGGTGACTCTTTTGTTTGCAGTCAGCTTGGCACAGCTTATGTGTCTGCCACCACAGGGGCAGTTGCCACCGCTCTAGGACTAAATGCACTAACAAAGGTATCAGTTCATCTAACCCCATTCCACATCTCATTTTAATGCATTGACCTCAGCCACACGGGCGAGCTGACATGAAGTTAGCCATGCACAAATAGTCTCTTTGTCATAGAGGAGCCATATTGTTCACATGGTCATGCTCTGTAATCAGCATGTTGTCATGCCAGCTTTTATAGTGACTTTCTGTTGGTACATCCTGATTTATGATTGAAAAGTCATCATGTACAGCATCTTAAATATAACCTGTAATAAAGGTCTGAAAGGTGAAATTGATTGAGCTGTCAGGATTACAGCATAGCCAAGTTTAATTTTTCCCCTCCTGTGTTTATTCCTCCTCACTCCTGCTGTAGCATGTTTCACCTCTGATTGGACGGTTTGTTCCATTTGCTGCTGTAGCCGCTGCTAACTGCATCAACATCCCACTGATGAGACAAAGGTAAAGAGCAATTTAAACACCTTAGGGCTTTGACCATTAGAAGACACAACACTAATAATTAAAATGCCCCGTTACAGAGCAGATAAGACCACTAATCTTCATAGACATAATAAATGGCCATTTAGATTCCTCCTCTGATTTCATTTGTTTTGCTCCTCTTCTATAGAGAACTTCAACATGGCATTCCCATAACAGATGAGAACGACAACAGGTTAGGAGAGTCGACAAAAGCCGCACAACAAGCTATCTCTCAGGTCGTGGTCTCCAGGATCCTCATGGCTTCTCCAGGAATGGGTATGAACATCTTTGTGTCACCAGCTCATTTAGACTCCTGCTGTGTGGTTTGTTAACTCCTCTCTGCCTGCTGATGGCATCTTTTAGTGTAAAACCACCAATTTCACAATTTCTTTATAAAAATTTACTTGACATTGCATTGTTTAGTAATATTTTGTGTCTTTTCAGCTATCCCTCCATTTTTAATGAACCATTTGGAAAAGAAGGTCTTTCTGAAGGTAGGCATATTTCTCCATTAGTTGCATCATTTAAGATAGAAACTACAGAGGGATGCACCTGCTGCAGTAAACTCAGTAAAAAATTTTGTCAATCCATCATTTAAAATACCACCAAGGTTTAAACTAAATGGTGGGAACCTGATGTTTCACACTGTCTCTGCAACTTGGCTCTTTTTAGTAATCACACATCAGAGGAATGAAAAGCACTGTCGACATGAGGCCACTCTAGTATGGGAATTCACCACTGCTTTTGTGCCCCTCATTCGTTTTTTCTGCCTGGTCTTTTCAGAAGTTCCCATGGATGAGTGCACCTATTCAAGTCAGCCTGGTGGGATTCTGGTGAGTCGTCAGAGATGGTTCACCTGATAAGCAGCCATGTCAAATTCCTTTGAAATTGAATTTTACAACAAGGATATGAAATCTGATATCATTATAAAATGTATATCACTAAATGTTTCTGTTGTTGGGTGGGGTATCTCCAGGGGGAACATGCTCATAAGATTTGTTAGTTTCATAAGATAATATCATGAAGTCATCATGACAGTGATGTGAGCAGCACATCCTGCCAACAATGTCTCCTGCTGTGTACCTAAAGGCAAAAAACACACTTCTGGCTATTTGATTAATATGTAGGATACTTTTGTGATTAACTAAATAAAGCAAATGTATAGGGCTGCAACTACTGATCATTTTCACTATGGATGAATCTGCTGATCTGGTCAATTAAAATCACACACCATCTTAAGGTTATATTTTGTCTGACTGAACAGTTCAACACTAAGACATTGGATGTATAGTGGTATTAAAAGAGAAAAGCAAGAAATTCTCACATTTAAGAAGCTGGAGCCAGAATTTTTTTTGCCATTTTATATTGAAAAATTACTTAAACTATAAATTGATAATCAAATAGCTGCTTCCTTTTGGATTGACTAATTGATTAATTGACTGTTTTAGCACTGCAGCACAGATTCTGGATTTTATACATAGGAACCAACCATCTTACTATAACCACACTATTGAATTCTCTTGCCTACAGGACAATTAAATCTTTTTAGAAAATTAAATCACATTAGAAGAATTTCTCGACTATATGCATATGTGTTTCATAGATTTGAGTTTCTCTTTCTCCCTCAGCCTGGTGTTTGCCACTCCTCTGTGCTGCGCATTGTTCCCTCAGAAGAGGTGAGTAAAATGTCTCATCTTGATACTGTAATTAAAAGGAACCAGTCAAACTGTTGCTTTGGCTTTAGTTGAACATATGCAGAGTTTGCATTATTCTTTTCTGCTTGAGCTGTTGCATAATATGCCTACAGTATGTGTGTTTGACCCATTGACTGTTGCAATTTCTCCTCTTCCTCACCCTGTTCTAGCTCTATATCAGTCAGCCGCTTGGAGCCTGAGCTGCAGGAGAAAATCCGGGCCAACCACCCAGGAGTGGAGAGGGTCTACTTCAACAAAGGGCTATGAGTGTGCAGCCCCCTCATCCAAACACTGCCATAACACAGCTGCAGGTTCAGTCCTCGCCTCTCTGCCAGCCCTCCTCATTCAGTGTGCCAAAGTTAAGTTTGTGTCTCCTCATTTCCACTATTCAGATGGGTATCGGAGGACTCCCTCTCTCAGTCAGTCTCTGTAACGAGATGTTTGCTTTTGTTCATGTGACTTTCTTGTAACTGCTAGAGAAGATTTTCTCTGACAGGCCGGATGAAAAGTATGTGTATCATGACAGATATAGCGGCCCACGTAAGATTATTTTTAAGTGGACTTTTTTTTTCCTGTGCAGTATTTTTTTTAAGTTGGTCATTTGTTGATCGTATGTTGCCACCAAATCATTTCATAGTCTCCTACTGAAGGTTTGCAGAAAGTTTATTTTGTACCTGTATTACAACTTATCACAATCAGATCTTAACACTTGTTAGTCCTCTGAGAGACCTCTGCAGTTCATGCATTTGCCAAATCTGTACTGACAGTTTTTTTTTAAGATCTTTTATCTACAATTACAACCTCTGTCAGTGATATTCACTTTAACTCACTTTGATTCAGATCATTTTGCCAAATGAGTGACATTCAACGAACCTTGAGGCCTCTTCACATCTAATCATGAATCTGAAAACAATTCTCCAGGGATCCACCCTATAAAATGTGACACTATGATGGTGGTAACCATCGATGGGCCAACATGGTGCTATTTGATGTCTCAGTAATCAGTGTTTATCGTACTATTTATTCTGCTTTTCAAACATGCATGAACAAACCACTCCTCATATGAGCATCATGGGATTTAACAACGACTTCTCTGAAAACTAATTTTTCTGTATATTTCGTCACACTGAGGCTATGTTCAGGAGAGCCAAACAGTGGCAACAAAAAATGTTAATGACCTTTTCAGGAAAACACACTGGCTTTCGTCTATAACTCTAACTCACCAGTAGTTAATGAGGATTGATAAGGATCGTGAACATATTATAATATAATAATATTTGATCCAACTAAAATTCAACAACTCATTCATGCCTTACACAGATTTGTATGGTATCTGTCTTCTGTATCTGAAAACAGCATCCTAAGAGGTTTAGATTCATGTGGCAGTTTTATCATATTGTTTTTAAGGTGTTACAATACATTTATATGTATACTTGGTGTCTACGTTAGATATGGATATCACTATTGAGAAAAAAATGCCAATGTTCTCACTGTAGTAGTTTCTAAGACAAGAATGGTTGAAACTGCTCTGTTGACTGTAACATTTCAATCCAGTGGAACATCATGCAGAATTGCTTTGGTCTCATCCTGGTGAGGTTGCTGAGCCAAGCAAAAACCTTGGCTCAGCAACAACCTCCTGCTTTGTGTTTCATTATATTTTGCTCTTAAAGTGAGAAATACCTGTACATGCACCTTAGTTGTTACACGCAGTTACATCAACACGCACAGAGCTGTGGCCAGGTGAGCAGATAAAGCAGATGGATGTGTAACTTTTGTTCTGCACCTTTGCTGCACTAGTCAGTATTCGGATGATAATGTCAGTCTGGTATGTTTGGACGCAGTTAGTGTGAACACTATTATATTGGCCTGAGTATCAGAGCACATTCATCCAAAAGGGTGTCCTCCTTTTCAGCTGTACATTAACATCTACTGTATTTTACTGCACAAAGTTAAAATGCAGGCCAGTTTCATATCAGAGAGACTGTATAACAACATGTCAGATTTATCATGAGATATTTTAAAATCAGGGATGAGAGTGAAAACGATGGACTGAAGCCACACAATCACAAGATTTAAATCTTTGACCAACCTATCCTCATTTTGAAACTTTAAATGATTTTAAATGTATGTTAGGACCCAGTGTATGTTGAAATCATTTGGTCCAATTAATGCAAATGTTTACATTTTAAATTTGAAAAAATCAAATGCTTGTGAAATTAATTGATTTGCTTTCATTGCATCTTCTGCTCATCATGGTCTGTGATTTCCGTAAGGTGTTTAATGTTTAATATACTGTAAATCTACTGAGATAGATATATATATATATATAT